>SPJY01037201.1:910712-984545 GCA_005191435.1 Raddia distichophylla | reverse complement strand
GCCCCGCGCTGGTCTTTGCTTTAGTGGCGAGGTTCTTGTCTTGTTCTAGGGTCCTGTCGGGTCTCGAGCCTGCAGGGAGAAACTGGTCGGGTTAGTACTGGACACGTGTTTGTCTTAACATGCCGGTTTAGAGAAGGGAACTTCTTTAGGGAGAAAGCACTTTCCCTTTATCCCCCATACAGCCTTGGCTGGACCGAGCCAGCTCTGCGCCACCCGTTGGGGGCGTCGCGTAGCGTAACAACCATCTGCTGCCTGCCGAAGAGGGCAAACGACAAGACGGGCTGTCCGCGTGTCCTTTCCCGGGCTATAGGCCTCTCGGGAGATATAGTGCGTCCCCGGTCAAGGTCGGATAAAGTGTGGTGGGCCATGACAGTTGTCGCCACCTGCCCACGGGTGAGCGGATGACCCGAGGGACCTTCTCCCGGGCTAAAGGATAGCCCGGGAGGGACATGGCGCCACACGGGTTTGACCCAGTCAAGCCCGGGGTGGTCGCTGGCGGGTTAAACACCTTCGCCAGTACGGCCAGGAACAATTTCTCGGATTCTCGTGCGATGGGCCAGCACGGAGACGGCCCAAGGCCCGTCTCAGGATGGGCTGTTACCAATCACCAACAGAAAGGATTGGTAAAACCAACCATTTATTTATAGCTGCTCTTGATAAAGCATTTAGGGAGCTAGCTAGGACCGAGGGTGGCTTTTGTGTTACTTAGGGCTTGTTTGGATGGCGGCCGCATCACGCCACGCCGCAGTCACAGCCACCACGCCTGCGCCGGCGCTCGTTTGGCTTCGTGCCGCACCTTAGCCTCTCCTCAGCTCGCTTGCCTCCGTCCAGTTCATTTTGGAGGTTGCGGCGCGCCTCACCTGCGGCGCTGAAATCGGCTGCCGCACCTTAGGCGCGGCCGCAGCAGCGGCGCGGCACTCAGCGGCGGCAAACAAACAGGCCCTAAGGCATCTTAAATGGCAGAGTCAATCACTAGTTATAAGCAAGTTCCATATTATCTAGAAATAGTTTATTGAAAAACGTCGTCAACAGGTTAGCTATAACATTATCTATAAAAATTAATATGATCCCAAATATAATAGAGCAGATACACTTTATAATTTGTTAGAGTGGCTCTTAGCAAAGAGCTAGGCTTTGTCTCTCCTCTCCTTCTATCCTCTTGTCTCTATCTTCGTTCTTCTTCCCTACTCCACAAGATACTCTTACGCCTTTTTAGTATCTCTTGAACTTATCCGGAACTAATTAGGGCTGATAGCACCAGCTTTAACTAATGGATCTGGATTGAACAAAGGCCTATTGTTAGCTTCTACTAGCTAAGTATGGATGCCTCCAATCTGTGTTGAGCAATGGACAATCATCTCCTTCCCTTCATTACCAAATCTGTCCAATATATACTGTACCAGTTTTCTGTAGAAGTAATTAATGAACCAATAAGAGTGGTAGCAGATTGTTCTAAAAAAACGAATGATATTGATACCAGAATTGGTTCGCACAGATGTATTAGCTTTATGAGGCCCAATCAACCAAATTACTTTTGGGCCTCCCCTGTACAGCATGCCCTCAACGAAGGTCAGTGTGCAGGCGGTTGAACCGTTCATGAGCAAGCTATCGGATTGATGGCCGATTCAAGCATATTCAATCCCACAATTTGATCGATACAAGTAAATTATCCATTATATTTTGCTATTGGTCATTTGGAATTTCAGTCAACCAATTCATTGTGCTCCAGTAACAAATTAAGAGACATGTTATAACGACAATGAGACAATAGCTGCTCGGTTAGGGTTTGGATTCACCATGCTACCCTTCTCAAAGGAAGGAGGTCAGAGGCGGCTCAGCCATCGGTGACCACCAGAGAGGAGAAAGAATTGTGGGACAGGGGGGAGGAGTCGAAGAAGATGAAGAAGGGATGGGGGAGTAACGAGAATGTCCATGGACAACAAAGAAGAAGGGTGTGGCAATGAAGAATGGTGCGGTGACAGAGTAGGAACACCGCCGGATGGTGCACAATTAGAGGAGCCGAAAGGATGGCAAGGTGGAGGTAGATACACATGGGAGAAGGAAGAACATAAGTTATGTAAAGGTTGAAGGAGACAAGTATATAAATAGGATGAGGGGCATTGTATGGAAATGAGACGATGTTAAGGAATCAACTGAAAACATTTTTTTTGTCAAACAATGTCGCTATCCATTTTATGCTAGAGTACTAGAAAATTTTGAGTACTTCTTTGTTTGTCTGAGCAAGTCAGATCTCGCATCTCCAACTCCACTATCAACGCCCAACTCTTCTAACATCCGTCTCAACCCCTCTTGTCCTCTTGAACCCTTGAGAGGAAGGGTAAGAGGTCCCTTTTATTAACCTTGATATGATAATTTCATGGTTAGATTAAGTTTTTTAGGGTTAGAGTTTAATGGTTGTTTCATCCCTAATGGCGATGATGATGGCGAAGTGGCGATGTATGATAATAAGTTCCTTCTGAAATCCAACGTGGTAGTTGGCCTCAACATCCTCCTCGTTGGAGTCTTGGGTAGGGCTGGTACCCTTAGTCCTTAATCTGTTCGTGGGCTAGTGGAACTTTTTCTCCCCTATGGTAGGAGTTTTGTTTTGGTTTAAGGCCAGTTCTATATTTAGTGTTTTGAAAGTCAAAGGTAGTAATGATCCTCTAGGTGCTGCTAAGGCGCATCTAGAATTGGCTAGGTAGATGAGAAGAGATCTATAAAGAATGGTGGAGAAACTAGGATTTGGGTGTTCGAGTTTTATCTTTGGCAAAAAAAAGACATACCCCTCGGGGAGTGCATTAAATCCCTAATTTTGTGCCTCATAGCACAAGTATCATACCACATGTCTACAAGCTCTTTATCCTGACAACATGTTCTTCTTACCGCTTCTAGTAGTAGGCA
Source organism: Raddia distichophylla (assembly GCA_005191435.1). Taxonomy (NCBI): domain Eukaryota; kingdom Viridiplantae; phylum Streptophyta; class Magnoliopsida; order Poales; family Poaceae; genus Raddia; species Raddia distichophylla. The sequence goes on along the minus strand of SPJY01037201.1, from coordinate 981,644 downwards.
TTGGGTTATTGTGTAGAGTTGTATTGTAAACGTTATACTATAAGTTGTTGGTTTTTATATAACTAAAGTGCCATGTTTTTTTTTTTCAAAAAAATAGAGCACTTGAGAATTTCATACATAGACTTCGATGGCATATCCTTTGCTAAGGCGACGGGAAACAGCCGTCGCCGGTGAGGGGGAGCGGCTCCATCTCCTTTGCTAAGTTTGGCATGTTTTCCAGAGTCGAGATGCACCTTGCCGCGGGCGAGGGTGCGGCCGAGCTGCGCCGTGCCACCGGGAAGGAGGCCGCCCAGAGAGACCACGCAGCCGATACCAGAGAGGGCTGCACAGCCGCCGGCGATGCCGCCGACCACTCCCACGCCGGGGAAGACGGGGGCGACGCGTCGGTCCAGGCAGGGGCCGGATCCGTGGCCTTACACAGCATGGATTTAGCTACAAGTCCCTTCATTCTTAGAGGGCAGAATCTATTTCTTGCAACAAACATCCATCAATCAACTATGTGTATAGCTACTTTGCTGGTCCATGAAGCAAGCTCACCAAAACTCTTGGAGTTTTCACATTGTAGAAGAGTTTAGAATAGAAGTGTCCATAAATAAAAAAAATCTAATGCAGCGTATACATGAACACTCCATGTATTATCTATATGAATTGAAGGCAAAGAGCAAAGGTTATGGCAGAACCACACGCCAATGCAACATCATTGAAGTATAAGCAGTAGTAGTGGAAGGATTGAGCTATTTAATCATGTATAATCCATCTCTTTTTTCCTGAAAACTGAGCATCATTCTAAAAAGTGAAAAAGGCCACTATTAGTGCATAACTCATTAAAATAAGCTCCTTAGTACATTAGTGAAGAACACAATTTAAAGAGGACAGCTATGGCAAGTGGCAAAAATATTACCTGATTTAACAATATTCTCTAAAATAACTGCTGTGTAGAGTGTATTTCAATAAACAGCGAGAAAGAATGGATAAAAAGTACACAATCCTAGATGCATTGATTAGCATTTAACATTTAGAACACGCTAGTTCTATCATATTAAATGTAGAATGTAAAACCCATATATCCTATGATGATGATTTATCCTAATCTAAGAGCACGTATAGTAGTAATTGATCCAACTGGGCAATATGATTCTCCTTTGGCACGGCCGCATCTCATCACTCTCCATAAGTTGCATGGCCCATGCATAATAGATAGGTTGAATGGTATCCTAGCATGATTCAAGGAAAAAAAAATATTATGCTATTGTTTTCAAATATCAATTACACTCGTCAACTAAGAGAAACCAGAAAGAGCATATCATTATTCAATAACAGCCTAATTTCTATTTAAAAGCACATGAAACAATGTTTTCTTTGTGTAATTGTATAATTTGAGCATCCATATAAAAAAATAAGAATTGAACGTATTCATACATGCCATCCGCCTTAACATGCAGCAACATGCTTGTGCCTAGGCTCTAAAGCTAGCTCGAGAATCGAAAGAAGCATGTGTGCACTATGCGGTACTAACCTCAGGTTCAAGCTCAACCACTCGTTTTGGAGCCCAGGAAAAGAATATTTCGCTTTGGAACTCTGGTTACACAATTTGACGTGTAAACTGAACAATGAAAATTAATTACACATGCAGCCAAACTGTTTAACCTAATAGGGATATTGCTTCATTTTATACATTGGTCTAAACATATGGTTATTAAATGAGCAAAATTTCATGTACCAGGTAAACTATGTTAACTATCAACGAAGGGCCTATATATACCCGGAAGATTGCAGAGTAGCCTATTTCTAGCATTGTCTAGCACAACACAGGTTAGGCAAGAAAATAGCACCACATAGCAAATCTACGATTTCAAAAAAATTCCACTTCATAGAATTGGATGGCCACTTCATAGCAATTTTAGTACATTCTAAATTAGAAGAGTATACGTATTATTTGTAAAACAAATATTAAAAAGTTAGCATTAATAATGTGAGAAGTGAAAACAAAAAAACCATTACTGTAAACACTCAGTTCTGGATAGACCATAATTCATAAGTAACCCATATCAAGCACTCAAGCTTCTCTTAATAAGAAGAAAGATACATGACCAGGTTGCTAGAATTCCAAGAACTGTTATGATAAAACTAAAAAATCCTTAGAAATGAAGTAGGCGATATAAGAGATGCACCTGTGGCAGATCTAACCCTGATTGTGAATTCCCTTTCCCAATCTTTATCATACACACAATAGCTCTGTGAACAAATATTGATTTTTTAGCAAGAATCTTTTTAATCTCCTGTGCTCCACAAAGAATCTTTCTAAGCACGGACCGGCAAGCCCTCTTGGTCGAGGCGCGTCTTGGGGATGTGTTGTGGCCTCGCCGCATGGGGGACGTCGCTGCCGCGCTAGAGAGGAGGTGTAACATCCCAAAAATTTAAACCCGATTTGGCACGTTAATAATTTCTTAAATGCATGATTTAAAAATGTTAAATCATCCATTTTTGCATCATGACATCATCACTTCATGCATTGCATTTAAATTAGAAAAATAATTTAAACTTTCCAAGTCTATGCCCTTTGGTGGAGACGGCAACCTGCTTCTTGCCCTATCAACGGATCCGGTCTCTCAAAGACCAACCGTGGACGGATCCAGGATTGGCGCAAGCCGGCGGCGGTGGATGGAACCTGCACGGAGAAGACGATGAAAGCAAAACGGCGGAGAAAAAATGGGGGGGATGGTCTGCCGATGAAACGGCGGCGAGGCAGAGGAGGACGGGGCGGCGCGAATCGGGGCCGGGGCTGCGCCAGGCGCGGAGGAGACGCGGGCGGCGCCCTGAAGGAGGCGGCTCTTGCGCCGGGCGCGAGGAGCACACGGGGGAGATCTGGGCGGCGCGGATCGGGGCGACAGCGGCTGGGAGGAGGACGGGGCGGCATCGAGCGGTGGAGGCCAGACGGGGCGAGGCCGGCCGGCGTGGCGGCGCGGTGAAGAGGACCGGAGCTGCATCGGGGAGAGCCAACGGTGCGGCGGAGAGGAGCTACCTGCGCCGTCGGGGAGGAGGGGACAACAGCGTCGACGGCGGCCGCAGGGCGGAAGGCGGCGGCCCAACGGGGAAAGGAGAAGACGGGGCAGCAGAGAGATTGGGGAAGAGGCGGCGGGGAGAGGGAGGACGCACAGGCAAGCCAACCGGAGAGGCGGAGAGGGCATCGCTACTTTGGTAGGGTTATGAGGACATGTACGTAAAACAGGAAAGTGTAGGGGTTTTTTGGCAAAAAAACCCCGCTGGCTGGGCATCTCACCGCTCTGGCAAGCGGTGTTGAAATCGGACGGCGGTGCGATTTTGGGGTGACGTGGCCCGCGCGGGGGGAGAAAAACGCGCCACCTGGCACCCAGGGAGCACCTAAACGCATAGTTGTATATTTATAAGATTAAAACCGACATGGCAATACTCTACCACTAAAAACAATGAATAAAATAGGTTAGCACAAATAGACGATCGAGTGCGATGGGTCGGCCAGGCTATTTTGGCCCAATTAACACGGGAGACCTGAACCGCTTACCGACGAAAACTGGCCCATAAAATTAGTGAATTTTTCCCTCTATTTGGCCGATGAAAATATGCCACGAAAATGCGCACAATTTTTTTTAAAAAAATTTAGCTTCATCGGACTTGGCTAACGAATATAGTTCAAAAAATTTGAATTTTTGTGAGCATTGACTATGGCTGTATTTTCACCAGCCTATATAAGAAAACCGACCAAAATAGTTTTTTTATTTTTCATATACAAAAATATGCCTATACAAAAACCGACAAATTTTTCTTAGGCAAAAAATAGGTTATAGCCAGGCCAATGAAAATGTATTTTTATTTTTGTCGGCTTTCGCCGTGCCGATGAAAACATTTGTGGCCAACAAAAGAATGACAGTTTCTTGTAGAACTCTATACCCTAGGCCATATATAAATAGGCATTGATATTCTAACTCGCCATGACGACATAGTTGTAGTACATACAGGCCATATATATAAATGTGCCCCGTAGATGTAGGCAGTTGTGCTGAACTGTGTAACCAAATATCTTCCTTCTGCTGTCGTCTAGATCTTACACAACGAATAAAATTCTAACAAGTAATATCAGAACTTTGGGGTCTGAAATTTAGAATTCCTCCAAAGTCGAACTTATCGGGCTAGGTCATCCAATGTGTGATAGGGTAGATTGTTGGATTTGATCCCACATCGGTTATTAGTTGTGGGAAGCACAACTTAAAATACGAGGCACATATCACCTATTAGACTGGTCTTTAATTTGGGTTGGGTGGGCTATAGCCTTGTTTGTGGCTCCAATTATATCTACGGGTGTAGCAAACTGCAGACCCAATGGGACTTGGACCTTGGTCTCAAGGGGAGCCGAATCACTGCTGATCATAAGATGATTAAATCGCATTAAATTATAACGGAGGAGTTCTATCTTTGGCGAGGAAAGACATGCACCTCGGACCAGAGTTTACTGGTATTGCCACAAACTAAAAACAAATACAATCAGTTTCCATTATTGAAAAAATTACACGACCGACCACCGCACTACGAGTATTAACAACCATATACATAAAACATTGGAGGAAGTTATTAGCAAAGCCAGGTAATAAGGTGATTGGAGCTAGCGAGGCAGGCAGGTGGAATGGAACATACACAAAGGAAGGGAGCGGCTGCATGGCAGGCGAGTGCCCGTGTGAGGCGTCTAGCCGTCGCCGAGCGCACGGTGAGACGCAGTCGCCTGTCAGCGAGCAAAACCGATAAAGGAATCAATAGGTGCCTTTCTTGAGCGAGAGGATTGTCTTGAAGATTCCCACGAGCACACTGGCGATGGACACGAAGGCGACGATGAACTTGATGTTGTTGTAAACCCAGGCGTAGAGGAGGACCCGGTGGTGCCTCCGTCTCCGGTAGCCCTCGATCTCTTGCAGGATGCGGGAGTAGTCCTTGCAGCCGGCGAACCTCACCCGCTGGCCGAGCTCCTTGAAGAAGCGGAGCGTCTCGTCGTTGCTGAAGTGGCTGTGCAGCATGCGCTTGGCTCGCAGCTGGTGCACGTCCTCCTCCCTGTCCATGAGCATGGCCAGCAGCGACACGTACGAGCTCACCCTGCCCAGGCAGTCGCCCACCCTGTCCGGCGGGCTGCACTCCTGGTACGCCGCCGCGTTGACGAAGAAGGAGGCAGCGAGGTCGTCGAGGAGCGCCGGCGTGAGGTAGAGCTTGGCGCCGAAGAGGGGACACCGGTTGATCCTCGCGTGGCAGGGCCAACCCTCGTTGCTGCGGGTCAGGCAGATGCCCAGCTGGGCAAGCTCGACGGCGCTGGTGGATATGGCCGGCTGCGACGGCGACGGCGAGGAAGGGCGACGGTGGCGGCGGCGCCGCCGCCGGCGGTAGCTGTCAGGAGCCATGATAGTTAAGCAGAAGAGGGCGAAGAGATGCGGGGGGTTGTGCCTCTTCAACTTCGAGGCTAGATCATGAACCAGAAAGATCCCAAGGCCGCCGCCGCCATTGTGCTTGTTGGAGATAGATGGGAAGATCCTCTTCATGATCATAACGACGAACTCGAGCACGTCGTCTACGGTGGTGTGCGTGGTGAACCCGAGGAGGGCCTCGAGCACCATCCATGGTATCTGGTTCTCCAGCAGCATCATGTCCTTGACGATGCTCTGGTTCCCCAGAGCATGGTTCAGGTCCATCGGCATGGTCTCCGGGTCCCGGCTCCTCCTACTCCTCGTCGCCTCGCCGCCCGGGGCGCCGGCGTCGAGCTGCATGTACCGCACGCACTGCAGCAGGAAGCAGCCGTCCAGCAGCATCATATACGCGAAATTGTCGTTGTCGTCTCTGAAGCGCGACGCGTCTCTGAAGCTCGACGCGTCGCCGTCGGCGTAGCAGAGGCGGGCGGCGTCGACGTCGGGGTAGCAGAGGCGGGCGGCGTCGACGCCGGAGCGGATCTTGTGGAAGATCTCCTCCACTTTGTGGCCGGAGTCCTTGATGAAGTGGTGGGTCGCCACGTGCTTCACCTCCTCCATCTTGCGCAGCCGGGGCAAGCCGTGGTGGTACGGCCCGATGGCCACCACGCTTGGCTCCACGTACCGGCCGTCGCCGACCCCTCGTAGGGCATCAGGAAACCTAGGGATCTGGGACTGAAGGGTCGCCATTTCTTTTTTGAATATCATCGTATTCCTCTCGATCATCTCCCCTATCCCTATCCCCACCTCTATATTTCTTTGTGTATCTCTTTCTTCTTTGAATCTCGTCGTATTCCTCTCGATCATCTCCCCTATCCCTATCCCCACCTCTATATTTCTTTGTGTATCTCTTTCGTTGGCTACTACTGTGTCTGGATTTGGGTTTTCAGCGCTCTTGGACGCAGTGTCCACCATGGCTGGCTCTAACTAAGCCCTGCCGCTGCTATTTAATTAGATATATAATATAAATGATAGGCACAAGATCAAGTGTGCATGCATGGCGATCGATGCCTATTGGACCTTGTATATATATAGTAAAACCTTGGCCTGCTGCATGCATGCAGGCAGGAACAATATTCTTTCCTCCCCCCTCCTCAAGGAAGATATCAAGCACGCTACAAGACAATTTACTCATCCTTCACGAAAGCACACAAACACAGATCATTATCATCTGTATGACATGTGATGATGCGAAGAACAGAGAACATGCATTCACACCTTTGTATGACAAATGATGGTGTTGTCGTGCATTTAATTACTTTGTGTGCACAAATCTTGATGAAATCCAACGGCAACGAGGAATGGAGCGCTGACTCCATGGAGTCCCATATATATATATATATAGGCTGTCTCCAATGCAAGAGTTGATTCGATACAAGAATAAAAAATTTTGAGCACAAAGAGGTTGTTTACAAGAGCGTACACGTATCTCTGCCATTACATATGTTTTCTTTAGTATTGTCTATAGCTGACACGTTGTTCAATGGGAGACCACCCGCCCCCCATGTGACACAACTTACCATGAGACCGTTCTAGACTCTTGCGCATCCTGGAGCCAACTCTCGTCTAACATCCAACACGAGGTCTTTCTCGGACTCTAGGGCCCCTCGAAGCCGGGTCCAGGCTGACGCCCTGCACGGGTTCTTCTTGGACTTCCCGGGTGCCCCGAAGCCAACATCAAGCTTGCGCTTCGTGCACAGTTCTGTGCACCAATCATGGCCATGGGCAAGAGATTTAGAATTCCGACCTAAGGCCAACGGTTGATAAAGAAGATTAGGATTCAAAGATACTCCTCGCTTATCAAAAGAAGATTGCCACTGTCGCTACAAGCCAAAAGGGAGTGCGCACTACAAGAAACTACCACTCTTTCGTCGGCCAGATGCCCACGAAAATATACCAAAACCAGACAAAAATAGCTCCATTTTGCAAAAAATACGCGAAAATTCATCGATTGACGACGAAAATAATCATAATATCATTGGCCATGTAAGCCGAGGAATATAATTTTCGATTCTCGTATGCCGGCATGTGTGTTGATGTGGCATTATTTCCGTCGGTCAAGGGCCGATGAAAATAGATGACAAGTTAGCATGTTGACGTGGCCATGGGGCGCTGGATACCACGTGGCAGGCTATGTTCGTTGGCTATTTTCCAAAAAATCATGAAATTCATAGACCACAATAGAACCACATGCATGCCATCATCATCATAATCGTCGCAATGTATTCTCCATATCCACAAAAATTCCCAGAAATTCACAAAAAAAAACATGTATCACCATAGAACCAGATACATGCCACCATAATCATACATACATTTTCATACCACAATAGAATATCCAAGTGATCATCTCTTTAATACACACATAACAATAACACATACAGTAGCTATAATATCATAACCCACATGATCACATAGAAACAAAAGAGCTCCACATCGATCACATAGACATGCAAGTGGTTCACATAGCGTAATAACTTCGTATAGCATAGAGAGAGAGAGAGAGAGAGAGAGAGAGAGAGAGAGAGAGTTCAACTTCCTGGATTATCAAGACGATGCCCAGTATCAGCATCACCTAGGGTGTCCCATATGTATTGCTTGTAGCCTTATCTCTAGGTGGGCCAATAGGTGTTGCGGGAGGTGTCGTCAAGCGCCGTAGAAGCCAAAATGACTTGTACAAGGCTTGTAATGCACATAAATGTTGTGAGAAGAAGATGTGAATAAGGAAATTTTATATGAGAAGAAAATTTGAATAAGGAAAAATTCACGCCGCGAACAGTTAGGAGCAAAGACCATTAGAGGAAACCAATGGTTTATCTCCTATTGCGAATGCTATAAAAAGATGGTGAGTAAGGGAGAAAGACCGGCATGCCCCGGTGCTCATTGCCAACCTGACAAGGGGCAAACAAGGGAAGGAGTAAAATACCATGTTGCCTCAGAGATTCCTTGTACTTGTAGGGGCAATAAGGGAGTGTGTGCCATGATGTATAAAACCAAGGCCTTAGTACCCGTTGTAACCCAAGTTCAATCAGAATAAAAAATTGTTTTATTAATGACTCTCATTCCATTCTAGATTGTGCTTCCTCGTTGGGTTGTTCCTCCCAAGGCTGCATTGTCCTCACCATGGGAGGGACACCTCTGTCACAAATTCATTGTCTGAGTTGTCCCGACAACACACGTATTGCATTATATATTGATATTAGCCATCTATTACCACCATACATGCCCTTAGTACTGTATAAAGTATTTAAAAATCATATATCTATATTCCATTCTATAAACTATTATCCGTTCTCTATATTTTCATCCTCTCTAGGAGCCCTATCCTCAAAAAGATATAGAGACAAGAGAGAAAATCTTTGTATTTAGGTATTGCCATAGAGACTTTGCTGGAGAGATACAAGAACTGAGAATCTCTAGATGTAGAGAAATATTCTCTTTTATGGGCTCCACTGACCACTCTCTTAAAGTATGTACAACTATACATGCTAGCTATGTATTAACAAGAGCATTGCCAGTAGAGTCCCTAAAAGAAAATCTTCTCTATATTTAGAGACTTCCAGCACTCAACCAAAGTCTCTATATGTCAGAGTATGTATGGGAAAAACCCTTACACCGAGCAACAAAATTTGTTCACCACAGGGCGAATGTTGCTTCGCATGGTTGGACCTGTTACACATTGAGACATATTTATTTTATCACAGTTTGAACCTCCCATGATGGGGATAATAGCCCTATGTCCAGTGCCTTCCCTTGGTGAGCTATAAGAGATCTCAAGTTGTTACATGGGGTGTTACAATATGTGGGATGGAACGTCTACTAATTTGGTGTTGAAACGTGACGCTTGCTCTTGAGAATCTCATTTGGTGTTTGGGTCTGAGAGGATGCCCCTCTTCGTCCCTTTGGTCTCCTTTGTATAGGAGCTGAGAGGGTTACATTGCCAAGGTCTTCTTAACATCTAGGCCACCAAAATGACCCCGTTACCTTCGTTTGGCCCACATTGTTCTTTATCTTAATGCCCAAGTTATGGGAAAAATAACCATTTCTAAATGACCTCGGCTTGCTATGTCTGATGATAACAATGCAGGTGATGAGTCATCTTATTCCATTTTTGACACCTGTTCTGGCTAGATGGCATGGTTCTCACATATTTCTGAGTTTATTCCATTTTTGACACCTGTTCTGGCTAGATGGTATGGTTCTCACATATTTCTGAGTGTTGCGATATTATCACCATTTATCTTAATGCGAGGGTTTTCCAAAGAAGCATTAGGAGTCATTCACTATTAATATGTGGGTCTCTAAATTTAGAGATTCTCTCTTCAAGTCTCTATATTTAGAGATTCTCTCTCCAATCTATGTATATTTTTGAGGATAGAGACCGCTGGAGAGGATGAAAAATATAGGGAATGAATATTGGTTTGAAGATGAGAAAATAAAGATAAAAATTTAGCGACACTATTGATGATGCTCTAAGAGAATATTTAGCAGGTCCTTAAGAGAATATTATCTATATTTAAAGACTTTCGCTCCCTGCATCACTTTAACAAGGTATCTATATCTGTTTATAAATTTAGATAATATTTCTCTATTTCTATATCTTATTTATATAATGAAAAATCTGTTAAAGAGGATAAAAATACAGAGAATAAATAGTAGTTTGTAGAAGGGGATATAGCTACCAAAATATAGAGATTCTGCTGATCAAGCATTGCCAAGCACATATCACATATGCAGAGGACAAAAGAAAACCATGATATGACAAATATCATCTCAGACGAATCATGGGACATTGTTCACTCCTTTTTAGTTTTATTTATTTTAATTCCTTCGTAAAGAAAAAAGTCCCAAGTTCGAGGAAAAAGTGTGAGCCACATTCTATTCATAAAATTATGTTGACCACGTATTCAGAATGGCTTTAAATAGAGTTTTTAACGTAAATACCCAGTTATATAATCCTACTAAAAATACATGTCATTTGAGATGTATGCAAGCTAAAATTTTAAATTTTACTTATTACTATCTTTTGATCCATTTAGATTGAGTGTTTGAAAGTGCAAATTCATCTCCAAGAGTACTTTCATATAAATATAATTTTAATAGTTTTTATTTGTAATTATAGTAGTAATTAATAGCAACTGTACATTTTAAACACTGTCAATTTCCAAAGCGACATTTAATATATATGACCGGAGGGAGGAATCCAGTGCGGGTGTTGGATTATATCAAGCTAGCCTGTTCAGGCTTGATTTTAATCTTGCATCCGCCATCGGCTCTACCACCGAACCGTAATCTCGCAAGTAGGTGCCACACAAACGATGATCGATGAGGGCACAACAGGGGTTATACGTAAAACCAAAATACACGGGGTAAAAAGCATATATGCCACTATATCGTCTCCTTTGGACAGAAATGACATCGTAGAGTTACTTTTGACACATACGTCATTATAAACAGAAGAAACGTGTACACATGCCATTATTCGAGCTGGGAGAGAATTTTGGACGAAATACATGGAGAAATACGGTTGAAAATACGGCATGTGGGTCCCATATGTCAGCCTCTCTCATCTTCTTCCCCCCCCTCTCTCTCTCTCCCTCTCTCCCCGTCTCACACCCAGATTATATATGCCACCAACCATTTCAACATATAAATCCATCCACGGCACAACCAAACAAATAAATGACAAACATTCATATGTTGGATTTGATCTTGGCTAACAGCCAGATCCTGTTTTTGGGGAGCACGTCGTGCTCCCGTCCCTAACGAACCGCGCCCTAATCGGGGGCGCTCAACCGACAGTTGGTTGCGGCCCCCTGGTGCACAGCGCTAGATAAATATGGGCGTCGGCACCTCGCGAGACCAACGTCACATGAGACACGCGACTCCCGTACACTCCCTCTTAGCCCGATTCGATTCTCTGGGAGCGCTGAAGCACTGGGAAGGCCGTGGCCGGCGAGGACGTCTCTGCTACCGTCTCCCTGCGACCGCTACGGTTTCGCTGCGTCGGCTCTCCACCACGCAGGCTTCTACGGCCTAATTCCGATGGCGTCGTCAAGCAACTGTGAGCAACCCTAATGCATCTTAGTTTTGGTGTTTATTTTTTTGGGCTAATTGTTCCTTATTCACGCTTCCGCATTAAGACTTAGAACTAACATTTGGTATCAGAGCAGTATTAGCCCTTAATTAAACCCTAATAATGTTTTAGCTCACTGCTTAGCCGTCGGGTTACTGACCTTGTTTTCGGATTAATGTTTTTTCATCTCGGGTAAGCATTTAGAAGGAGGGGAAAACGAATCAGAGGCAAATTCTTTATGATCGGGTGAAAATTTCTATTTGCCCCCTAACCCGAAACCCTAAAAGCTTAATATCGGCTAAACCGAATGACTTTTGCAAATCATTTCGGATGGAAGAGGATTAGACAAGGCCCAATTTCATGGGAAAAATACTAGATTGGAAAACCCCCAAATTGGATGAACCCTAATTATGATTTGGGCAAAATTTCAAGCAAGAATTCACGGATTTTGGGCGTATATGAGAAATTAGTCCTCGCCGGCGTGCCTCCGGTCGCCGCCGTCGCCGGCCCTCCCGCCGCGTCTCCTCCGCGCACTGTCCGCCCCGCGCGCGACGCCGCGGAGCCACTCGGCGGAGGTGCACGCGGCGGCAGTGCACCGCGCGTCACCGCCGGCGAGGGGCCCTGCCGCGCCACCGCTGCTTCGGGTCGGCGCCACCGTTGTTGCCGCGCCGCCTCCGCCTCAGCCGCTGTGCCGCCAAGGCCACCGCCGTGCCTCTCAGCTCCCCATGTTTTTCGGATGGGCCGGTGGGAGTTTTGGCTAGGGTTCCCACCCGAGCCGGTTTTGGTTTAGCTTCGCCCGATCTAGACCGTTCGTTGGATCGGGCGGCTCAGATTCGTTCGGCTTGTGTTTTATTCTCGGGCCGGTTTGTTTGGGCTGAAGCCACCACGCCACGAGTGAATGGGCATTTTTTAGCTGGGCCGCGTGCACGTATCTGTTTGGGCATGCACTGTTTGTGTTTTGTTCTTTCAGGCCGAAATAATAAACAGTGCTGTTAGTTTATTTTCAGTTCTGTTAGCACTGTTTAATTACTGTTTAGAGAAATAATTGTGTTATTAAGTTGTTAAAATTAGTTTTATATATGGCACAATTATTCAGTATTGTTTCTGGAATTTTTCATGTAATTTGTTGTTTATGGTTCTAATTAAAATTGGCACCAACGTGAAATTTTGATTAGAATTTAAGTTAAAATTCTGGAAATATTAAGTGTGATATATAATTGTAATTTCTGACCAACGTTGATTTACAATTGTATTATTATTTTGTCCTATCTCGTTTTCTGCCCAACGGTGATATGAGATAGGGCAATTGTTTTAATATGTATTTGTTAATGTTTTTGCATGGATTTAATCGTACCAACGTATGTTGAATTCTTGTCTAATGATATTATTCATTTCAGCTTTTGGTCCCTCCAAGGTCGCCTATGTCGTTAGCGGCATTGAGAAGCTGGCTGGGAGTAACTTCCATGAATGGAAGGAGAACATTGATGTTATCCTAACCATAATGGACTTAGATTATGCACTGCTTAATGATGCCCCCACTCCTCTTGCGGAAAATGCCACAGCGGAGGCTAAGAAAACTTATGATGAGACTCATGCACAGTGGGAGCGGTCTAACCGCGTGTGCCTTAAGATAATCAAGAATTCCATCACCCGTGATATCAGGGGAGCAATCCCAACTAAGGAAAGAGATGCAACTAAGGACAAGGATGTGGAATTAACAGGTAAGCAATACTTACAGAGGGTTGAGGACCACTTCAAGGCCTCCTCTAAGAGTTATACCAGCACTTTGATGAACAAACTGCTGAATAAGAAGTATGATGGCCAAGGGGCATTAGAAAGGATCTTATGACCATGATGGAGATGGCGGCCACACTAAATGAGATGGATATGCCAATATCCGAAAAGACAAATTATATTTGCTTTCATTATCTGAATCCTCTGTGAATGTATGTTATGGCAATGTTGGGAAAAAGAATGAGACCTCATCGAAATTATGGCACTGTCGTTTGGGCCACATTTCGAAGGGGAGAATGGAGCGTCTCATTAAGGACGAGATTCTCCAATCTTTATATCTTAATGAATTAGAAAATTGCATTGATTGTCTTAAAGGCAAATATGTAAAGAATATTAAGAAAGGTGCCACACGAAGTACGGGACTTTTAGAATTAGTTCACACCGACATTTGTGGTCCTTTTCCTATGGTGTCTATAGATGGGTATGATTCTTTCATTACATTTACTGATGATTTCTCCCGCTATGGATACATCTACCCTATTCGTGAACGATCTGAGGCCTTAGACAAATTTAAGATATTTAAGAGTGAAGTTGAAAATCAGCTTAATGTAAATATTAAGGTAGTAAAGTCTGATCAAGGGGGAGAATATTATGAAAGACATGCTCCTTATGGGCAAGTTCTTGGTCCCTTCGCTAAGTTTTTGCAAGAAAATGGCATAATTGCTCAATATTACATGCCTGGCGAACCTCAACAAAATGGTGTTGCTGAAAGACGGAACCGTACCCTTATGGATATGGTTCGTAGCATGATGAGCCACTCTACTTTACCGGTCAGGTTGTGGATGAAAGCATTAAAGACAGCAGCCCACATACTTAATCGAGTTCCCAGTAAATCAGTCCCTAAAACTCCTTATGAATTATGGACTGGGAACAAACCAAGTTTGAGATACTTACGTGTATGGGGTTGTCCTACTGAAGCTAAGATTTTCAATCCCCAAATTAAAAAATTAGACCCTAAGACTATCAGTTGCCATTTTATAGGATACCCCGAAAGATCAAAGGGGCATCGATTTTATTGTCCTAATCGTACCACAAAGTTTGTGGAAACGAGTCATGCTGCGTTTTTTAAAAATACTGAAATCAGTGGGAGTTTGGAGCCAAGGAAGATAGACCTTGAGGAGATGCGGGATTTTATTCCATCATCTATGATTCATGTGCCTTTTATTCCTATGGCCCGGAAGGTTGCTCCTCCAGTCGTTAACACTGGGGCCGCTCCTTCTGTTGAGGAACCTGAGATACCTAATGATCCTCCTTCTCCTGTTGAGGAGGCTGTGATACCTAATGATGAGTCTCAACAACTTCTTGTTGTACCTAATGAACCACTAAGGAGATCGCAGCGTGAAAGGAGATCTACTGTTAGTAATGATTATGTTTATAATGTAGGAGAGACTGATGATCCTACCTCCTACCAGGAGGCTATGATGAGTGAGCATTCACCAAAATGGCTCGAAGCCATGGAGGAAGAATTAAAATCTATGAGCACTAATGATGTATGGGACTTAGTAGAAATTCCTAATGGGGTCAAAACAGTAGGCTGTAAGTGGGTCTACAAAACCAAATGTGACTCCAAAGGGAACATCGAAAGGTTCAAAGCAAGGCTTGTAGCAAAAGGGTTTACTCAAAGACCTGGGATTGATTATATTGACATGTTCTCTCCTGTGTCATCTAAAGATTCTTTTAGAATTGTCATGGCGCTGGTGGCTCATTATGATCTAGAGTTGCACCAAATGGACGTTAAAACTGCATTTCTGAATGGTGATTTCCTTGAAAATGTTTACATGACTCAACCAGAAGGTTTTGTTGTGAAAGGCAAAGAACATTTGGGGTGTAGACTTAAGAAATCTATTTATGGTCTAAAACAAGCGTCGAGGCAATGGTATCTTAAGTTTGATAAGATTATAAGGGATTTTGGCTTTAAGGAAAACGAAGTGGACAATTGTATTTATACTAAGTTTAAGGGAAGTAAATACACCATCTTAGTTCTTTACGTGGATGACATTCTTTTAGCCAGCAGCGATAAGGATATGCTGTCTGAGACTAAGAAATTTTTGTCTTCCAATTTTGATATGAAGGATTTAGGTGAAGCCTCTTATGTTCTAGGCATTGAAATTCACCGAGATCGAACTAAAGGTATATTGGGTTTATCCCAAAAGGCATACATAGACAGAGTGCTGAAGAGATATAATATGTATAAGTGCTCTGCCTCGCCTGCTCCAGTTGTTAAGGGCGATAAGTTTGGGACATTCCAATGTCCGAGGAATCAATATGAAACTGATCAGATGACGTCGATTCCTTATGCTTCTGCTGTCGGAAGCATCATGTATGCTCAAGTCTGTATACGCCCTGACTTAGCTTTTATTACCGGGATGCTTGGCAGATTTCAGTCTAATCCAGGACTAGATCACTGGAAAGCCGTTAAGAAAGTTCTGCGCTATATGCAAGGAACTAAAGATTACATGCTCACATATAAGAAATCTGATAGCCTTGAAGTTGTTGGCTTTTCAGATGCAGACTTTGCGGGATGTGTGGATACTAAGAAATCCACATCAGGTTATATCTTCACTCTCGCTGGAGGAGCTATCTCGTGGAAAAGCTCCAAACAATCACTTACGGCATCTTCTACGATGCAAGCTGAATTTGTGGCATGTTATGAGGCTACCGGGCAGGCGGTATGGCTTAAGAATTTTATACCCGAACTTAGAGTGGTCGACAGCATTTCAAGGCCACTAACCTTATACTGCGACAACCAATCGGCAGTCTTTTATGCGAGTAACAAGTCAAGTGGTGCTGCCAAACACATTGACATCAAGTACAATGTTGTGAAAGATAGAATCCAGGATCAAACTATTAATGTTAAGCACATTGGTACTAAGTTTATGATTGCAGATCCACTCACAAAAGGCTTACCACCCAGTTTATTTAGCGATCATGTTGCTGGCATGGGTATATTGGAAAGCCTATGATTCTGGACCTGAGGGCCATTAAGCAAACCATCTCCCGTAAAGAATTAGTGTTTTACCGATCAAGATAAGATGATGCACTATAGGTATTGAGGTTTCACTGGCTGCATAATAGCCTTTGCGACGCTTGTCTTAGTGTATTATCTTATTGAGAAAGGACTTATGTTGTTAGCCTTACGATCAAGTGGAAGAATGTTGGATTTGATCTTGGCTAACAGCCAGATCCTGTTTTTGGGGAGCACGTCGTGCTCCCGTCCCTAACGAACCGCGCCCTAATCGGGGACGCTCAACAGACAGTTGGTTGCGGCCCCCTGGTGCACAGCGCTAGATAAATAGGGGTCGTCGGCACCTCGCGAGACCAACGTCACACGAGACACGCGACTCCCGTACACTCCCTCTTAGCCCGATCCGATTCTCTGGGAGCGCTGAAGCACTGGGAAGGCCGTCGCCGGCGAGGACGTCTCTGCTACCGTCTCCCTGCGACCGCTACGGTTTCTCTGCGTCGGCTCTCCACCACGCAGGCTTCTACGGCCTAATTCCGATGGCGTCGTCAAGCAGCTGTGAGCAACCCTAATGCATCTTAGTTTTGGTGTTTAATTTTTGGGCTAATTGTTCCTTATTCACGCTTCCGCATTAAGACTTAGAACTAACATCATATACACACAAGTTCATAATTTGGAACCTAAAAAAATTATTGCCAAGCACTTTTTGTAGAAAAAAATATAGATTATCTATAATTTTGCTCTCTTTGAAAATCTGGAAAAATGGCTTTGGGTAGTTTCTAGGGGTAAATACCATGTACGATAGACAATTCGTTCGCCTGATACGAAATGACATTAAATTGGAACACCTGATCAGGGATGACACCGTGCACTCGAATTTCTCCAACCAGTGACATTTTACCCATTTTCCACCTCTTTTCTCCCTTTTCATCTGTTTTACCATGTGAAGTGACCAATATGCCCCTAGGCAAAATGGCGGGAAAAGCAGGAAAATCCTATGCGATTTATTACAAGTCAAATGGCACTTACCTACGAACCAAGCCGCACCCACGCTGCTGGCTGCTGCTGTCCCCGTGCAGAGCTCGCTGTTCGTGGTGTCTCCAAGACAGCGACGCTCCTCCCCACCGGCGGCAGGCTGTAGGCTGGCGGCGTCGGCGCGCGAGTCGCCGCTGTAGGCTGGTGGCGCTGCTCCCCACCGGCGGTAGGCTGGCAGCGCTCCCCCCACCGGCGGCAGGCTGGCGGCTCGGCGAGGTATGCTGGCAGTGGGCGCCGCTCCCCAACCCTAGGGTTCCCTCCGCCCTTCCCCTCCCGTGCCGTGCCCCTCCCATGCCCGAGTGAGCCGAGCCCCTGGTTGGGTCCAACTAGTTAGAGTTGGACCCCAAGGGCATTTTCGTCTGTTCACTGCATATTATTTTGTAAAAAATAGTAAAACAGGTGAAAAGAGAGAAAAGAGGTGAAAATAGGCAAAATGTCACTGATCGGAGAAATTGGAGTGCACGGTGTCATGACTGTTCAAGCGTTCCAATTTAATGTCGTTTCGTATCAGGCGAACGAATTGAGTGTCATACATCATATTTTCCAAGTTTCTAGTGCTCAAAAATTCATAGTTAATTACTTGACAACTGATTAAGCGAAAACAAAATATTTAGATCTCATCAATTTTTTAGGATGTTACTCCCTATGTTCTTTTTTATTTGACGCCTTTGACTTTTGGACACGCCTTTGACCATTCGTCTTATTCAATTTTTATGTAAATATTATTTATTTTGTTGTGATTTGTTTTATCAATAGATGTACTTTAAATAAGAATTATTTTTTTGCATCCTTGCACTAATTTTTTGAATAAGACGAATGGTCAAAGATGTGTTAAAAAATCGAAGACGTCAAACAAAAAAAAGACGAAGAGAGTACAACACATCATGGTGAGAGATATTTCATGCAACGGCTTGTTTGAGGCCATTGAGTCTGCTGTCATACACTCGATGGTTGATTTATGAGTCATGACGTGAAGGCCTTAATTTTCCGCTTGGTCAAGATTTCTATTGTTTCGTGTAGCGCTACAATTGGTAACGTATGAGAAACGCATGTACATACCAGCGGTCACTCTTTCTCACAGGTTCATACACTACAGGAAACGAGACTTTTGTGGACATAACAGCAAATACCGATAACAAAATGTTATGTCGTCGGACAGCCGACGACAATAGTTCGTCGACAATGAGTCGACGACAAAAGTCACTTTTGTAGTCGCCCACACGTAATACCGACGACATTGCCGCCTCCTGAGCCGAGCGCCCAGGGAAGACCTTTGTGGACGGCCCTTGTTCGAGCCACCCACAAAACCATACCCAGACAGCACGGGCACGGTGACGGCGCTCTGCCATGTGTGTCCCGTGGACCAGTTAAGGATGCCACGTTGCAGACCTTTGTGGTCGGCCAACGAAAAAGCCGACGACACTGCTTCTTCTGTGTGGACAGCTTTACTATCGGCCGACCACATTGCTAATTTTTTGTGGACGGCTATATCTTTTGCCGACGACATTGCTGATAGTTTTGTGCACGGCCTATACATATGCCGACGACAATACTATAAGCTTTGTGGACGACAGTCGTTTGGTCGCAGAGAAAAAGAAAAACCTGCGATATGCCCTTGCAGGACTTTTGTGGTCGGTCTTTACATAGGCCGACGACAATGACAGTGTGCCAGCAATAAAAATTGCTGGTAATTTATAAAAAAGCTCAATTTTAACCTACAAAATAAGTATTCCCCATAGTTGTCACGATCCCCTGCGTCACCACAGGGAATCCGGCACCATGATCTGATACTAGGCCCAGACTAGTACCTCATGATGGACAATCAAACGGCTATCATCGCTGGCATTCCATTATTAGTCAAAATAACGGAGTATTACAAAGTAACATCATATGCTATTACAATAAGACAGATATTACCAAATATTAAGAACGACTAAATAGAACATGAGAGCAGCAACAGCCTTCAGCGACGATATCCAAGCAATTGGCCCGGACACCCGCAGCTAGCCCTGCATACCTGAGTTCGGACCCTCCTGGTCCAGATCAGGCTTGCAACCTGAATAATAAAATTTATCCGCGATAGGTATAATGATTACGCGGCTACCCAGCAAGCAATCCTTAATAAATGTATGCAATGGCAAAGATCGGGGGAATTGACTATTTTACACCAAGACCTATTTACTAATCAAATTTTAGTAGTCAAGTTTTAATTGTTGAATGCATGAATTAATCCGATCATCTCAAACATCAAAGTAAGGTGCATCCTCACACCAGGTCAACATCAAAGGACGGTGCATCCTCACACCAGGCCAATCCCAGCCTATTCTAATCATGTTTAATTATTAAAAAGGTGAATCTACGAGCGCAAACCTGCCAAACGATGCATGACCGTGGACATGGCTATCATGATAGTTTTAGCTCTGCAGAGTGTGCACAAATTTCCCCACAAGCCCCGTCTCATCCACTAGGAGAAAAACGGTACAAGACTTTTCCAGCCTACTACGCCCACCACTTCACCAGCCCTCTCTTAAGGTTTCCCCGGCCTCGCCGGTGCCCGCCACAGTAGGGCGCCTTCTACGTCTAGGCACCACCCGTGGGTCGTTCCTCATTTAAGCCATTCGGTCTCAGGAACGCACCTGCCCCTCAGGTAAGGTCATGAGCCTCACCCTAGGGCAATAGTGACGAAACATAACCGAACAGCCTACGAGCCAACGGTTAGTGGGTTTCGTAGTGTACTAAGCCAGGGCCGAATGCACAAGTGGCTGTACGGTAAGGTTTGGTCCAGTAGTACACAAGCTTGGGTCCTTATTAGAGGAGACCTTCGAATCTCCACCAATATCCCGGAAACATCTCTGCCGGGTCTCCCCTAAACATTCTACACTGGTTTTAGTTGTTTAGGGTTTAACCAAAACACCATCACGAAGCAAACGCCTCACAAGGCACATTTTATAGTGAGTCCCAAATGCAATCCTACACATATATTCAAAGGATAGGCTAAGGAACAGTAAAGGGTTTATCAAATGAGGTCTAGTCATGCTAGTAGATGACTAACATGAAAAAGACACACACACTATTCTGATATGCATGCAAAGGTTAATTACGAAAAAGTAAATACTATTAAGCTCCCTCCGTCCAAAGACTGTTGCCCTAAATTATAGTCAAAAGAGCACATATTTTTGGACGGACGAAGATAGTAAAGCATAGGACATGAATATGCAAACAACTAGTGCTTGCCTGGCAGCGATCGGCCTCGCACGCTTCTCGAGAAATTATCGACGATCTCGGGCCACCAGCTTCAATGGTGACGTCTCGGTTCGAAATCCACGCCTCCATATTTGCCTGGGTGGTTGTCGGCATCCACGGCTCCAGCGTCATCGAAGCCATCTTGATTTAAAGTTCGAGCCTTGACGATTCTTCGCGATCCGTTAGGGTTCACGGCTCCGGTACCACCGACATCGACGTCCTGACCTGAGCCTTGGTCTTACCCATCTTCCGATAATTAATCGGCACTCACAACTCCGATACAAATACCGATAATCTTCACGCAAAACAAGATACAAATCAATAAACCAAAGCAAACAAAGTTAACAATAGTACTAAATAATTGCTCGGAGGAGAATATACCGAAAGAGGAATCAACGGAATTGGTTAGGACTTGATCGGATCTGCGGTTTAGAAGGTAGAAATTAGAGAAAGATCACTGTTCATATGAACAGTACTGGGTTTTACCCAAAACGTGGGTTGAAAAAAAATGGAAAAATCCCCGTTTCCTCTTCTCCATAGCCAGGCTGAGAGAGCGAAAGAAAGAGAGAGAGAAGGGAGACCACGGCGGGAGAGTGGGGGCGGCGGCCATGGCTTCGGCACGGGGCGGCTCCGGCGAGGGGCGGCGCTCCGGCGAGACGGCGAGGGGCGGCGCTGAGGGGCGGCGGAGGCTCGGGGCGCAGGAGCGCACGGCAAGGCGACGTGCGGCGCGGCACGGCTCCATGGGGGCGGCGGCGGCAAGATGGGGACGGCGCGGCGCTCCAGCGAGGATGGCGCGGTGGCAGCGCGGCTCCATGGGGGCGGCACGGCGACGTCTCCCCTGGGGGCAAAGGCGGCGGCAGCAGTGGCTGCGTTGAGGCAGGGCGACGACGCAGGGCCACGGCGGCGCGACACCGCGACGGCATGCACCACGGTGGCACCAGGGCGGCGGCGGCTCGGTTCCACGGGCAGGGGCGGCGGCTTTGGCGCGGGGACACGACACCGACGGTGGCGACGTGGTGGCTCGGCATCAGCATGGCTGCGAGATGGGGCCGACGGCGGCAGCGCCATGCGGCAGGGGCAGTGGCTGTGGGTGGAGGCTGCAGCACAGGAGGAGGGCAGGGCTAGGGTTTTTGCTAGGTTTATATGGGGGTCGGGTTCTGAACATGGGCTTGGGCTTGGGCCCAAATTGGTTGGAGTTTATGGACAAAGCTAGATTGGGCTTAATCGGTAAATCCGATCGCTTTTGGGCAGATCCGGTGTTGGACTAAGTTTTCTCGGGATGGACGTTGGCTCGGGTTTGCTGGTACTTTTGGGGGGATTCGCACAATATGACGATGTTTGGAAGACCGAGTCGACAAGGGAGCATGATAGAAATATCGGTTCGACACCAAGGGGATGGATGGATGACTCGACTAGGGTTGCGACTAAGGGTCGACTGAACTTGCGAGAAACTTTAGGTCGACCGAGGGAGAGATTTGCTCGGCCAAGATTGCAAGAGAGATCGGGCGGGTTCGGATTTTGTTCGAGAGTCAAGTCAGGGTTTCGAACGAGAGAGAGTTAGGGTTTCGAGGTTCGTCGGCCGATTAGGGTTTTAATCAAGGAAGGGGCTGGAGGATCGGCTCAACCAAAGGATTTTAGGGTTTCAGTCAAGCTAGGTTTCAATCTAGAGACAAAGTCAGGGTTCCGACCGAGGAATGAATAAAAGCGAGGAAAGAGCTTTTGTATCTGAAATAATGAAGTTTAGAATTTCATAAATTGTAAAATATAATGCAAATAATTACTAAAACAAATTCTTATAGGTAAATAATTGTTTGAAAATTTAGGGATTTTCATATAGAAAAACAATAGAAACTATTTTACCTAGTTTTTATGTTTAAAGAAAACTTGGGACATTATAATATTTATTAGGATGTCACAACGGTTTTGTTGAGGGACTCAAGGATCCAGCTATTGACCCGGACTACTATCCCGACAACCAAGACGAGTCAACTTCTATCTTAAGAATGTTTACCCATATTAGAAAAGATTGGGACCTTCCCTAGTACAGGCGAACATGAATGGGTTGTTTTTACTAGGGAGAGTACCCTACTTTTCCTAGTGCGAGTTAAACCTTATTCTTGCATGATCGATACCCAGTTTTTACAAGTATTTCATTTAAAGTATCAAATTGCATGCTGCTTCAAATTATGATGCATGTTGTTAATCATGATGTATCATGCCCTGATTGCTTGATTAATTCCTGCCAATATTGATATTGTTTTGATGATGTCAATTATCCATTGATTCACTTAGTGATTACCTTGATATCACATTCCATTGACAACCTAGGTTTAGAAAACAAACTAAAATGGTTTAGACTTCTAAGTCTGGGCAAAGCTTGCTTACATCTTCTTAGGTCTCACATTTTAATGACATGGGTCTTGTACCCTAGAACAGAGAACCGTGATTTCTCCCACTCATTCATTCATACTCATGATTAACTTGATTGCTCCCGTGGTTCGAGAAGTGTTTAGTAGAGTACGATAACTGCACTAGGGTTTGACGGAGTATGATAATTGCCCGGTGTGAGGAAGTGTTTGGTAGAGTGCCAAAACTGCCGCTAGATGTGTTTGGCAGAGTACGATAACTGCCCTAGATGTGTTTGGCAGAGTATGATAACTGTCCCGGAGAAAGAAGGAAGAGTTTGGCAGAGTACGATAGCTACCCGGTGAAAGAAGTTGTTTGGACTATAGGCATTGTTTGGCAGAGTCCATGAAACTGCCCCCTAGAACGCTTGCATTGATGATAACTAAAACTACTGTGGACACACACACTGATTTATCTCTGTCTTGGCTAAGTTTTAGGCTTTATCTTATTAAAACTGGCTTCCCGTAAATAAAACAACCATCTATCCTTTCGCTTGATAACTATTAAGCATTACTAGATGGTTGTTGGCTCGCCAGTGCAAGTGAGAACAACACACTGACCCTCGTATTTCTTTATCCCATTTAGAGACGGAGCATCTCGAAGACGAGGTCGACGACTACGAGTGCCATGAAGGCGGTGATCCACAATTTCAGGATCAAGAATAGAAATCTAAGTCTAAGTCTTTTGGTGTCCATCGTCGTCTAGGTTATGTAGATGGCGAAGTGGTCTTGTGTTTGAGATTTTCGCACTTGAACTATCGACACTCTTCGGATACAGCGCCCACCATTCTTCAACTCCAGCTGGGCCAGGTCACGAGGAGGGGATTGATATTAACGTAGCGCCGTCTTCAGAAACCTACGATGACTATCGCAGCACACAAGATACCCAATTTTATGTAAATTGGGAGCATATATGCTGGATAGTACATTTGCATCCAACCTAAGCTTTCAAGATATCTTGGGCGGATGCAACATTCCTATACCAGATCCGACACAGCCTGGGGGGTCTAACTGGCAAACCCCCCATGGGGTCCCTTCACATTTCCAACACGGGAAGCAAACACCCATGGGGTCCCTTCACAAGTTGTGCATGGCCATGAGACCCCTTATGAACAAAGCAAGATGGGGGTTTTCCATACTATGGTGGGTCTGCGTACGCCATAAGTTCATAGTCTGGGTATATCCCAACTGCGGACCAAACTGAGGATCAAATTTGGTTTGGACCTTCTCAGGCTGCAGGACAACGTATGACGCATCCACTAGACCATTACACCCCAAGTACATACACGACAAGGGGTCGTCGGCGCTAAGTGTAATCATATAATTTAATGGACTTATGTTATTAAGTGCATTTGGCGGTTTGGCGAGAAAATTGTTCTCCATACAATTATTCACATTGCATTTACCATTATGGCGATTAGTGACATTGCATTTACTACTACTTCGCACTTACCACTTGTCGTTAACACGTCTATGCATGACATGCCAATGTGATACTGTCTGCCGTCATCGTAGTAGGATGACCGAACAAAGGTCCACCAACGCATGGATTAGGCCAAGTTGGTGGGAATCGTCCGACCCAGAAGGCCACACCCATTATCCATCGGAGGACCTGCCCAACAAAATAAAACAGAACTACCGCACGGAGTCAATCATGCTACGGCCTGGCCCTCACTATCTTCGGGACTGGCCCAGGTGTGCTTGTGGAATGGATACAGTGGTGCAGACCTTCGATAGGCCTGTCTCTGGTTGAACCGGACGGAGATTCTACCGATGCCCTGTATATGCCGTGAGTTTATACTTACCTTCATATAGATCGAATTTATTTTACGATGTAACCTAACTTTATATCCTGTGCAAAACAGATAAATGACTGTCGTATGGCATCGTGGATGGATGATCCTTTTTCAATGGCAGCAGATGCATACATGATGGTTCTTCACGCAAGGATCGCAGATCTCGAAAATCGTCTCAAAATGACAAGGCGTACCCTAGAGTTGCACATCCGCACGGAACGCTTGTGCCCTGCCTGCCGGAGGCGACGCGTCTAGCTAGCTACCACCCACATGTTACGACGTACTTTTCAATTCCCCTAAGAAACGACTATAAGGTCTTCATGCTTGTATTGTATGGTCTGAACTCTGCTACTTTCGTATTGATGTTTCTGTTGTATTGTATGGTTTGAACTCTGCTACATTCTCTAATTCACTTTACATGCCAAGATTCACTTTACGTGTATTTAATGTTTTTATTGATCTCATAGCTTCTAACTTTAAAAATTTTAGTTTGCCGTACAAATGACTATTAACACTTGCTAAAATTTTAAATTTGCAATTTTGTAAAATTAGATACAATTTTGAGTTTTAAAATGTATATATTCACATGCTTATACATGTATCAAATTTAGAAAATAGCCCATATATTTATCATATATATTAGAATATAATATTATACATGCATATATATTATAATTTTATGATATATCTATATTATACATATATTAAAATGTATATATGCCATGGTACCAGTACACCAGAATCACTGCCGGCCTCGCACCTGCCGCTGCTGATCTCTAGCACCGCGGTGCCGCACCTGATCTCGGGAGTATGTGAGTGGGTCGCGTGGACGAATTTCTCGCCGAGGCCTCCCCATATCGACAGGTGTGATGGGGTCATTCA
Source organism: Raddia distichophylla (assembly GCA_005191435.1). Lineage (NCBI taxonomy): Eukaryota > Viridiplantae > Streptophyta > Magnoliopsida > Poales > Poaceae > Raddia > Raddia distichophylla. The sequence goes on along the minus strand of SPJY01037201.1, from coordinate 955,974 downwards.
CCAGATAGGAACCGATATCAAATTCTTCTTGGTCATGTGATTGAATGCCGTGAGAATCATCATCTGAAATAATAAATAAGTTCATAAATTATGCTCCACACATGCAATATACGCCAGCGGGGCCGCGGCCACCCGGGGTGGCGGCAGCTGAGCTGCGGCCGTCCCGGGTGGCGGCAGCTCAGCGCCGGCCACCCCGGGTGGCGGCAGCTCAGCTGCGGCCGCCCCCGGTGGCGGCCGCCACCCGGGGTGGCGGGAGCCGGGGATATTTTTGTAATTTCCTTTTACAGTGGATTATTTTATTAATTTTCTATTTTACTGTTGATTATTTCGGGTATTTTTCCGAATATAATTGCCCATATCTGAATTTATGTCATCTCTGCGCCTCTGGAAACATAAGTTGTTTTTTACAAAGGGCATTTCTGCTTCTCTATGGGTAACTTTTGTTCAAACGTGTCTTTGAAGAAAAAAATATTGGGATGCTGGAACAAATGTAAGCTGTTCATATACACATCATATATTTTTTTGAATAACAAATGTGTGATGCTTGGTTGGGGAAGTGTCGTGCCAACCGCAAGGACTTTGTGCTGGGAGATTAACACCCTTTTATTTCATAGTGATACATTTAAATTGTGGTATTATCACAAGGAAAACTTTGCTTAGCTGGCACAAACTACTATGCTTAACATAATCAATTCCTTAATTAATTTGTAATTAAATTTCTGCAAGTGAAACTTAGATGCCTGCTCTGTATTATTTCAATTCAGCATGTCCTATGCCCTTGGTGCCCCCATGTATACTTATATCTTTCGACAAACTTCTGGTCGCATATTTTAGGGAGGGATTGTTTTTCGACACCGCCTCCTGCTACTCCCGTTTGAGGCAACGCCGCTAGCAGTTCGGGGATGCCTACCATCAGTCAATTTCTAAACTCCGAAGGTGATGCAGTAGGTAGCAGTCGCAGTTCTCACTCTCCTCGAACTTAGGATGTGTGTTTGGTGACCTTTGTGACGTAGGCTGTGTGTAACTTGAACTTTGGACTATGTATGCGACAATGGACTTTGTATGCGAGAATGATGTACGCTGCGTGTGATGTACTGTGATAATAATGCGACAAATTGTGATGTGGTCTATTTGCAATGAAATTGAGCTTATGAATTATTGTGATTTTTTTTGTTTTTACTGTGATTTTTCTATCAAATACTGTGATTTTTTTAGTTATATTCTTCTTTTTTAAAATAAAAAATACGTATTTTCGTCAGCTTTGGCTGACGAAATTACTGGAGCTGAAAACCCAACCGGCTGGTGCTACAGTAATTTCATCGGCCTAGGCTGACGAAATACCTTTGCCACGTCACCTTCTCGCCTAGTCTGCTGTCGGCTAAACTAGAATTCGTCGGCCATAAAAAACCGATGAAATTACTGTAATTTTGTCGGCAGCCGACGAAACCGTTTGTAATTTCGTCTCTCGAATTTTGTCAGGTTATTTTCGTCGGCAAACCGATGAAATTACTATAATTTCATCGGTACTGTACCTATTTTCGTCGGTACCAAGCCGACGAAATTAAACTCGATTCCTGTAGTGACCGTCCTCGCATAGTTGTGCTGTTCTCCCCAATGTCTCCCACCCCAAAACACTCGTAAAATGTCTCAACCAAAATCCCAAAACTGAACATCCTAAAGAAATTGAATGAACATATGCAATGAGAGATCATACGTAGTTGCCTAGTTCCAATCTCTCGTCCCAGGGGAGAAGATTGATTTATGCCGTCGTATGGAGGAGCACTAATTAAAAACTGGGAAGCGAGATATATTAAAACTTAGGCAATAATGCTGAGTACCCAACTTGATCAAAATATCATATGTAATGTCGGGTTATTTATACTCTTTTTTATTTAATGAGTTTTCCTTTAAAGTTTGTCACATAAGGTTTTTTAATAAGGCAAATCGTGCACATAGCATACGTATGCTATGTGCTCTTTCTCCAAGTATTTTTTTCACTGGGTTTTATGGAGTTTTGATGAGATATATTCTCACTAGGAAAGTACAGGATGAGTGTTGCGAACCACTAGAAGCCGTGTTTTGATCGGCCAATCTTTAGGTACTTTTCACATTGGACCTAGTCTAAAAAAACTAAGCAATCTACTAGTATAATTAGAGGTGATGACTCGATGTATTATCAATGTAAAATTAATAAAGCGAAATCCCACCCTGCGTCTTGTGTTCTTATTTTTGCTATGATTGCGTGATTGTTCATCTAACTCTTGTATTAAGTCCGGTAGCAAAAGATTTTGAAACATTTCTTATACTAGAGATCATAACAGGGTGAACGCAAAAAGATGGAGCCCACAAGTCCGCCTTCTTCCTCCACCTCAAAAACTGCACACCACTTTCTCCCTCCCCTAGTCATGAGTCACGACCCCAGCAGGCCAGCGCTGAGCATCTCAAATAGCCACTTTATGACCCATTCTAAAATACTGTTTATAGAGACATGAATAATTTTGGTAATCACCAGAGTTTTTTGGTTGCGGAGAATTCACCGGTGGATCATCTTCTCTGGGTTGCTGGAACTTCTCCAATGGGTCGCATTCTGTCATTAGATTGGTGAAGTATCCATCACCCTAATAATCCATTTTTGCTACCTACCCCTACATACACCATAACAATATAAGACAACATTGATTTTTAGAAATTCTCTTAGCAAAGATCCTAAGTAAACATCTACTCAATTATTCTGTAAATACAGATCTGTAGGTATCGACCAATATGTCAACTCTGCAGAAATAATTTGCTCCCTTCATCATCTTTCATTCATCGGATTGTGCTCGTGGATTCCAGGCTATGCAATTTCAGAACTTGTAATTTGTTTTTGGTAAGAACTTGTACTAACAGAGATTCCTTTAGGAATGCAATTTCAGAGTTGAAGAATCTGTTGCAGACTGAAATTCTACGTCTATGTCAAATTGTACACTTCTTTACTCATTTGCATGATCATTACCTGATTTACTCAAGAAGTCATGCACACAGGATGATAATATACACCGGATACTCTCAAATTCTACATCTGGCATGTCGCACAATCTGATAATATACTGCAAAAGCTTTTCAATTTCAGACTTCAAGAGGTCGTTTCATTTCAACACAGGGTGGTCAAGAACACAAGTTTCAGTGTTACAAACATATTTCAGAATGCATTGCATCATTCCGGCGAGCAGATAGAAGCGGGGAAAATCGTCATGTGATGGAGCGATGGGTGGGATGGGGATGGGGCAAAGCAAATTAGCAAACAGCAAAGCCCAAGAGATAGATTATTGTGGCCGGGAAATGGGAAACTCACTGTCGCCACCAACCGCCGCCGTTGTTGCCGCCTGCAGTCGGCGCCGTCTCTGCCTGCCGCCGCCACCGTCTGCACCTACCACCGTCGTCGCCGTGCAGGACGCTTGAGACGGAGGAAGCAATCAGAGGCGGAGCTAGAGCCGTCGGCGCAGCACAGCTCATGGGAGCTGCTCGTGGAAAATGATTTGGGGGAGCCGATCGGGAGCCCCTAGGGACAGGGGGCGTGGGAGAGTTTTAGGGGGAAGAGAGAAAAAATAGGGGGGCAAATAGGGGTCTGTTAGAGTGGATTTTTTCCTATTAAACCCTCAAATAATAGTTAGGAGTTTGTTTAGGGGAGCTTCTAGTGATGCTCTTAGAGGGAAGTATAGAAGGCCTGTTGGGGATGCACGCCCCACGGCAGCTGCAAGCCACTCCAGCAGAGACGCAGTCAAACAGCGCCAATACCATTTTCTTGATCATTGTTTTCAGATCTAGCGGCCAAATATTTGTACTCCTCGTGTCCATCTTGCCTCAGGCAAACATTCAGTCGAGATACCACCTCTGGGATGCTATGAGAGCTGACAATGGAGTTGAATGGCACCGTCCAGCCCTTGCCGGAGAATAGAAAACCGTCCCCGCATAGTTGTGCTGTTCTTCCCGATGTCTCCCACCCCAAAACACACACTCGTAAAATGTCTCGACCAAAACAAAATCCCAAAACTGAACATCCTAAAGAAATTGAATGAACATTTGCAATGAGAGATCGTACGTAGTTTTCTTGTTCCAATCTCTCGTCCCAGGGGAGAAGATTGATGCTTTGATTTATGCCGTCGTATGGAGCAGCAGTAATTAAAAACTGGGAAGCGAGATATATTGAAAAGAGGCGTTGCTGGCTTCCGCATGTCACGTTCCAGCAGTCGAGCTGACGACATCAATTTTAACTATTTAGTGCCACAAGAATAAGGAGTGTTAGTTATAACGTTGTTAGTTATGCTGGCTCAAATAATCAACGTATACAATGTTGTAAAACCTGATATAAAGTTCGACGTGACGAAGAATAATCACGCGATCACAAATAACAAACGAGATATAAGAACAAGATGCAGAGAGAAATTTTGTTTTTTAAATTAATTTTCATACTTGCGATCTTCATCTCTATTTATATTATGGATTTTTTTCATACATGCCATTCTAAAGATCGCTTATATCGGATATGTCATCACAAACTCGATATTATTTTAGATGCCACTAGTTTTGCAAAAATCTATCACAGATGTCATTCTTGGAGATTTTCTAGCATTTACGACGTATACCAAATCAAAATACGGGCAAAAAAAAACCTGACATGTAGGACCCACATGTCATACATTCAGCCCTTTCTTTTTCCTCCTCCTCCTTCCTCCTTCCTCTCCACTGCTCTCTCATCGGAATTCGCCGTCACGCTACCGTCGCCGCCACCGAGCTCGCTGCGCCACCGCCGCCACTAGCTGCCGCCTCTACGCCACCGTCGCCGCCGAGCTCGCTCTGCCGGAGTTGGAGATGGAAGGAGGAAGAAGGAGAAGAGAGGGTGACAAGTGGGCCCCACGTGTCGGAAGTCATATTTCTTTCATGATTGGCATATTCGGCTCGCGTAAAACACAAAAATCCTCAGAAAAGCCCGAGAATGGCATCTATGATAGATTTTGAGTAAATTATACTGTTGCCCCTTAAAGTTGGTAGCAAATCTCACTTAGCCCCTTAAACTTTATTTTGTCCGCTACGGCCCCTAGAAGTTGTTTCCGGGTGTCACACAGACTAATTTTTTCGGCACCCAAAGCCAACTTCCGGGTGTTGTGGTGCAACAAAATCCAACTTTCTGGGGCTTTGTGGCATACAGAAACAACTTCTAGGGGCCGCAGCGGACAAAATAAAGTTTAAGGGGCTAAGTGAGATTTTCGTTCAACTTCTGGGGGCAACAGTGTAATTTACTCATAGATTTTTACAAAACTAGTTGCATCTATAATAATATCGACTTTGTGATAGCATATCCGAAATAAGAAAAAGTATGTATGAAAAAATCTTAGTATTATTGTCTAGAGTTTTGGCTAAATCCAATGTAGGACCCACCGAGCAAGGAACGTCTACAGGGGCGGATACAGCCGGAAATGATAGGCGGGCTGACGATAAAGGGAGAAATTATCCGTACCCGAACAATGCTGAGCTGAGTGCTCTTCGGCTCTTGCTCCTCGCCTCTTCACTCTTGCCACTTGTCGCTGCTCGCTGGCTCGCCATTGACCGCTGAGCCCCAGCCGCCATGCCCTGGTGCCCTCGTTGGTTCGCCGGATGCCGGACCGCCCTCTTTCACCAGTCCCCCCGAAGGCCGGCGCCCTGGCCGGCTGGCCACCGTGCCCTCAGGCCTCGGCGCCTCGACCTGTCCGGCGGCCGGCAGCCGCCGACCACCTTGGTACCAGGACCTACCGCCGTCGCCGCGTTCCTACGTCCCTTCCATCGCCGGCCGCCTCCTCACTATCGCCGAGCTCGCGACTGCTGTCTGCCCCCTCGCTCGTGTGGTCGTTGCCTCGCCGGCGTGCGGCACGCTTGCCTTGGCTCCTTCCTCCTTGCTAGCCGCCTTGTCGGACCACGGTGGCCGGAGCGCTGTCGACCTGTGACATCCTAATAAAAATTTATTAGGTGTCCCAAGTTTTTCCGAATAAAGCCAAGGTAATACTTCATAATTTTCAACTTAATTCAGCTTTAGATGCCAATGGGCCATTTTAACCCTTAATCAGAACCCATAGCATCCCGTTTAGCACATTCGGCCTGTTTAAGGGAGGCTAATAGCCCCCCTGCGCCCACACCCCTATAAACACCTCCCTCTACAGTTCACCGCCGCCCACTCCTCTCTCTCCCCATTCCCATGGTTAATTCATTGTGTAAATGGCACCAGTAGATAGATCTCGTCGAGACTGTCCAAATGCATATGCGGATCGCCCCATTTGGTGCCGTTTTGCGCCCTGTAGACCTCACCGTAGTTAGAGAGATCAACGGCCGCCGGTGAACCTCGCTGTTCGCGCCACCGGCGCAAATCGCGCACCCAATACGTAGCCGCCACATCGCCCCCAGCGTCGTCGCGCACCGCGCCCTACGCGTGGCCCACTTTGCTCGTCTGCCCGGATCCCGCTTACTGCATTTGCCCCTGACCGTGCCGTTGCCACCACCCAATTGCCCTGACCCGCCACTGTCGCCGCCTTCGACCGTGCCGTTGCCCGTGCCCAGCGGCGCCACGACTCATGTCCCAGTGGGACCGCCGCTGACGCCGGCGCCGCCCCGTTTACTCCGCACGAATCTGGCCACTATCGCTGACACGCGGGCCCGAACAAGCCATGGGACCCGCGCGTTAGCCGTAGCCGTTAAGCACACCGCCCGCGCAGTGCGTGGCGACACGTGCGGTAATTGCGGGACACATGTCGGCTCGATAGCCACGTGGCGGGACACGTGTCTAGCTAGTCTGCCCCAGCACCAAGCCCGACGGCCACGTGGCATGCCACGTTAGCTGCCACGTGCCATGCCACGTCACCATCCATGACCCACACGTGTCGGTTCGGCCCAATTTAGAGTTAATTAGGTTTCTCTTTTTTTAGAAATTTTCTATTTAACCCGAAACTTCCCCAAATTGTTTTGGGAGCTCCGTAACTCCAAATTAGATTATTCTAGAGCGTAAAAATTACTTTTTAATCCTAGAATTTTTCTGTATATTTACTAATTATTTTCTCTGTACTGATTTTGCTGTTGAATTGCTTTTTCATTTCCGGCGTAGACGGTGGTTGCGACTACTGTGCCGAGTGTTGCCCGGAATTGGTGTGGGACCCGCAGAGTCTTGATTTCTTCGAAGGCAAGCCCGGAACTGGTGTGGGACCCGCAGAGTCCGGATTTCTTCGAAGGCAAGCATAGTTACATGTTTCTCTCCTAATTTCACAATTTAATTAATTGTTGCTTACTATTGCAAATGTTCGCATGCATGTAAATTAGGTGTGAGTACCTAGACATATTAATGCTCTGTTAATGTGCCTTGGCCACCTTTGTGAAATCATTGTTATTTCCATTAGCCTTCCCTTGACTAGTTGTGTAAGACTACATTGGGATTCACTTTAAAATGTGCCTTGTGAGGTGTATGCTTCATATTTGTGTTTTTGACTAAATTCTAAACAACTAAAACTAGTGTAGATGGCTTAGGAGAGACCCGACAGTGTTGGTTCTGGGAATGTGGTGGAGTTGAAGAGGGTCTCCTCTAATAAGGACTCAAGCTTGTAAATTGCTAGACCAAACCATACCGTACAGCCACATGTGCCTTCGGCCCTGGCTTAGTACACTACGAAACCCAATAACTACTTTCTCGTAGGCTGTTCGGTTACGGTTCGTCACTTTTTCCCTAGGGGGAGGCTTGCAATCTCCCCTGAGGGGTAGGTGTGTTACTGAGACCGAATGGCTTAAATGAGGAACACCCCGGTCTGGTACCGATATGTGGAAGGGCCCTCTCTGCGGCGTGTACCAGGCGGGCCGGGGAAATCTAAAGAGAGGGAAGGTGAAGTGGTGGGCGCAGTAGGCTGGAAAAGTTTTGTACCGTATCTCCTAATGGATGAGACGGGGCTTGTGGGAAAACTTATACACACTCTACAGAGTTAAAACTATCATATAGCCATGTCCACGGTCATGGATGAGGCGAGAGGTTTGCACATGTAGACACACCCATTTTTAATAAATAAACCTGACTATAGTAGGACGGGATTGGCCTGGTGCGAGATGCACCTTCTGTTGAAAGTGGGAGATAATATCTATGATCATGCATTCACTTAACTAAAATTTCATCAACTAAAATTTAACTAGATATAGGTTTTTGGGTAAAATAACCTAATCCCCATCTTTGCTCCTACACTCATATTTAAGGATTGCTTGCTGGGTAGCCGTGTACTCATTAAACTTCTCGCGAACATATATATACATATTTCGGTAAGGACTAGGAAAGGTGTCAAGGTCGATGCCTTGGAATTTATCGCGGTTATTTAATTTGGCTACTCTAATGTTCTTCAGTGCTTGTTATTTAATTCCTCATGGACGATTCAAACTGGTATGCCAGTTCTTTTTTAATAAAAATGCTACCATTTTACCTGTATTTCTCTTTAATTAAATGTACTGCGATGATTCCATCGTATTGTCCATCACGAGATACTAAACTGGGATTAGTATCTCCTCGTGGTGTTGGATTCCAATAACAAGTACTAGGATCACGACACGGCCGCTCCCCACAGCCTAGCTTGCCGTCGCTAGGGTTTTTGGGAGACGGAGGGAGGTGTTGGATCGAGATGGGAGATTGGGGACGAGGGAAGCCACGGGAGGGGGGAGCTGAGGGAGTTAGGGTTCGGTGGGATGGCCAGACGAGAAATGGGCCGACATCCAAGGCCCATTTTGGCCTGTCTAGCTGGGCTCCCTTCTCTTATTTATCTACAAAATTATTAGGTGGGTCTATAGGTGGGGCTCCACTATCATTAGGACAGTAGGTGGGGCTGGAACCCCCTAGACGGGACGGTGGGTTTGCCCTGGCCGGCTAGGCTGGGTGTACGTAGCTACCACATGGGCTGGGCCAACCACACTACCCGATGTAGTTAAAGATTGTTTATACAGGCATAGATTGTACACGATGAAAAACAATCACGTAATGAACATATAATGTCGGAGAATACAATACTTTACTGCTTATCTCATATGTACATAATTGAGGGATTCCTCTCCTATTAATTCTTTACGGCTAGAGTTTGGTTGGTCCACCAAGTGGGACCTACTTCGGGCGCACGCTTGGCCCAAGGCCAACGGCAACCCAGTAGGGTTTCTCAACGCTCCCCTTGGACCCTGCCGCGTGATGGATAAGCTCCCAAAAACTCAATAAAATCCCGATGAAACAATTTTTGAAGAAAGAGTACGTAGCATTTGCTCGTTGTGCGCATGGATTTTCCTCGTTAAAAACGTTACACGAGAAACTTATTGAAAACACACTTCACAACGAAGAGTACAAATCCACCCAAAGTTTCTTTATATGTATGCATTCAATTTGGTTATTCGAACTTCGTGTCCAAGATTTTAATTCAGAGTATGTGAAGTTTTTCCCCTGAATTCTGCACTTCTCTAAGTCTTCGCATTAAAATTCTTTCACGCTTTTTTCAAAGACAGATGTAGGAAGTGACTTAATAATTAAGTTTGTTATCATTTTTCTAATGACTTAATGTGTAGAATATTGATTCAATTCGTAGGGTTTATAGACTTAGTAAATTTTCCTTCTTGTATGTACTATGCACTTGTGCAACATATGATTCATTATCTTCATAAATGATAATAGGGTTTTGCTCAAGATGCAATCCACATGACTGAAAATATGGAATGTACTTATTTAAAGCCATGAATATTCATAATATACTTTATTCAATGCTATGATTTTTCAAGTGGTTTGTCGATATTGACATAAGAGTATGATTTGACGAATTCTACATAATTTCAATTCTACTACATAGAAAACATATTCATATTCACGTCTTGGTTTTTATCTTTCCAAGATTTCTATTTCTTCAAAGGTATTGGCAGATGTCCTTATTGTTTAAATGCCTCTTCTTGTGCTCTGCATTATACCAAACTAGTGCAATTAACGGAAAATGCCACTTACAACCGACAAATGTAATATATTGTCGTATGTTTTCACGAGGTATATGGGCCCGTCAAATTTTAATAAAGAACTTAATGTTTATGGACATCCTCCCTCTCATCCCTACGTTTGTGTTGGTCTAGGTCTAGATGTAATGACCGACTGACTTTTAGGGTTTTCAGTAATACAACTTCTTAAAATCAAGCCTTTTCAACACGATTTACGTGTAGGTTAATTAGTGTAACAAGATTCATTCTTCCATATGCTCAGTCTGTTCAGCTAAGCTATAATTGTCAATTCATTAATTTCTTTCTCATACTTCAAGCATGTGCTTTCTTCCTTTGTTCAATCCGTACGGTAACATAAAGTTACACTATGCATATTTCTGGTTTCTCTGTCTTGGTTCAGGACAGTGATATTCATGTATATTTATATATAAGTCCATCCAAGTATCTTTACAGTTACAACATCTTTTCAATTTATTTTCATTCTCAACTTTAGTTGAGTACTGGCATTGAGATAACGTATTTAAAGATAATACCACCCATGAACGAAGAATAGGTTTCTCATAGTCAACGCCTGGGCGCTGAGTGTCTTCATTGTAGTCAACACATGGGCACTGAGTGAAAATATTGTTGCTAGCCTTGTTTTGTATTATACCACTTCATTATTTTTGTTTCTCCTTTCAAAAAAAGGCTCGCACGGTATACATGAGGAAGTATGCCGCGCAGAGGCCTAATCACTCCTCCTTTTTATGGTGAGAGTAATTATGATGTGATTACCAGGTGTGGTGGGTGACTCAGCACAGCGTCAGCGCTCCGGCGGCGCGGTGCATCAACTGCACATGTTTATTCGTCACCGATCTGAAAACCAGTAGTTTGATTCAATGGGTTCTTGAAGAACCTTACAATTCTTAGCCTATCTAATCTGGAATTCGTGAATTCAGTTCGATTTATACCTTTGATATGGCTGTGCCGAAGGAGGGATGCAACGACTATCATATAGGACAGATCGGTGGGTTGGCCTGACTAGGCTTGCTGGCGCGATGACGATCCGTGGTTGTTCGTCAAACGACCCGCTACCGAGTGTAATCTGAGATTGTTTATACAAGCGTAGATTTTACATGACGAAAAACAATCACATGATGAACACAAGATGTTGGAGGGAAAAATACTTTATTGTTTTGCTCAGATATACATAATAAATTGATTCCTCTTCTATTTATTCTTAATGGCTAAAGTTTCATCTGGTTCATCAAGTGAGCCCTACCTCGAGTGCATGCTCGGCCCAAGGCAGCAACGGCCCCGTAGGGTTTCTGTAATGTGTGCTATTTCCAAACTGGCACAAATGATCTATCCACCTATGTCAATTTTTGGATAGAACAGATAGTCGACGAACAACACTTGTATCCAACAATCATGGATGGGCAACAACCTGTATTTGGCAACACCCCTGTATTTGCGCCTGATCGTTCCCTTTAGCAATGTAGTCGTTAGGTTGTTGAGCGATCATATATTTGCGCCTGATCGCACTTGATACTCGTGCTCTGTACTTGCCTATGCTAGTGCTAGGAATTGGGTTGTGCTGTGTCGGCCCAACCTGGGCCGTCGGGCCTTGGGCCGGTGCAAAATGGGACAGCACAGCCCGATCATCATTTCGGGCTGTGCTGGGCCGGCACAGAGTACAAAATCTAGGCCCGACATGGCCCAAAAGCACGTCGGGCCGGCGTTGGGCCGAGCCGACCCGAGCACGACACGGGTGACAAAAAAAGCAAGCAAGACTATTTTTTATAACTTCATACGTTGTTCAAATGAATGTATGCATGAAAAAGATGCACCTCGCAATTATCTACAACTTTCGTGTTCAATCAAAATTTATCCAAACAACAGAAGACCTTAAAAATGGAGAATTACCGAGGGCGGTACCATCGACCCTAAAGCAGGCAAAGAAGAAATTTTTTTTATATAAATTAATATGCTGCTCAAATGAACAAGTTGACTACATGGAAAAGATGCATCTCGAAATTATCTACAACTTTCCTGTCGAACAGATATTCATTTAAACAACGGAACATGACAAAAAAAAACGTAAATTACTGACCCGTGCTTCATTTCAGGGCGTGCTAGCCCAAGCACGGCCCATACAGTCAAGCCGGGCTAGGCGGCCTGTCGTGCCTAGTTTGCATGCACCACATGGCACACCATTCGAGCCGTGCTAGCCAGGCCCATTTTTTTCCTGTGTTGTGCCGTGCTTCGGGCCGTGCCCAAATTTTCCGGATACCTCCCATGCCAAAATCGAAGATTTAAAGTGAATTTATGCATCGCTGCAGGAGTCATTCGTTCTACATTCCTCATGAATAAAAATGTTAATAATCAATTCTACATTTATCATGCATGAAAAAGCACGCTGCCGCATATTCTGCTGCCTGAGAATAGCTGATCTCTCTCACTAGGAATGGAACAAAGAACATTGCTACTAGCTAGTGATGCACTAAGAAGAAGAAAGTAGCTACATGAATATAAAGGAGCTATCAACAGTCGAAGTGTCGAACCCGGTATAGTACGGCAGGACATAATCAATTTGACATTATTCAAGATGCATCAATGAATTTACCAGGAACCACCTACCAGGTGCCAAGGACACTGAAATCTGTACTATATATTAGTGGCAGTTCACATGTCCCTAGTATCATTGACGTTTTTTTCAAGTTGTGGGGTGGAGCGGACAGCAGTTCTATACGAAATCATCAGTGATGTGAAAGCAAAAATAATCGATTTCATAGTACTGCAGTCACCTTCCTTCATCAAACAGAAACACAACAGGTGCCCTACCACTAGGGTTTCATCCGGCTATGAGCAAACAGTGTTGTTCACCCTAATTTGTTGATTATAGCCCCGCCCAAATTATCTCTGGTCACCGACTTATAATACTAAGAACAAGATCTAATTTTCGAGGACACGACGGCCGACTCTCTGTGTGCGCTCCTCCAGCCAGCCCACCCCAAAACCTAGTGCCGCGACCCCCTCCTCTTCCCTTATCCTTCCTCTCCTCCTCCTCTTCCCTCTCCCTCCTCCTCCTCCACTCCCTCCTCCCATGCAGCACCTTCCTCCTCCCTTCTCCGTCGCGGCGGCGTCGGTTCCAGCGGCGGTTGGCCGGATCCAACGGCGAGCGGCCGGATCCGATGGCCGGCTTGCCCAGGAGCCGCTTCTCCGCCATCATCCCCAGCAGGAGCTCAGGCGGCGGTGTGGTTGTTGGCGATGGCCGTGAGCTGCTACTTGCCACCCTTGCGCCGTTCCAACGTGGCAGCGCCTCCGCGGTGGCCGTCGCCGCCAGCGCGATGAGCAGTGGTGTCGCGAGCCCCATGATGGGCCTCGAACTCCACCGTCGTGCGGCCTCGCTGCGGGCCTCGTACTCCGTCGTCGCCTCGTAGGTGCCTTGCATCTCCTTTAGCGGCACCATGTACAGGAACAGTTGTTGCAGCCCTAGGAGCCCTCTCTCTGAGGAGGACAGCTTGGCCGCCGCACCGCCACGTCGGCGTCGGTGATGGTGCTGCTGCCGGCGACCTCGGCGGCTGCGTGCAACTATGCGGCCGAGCTCGCCTGCTGGTGGCCGGCCTTGCTCGCTAGCGATCTGCTGGCGTCGCCCTCGTGCATCTCGGTGTTAGTGGCTGTGGTGGGCAGTCGTGGCGTCCAGATCTGGCGGTGGCCCACCAGAGTCGGAGCCTCCCCTCATTGGTTTTGTATTGTGGGTGCCGTCGGGGCCCTCTTCGGTGGTAGCGGTGGATGCTGGCGCGATGTGTGGCATCGCCCGACGCCGTTGATTTGGCGGTGGCTAGTGGCCGGTGTGGCTACCCGTACTATGTGTCGCTTGTCGGCGGCGTTGTGCCTCGCCTCACTTCTATCTCTGTCTCGCTGCCCTCCTTGCGAGGCGTGGATTTGTTCCCCTCCACCCGTATCCTGTCTGCCTGTTTTCCGTCGTCCCTCGCTATATGCGCGGCTTCCCTTCTTCTTCGTCCCCACCTTCGCGCGCAGTGGTGGAGCTCGGCATCGGCTTTCCCTCATTTTCCTTCTTCCTCTCCCCCTGGGCCCGTCCTGGCGAAGATCGTCCTAGGGGACAGCTCTACGAGAGGCTGGATATGGCAGTGTGTTAGCCGGAGCGGTCGGAGTGGGTGTGCTCCAGGGTTGTGGGTCTGGTGGCTTTGTAGCTCAGCGGAGCTCGGCACCAGCGTCTTTTCCTTCTTCCCCTTCCCCTAATCCCGTCTTGGTGGAGGCCGCTTGGGGGGTTCACTTCGGTAGCCGGCCAAAGCAGGTGGGCTCCAGGGGCATGTGTCCGACGTCTTCTCGGCTCCTCCCGTTGTGGTGTGGTGTTGCGTCCCCTTCCTCTACCCTGATACCGTCCTCGTCTTCTTGCCCTCCCCTCCATGTGAGGTGCTCGATGGCGACGATTGGAGTTTTCCGGTATAGAGCCGGGGGTCAGGTAGCGTTGCCTAGGTGGCGCAGCGTCTAGTCTATTTCGCTTCTCGTGCGTGAGCCATCAGGCGTGGTGGCCCCTCTCCAGCGTTGTTTATTGCTGACCTTTCTTGGCGGCGTCCCCATCCTCCACCACTTGGCTTGGTCATGTCCTTGCCATCTAGACACTCCCCTTCTTCGAGGTGTCGGATGGCGTGGGCGACGCCTTCTGCGTTGGGTGGTGGCGCTCGTCGACGCTCTCCGGCTCTGCATCTTTGCCAGTGACTCGATCTTCTACTGGTGTCGACCCTCGAAGGACTTTACCTTACACACTAGCAGGGCATGTCTTGGGTAAAAGCCCCCCTATCCTTTCGAGCTAGTGATGGCGTCACCTTAGTGTCATTTTCCTCGTTGGAGGCATCACCATTCAGACCTTGACCTGCTTTTGGTGAAATCCCTTGCAATTTAGCAACGGCAGTGGGTCCTCCCCGTCGCTACCTTGTTGGAGGCGTCATGGTTGCCGTTCTAGCATTGTGGATCTCCGTTGGGTCTGCCGCTGTAGGAGTCGCTCGTCGTTGTGTGAGTGTTAGTTGGGTTCTATCTCCCCTGTATCTTTCTCTCATGTTCGGCCTTTGTTCTTGGTGGCAACTGTAGGGCTGCATTCCTTCTTTCTCCTTTGTAGGCGGTATTTTCGACGGAGGTCGGAGGTGTGTCTGGTTTTAATCAGGGTTACAAAGGTGCCCTGTGTTTGTACCTCGTGCTTGTATGGGTTTTATTTTTTATTTTCTTCTGCTGATCAATGAAATGACAGCAGTTATCATGTTCCTCTTTAAAATAAAAAGAGAACAAGATCTGAATTTAATATGGTGATGGTTTGATGGCATTGGATAACAGTAAATTTGAAATTTTGATGGTCGGCAATACTCTCAAAATATACTCTTCTTCTTCCCGGAGGATCGACTACGTGACTAGAGGAGGATGAATTGGAGACAAATTAATTTTAACCCTTTCTTCGCAACATTTTCCTAAAATTTAAAAGTTTACAGATTTCAAAAGAGTTCCGAGTACCAAATCAAAACTCGAACCAAACATACGGTAACAAATCATCTGGAGATATAATCGAAACCCAAAAATAGCTTCTCTCTCTTTCTCGTGTAGGACCGGGAGTAGTGTGGACCGGAGTAGTGTTGCGCCGGACCAGAGGGGTTTTATATTGAGCCTGTTTGCAGCGCGAGACAAAACGAACTTTCACATAACTTTTGATTGAAACGTAGGATTGAGCTCAAATTCGCTACGTGGCTCCTTTTATGTGTACTACCTATTCCACCTAATAATCAAGACAATGGTTCCCAAAAACTCAACCTTTTGTGTTTTTCAAAACCTAGTCATGAACCTGCAGGCTTGCCCTCCCCTCCATGTGAGGTGCTCGATGGCGACGATTGGAGTTTTCCGGTATAGAGCCGGGGGTCAGGTAGCATTGCCTAGGTGGCGCAGCGTCTAGTCTATTTCGCTTCTCGTGCGTGAGCCATCAGGCGTGGTGGCCCCTCTCCGGCGTTGTTTATTGGTGACTTTTCTTGGCGGCGTCCCCGTCCTCCGCCACTTGGCTTGGTCATGTCCTCGCCATCTAGACACTCCCCTTCTTCGAGGTGTCGGATGGCGTGGGCGACGCCTTCTGCGTTGGGTGGTGGCGCTCGTCGACGCTCTCCGGCTCTGCATCTTTGCCAGCGACTCGATCTTCTACTGGTGTCGACCCTCGAAGGACTTTACCTTACACACTAGTAGGGCATGTCTTGGGCAAAAGCCCCCTATCTTTTCGAGCTAGTGATGGCGTCACCTTAGTGCCATTTTCCTCGTTGGAGGCATCACCATTCGGACCTTGACCTGCTTTTGGTGAAATCCCTTGCAGTTTAGCGACGGCGGTGGGTCCTCCCCATCGCTACCTTGTTGGAGGCGTCATGGTTGTCGTTCTAGCGTTGTGGATCTCCGTTGGGTCTGCTGCTGTAGGAGACGCTCGTTGTTGTGTGAGTGTTAGTTGGGTTCTATCTCCCCTGTATCTTTCTCTCATGTTCGGCCTTTGTTCTTGGTGGCAACTGTAGGGCTGCATTCCTTCTTTCTCCTTTTAGGCGGTATTTTCGACGGAGGCCGGAGGTGTGTCTGGTTTTGATCAGGGTTACAAAGGTGCCCTGTGTTTGTACCTCGTGCTTGTATGGGTTTTTATTTTTTATTTTCTTCTGCTGATCAATGAAATCATAACAGTTATCCTGTTCCTCTTTAAAAGAAAAAGAGAACAAGATCTGAATTTAATATGGTGATGGTTTGATGGCATTGAATAACAGTAAATTTGAAATTTTGATGGTCCGCAAAACTCTCAAAATATACTTCTTCCCGGAGGATCGACTACGTGACTAGAGGAGGATGAATTGAAGAAAAATTAATTTTAACCCTTTCTTCACAACATTTTCCTAAAATTTAAAAGTTTACAGATTTCAAAAGAGTTCCGAGTACCAAATCAAAACTAGAACCAAACATACGGTAACAAATCATCTGGAGATTTAATCGAAACCCAAAAATAGCTTCTCTCTCTTTCTGGTGTAGGACCGGGAGTAGTGTGGACCGGAGTAGTGTTGCGCCGGACCAGAGGGGTTTTATATTGAACCTGTTTGCAGCGCGAGACAAAACGAACTTTCACATAGCTTTTGATTGAAACGTAGGATTGAGTTCAAATTCGCTACGTGGCTCCTTTTATGTATACTACCTATTCCACCTAATAATCAGGACAATGGTTCCCAAAAACTCAACCTTTTGTGTTTTTCAAAACCTAGTCATGAACCTGCAGGCAAAAATAAATTTTCAGACCATGGCAAAACGTTGAAGGCTACTTTGGATGAGTTGTTTCCGAATAAGTTCCTGCATGTTAAGTGAACTTTAATCACTCAACTAGAAGCACCAAACGGAAGGACCAAGACTACCCAAGATTCAAGCCAAGGACAACCAAAATCCCAAACCAAATTTAATCAAAGGCAAGAAGCACAAAATTCAGACCATAAATTGAATCGTTCTCGATGATTAGCAAGAAATAATTAGAGATGATCAACACAAACCCATCTTCTTACAAACCTTGTGTGATTTTTCTAAACCTCTCTCTCAAACTCTAACAAATGCCTCTAAACTACTCAAAAAAGCTCACCTATTAATTTCTCAAGTTATGACACCCTTATATAAGCACGACAATCTTGAACATAACATAAAATACATACAAAACCAAATCACACAATAATTCCAACAAAAATGCCTACTCGTACCTATTTCTCTACGCTGCAATAATCTTTGATATTTTTTATTAATTTTTGTAAGAAATTATGTGCAATGAAATTCTCTTTTAACTTTCATATATAACACTTATTTTCAAGAACAAAAACATCGGCAAGATGTATGGAAAATCATAAGTTTTGTTTTGGAAGCACAGGAAGATCTGCAAGATATATGGAAAACCAAAAGTTTAATTTTGCAAGCAAATAATCACCAAATAAATGGAAAACCAAGCGCTGTGTGCCTTGGTGTCAGCCCTCATTTTTATACTTACCAAAGAGCCGCTGTTCACGTGCACTAGACCCTAGACCAGTACTCTAGTGCTTGCAAAACATAGCCGAGTATCATACATACCTGGTTGCATGACGCAAACTTAATATAAATAAGCTGAGAGGCCGTACAACTGTTATAGGTAAACCATCAGAGTCAGCAGAGCATATAAGATTAACCGAAATATCCTCCAACGGCTATGCATTCCTACAGGCGACTGGAGCAAACCCTAAACTGCATCATGGCCATTGTAGCCGGGTCATCTCCTTTGCGACACTCGAACAAATCCGTCTCCTTAACTTTCATCTAAAAGAGTGGAGATATGCGAGGTATGAGTCATCCAAACGCTGGCTAGTTAACACTCCCCTTAGTGCACTTAATGTAAGGAGGCTTTGAATTGGGGAAGAGGTTAATTTTATTTGCGTACAACCAGTTTTAACGTGAGTTCAAATTACCCTATCTAGCATCAGGTATTAATGTTTCTATAATCATCAGGGGGTGCAGCACAAGAACAAACATAACCAAGGCACACAACTCAACCAACCTTGAAGTGGCCAACTCAAACTCGACCAACTCTTGCCCAGTTTCACAATCAACTCTACAAATATACCCATATCCAACTTGATCAGTCATCACGACTTTCTTCTGGTTGCCCCCAACCTTTCCTAGTACCGCCATCATTCCAGGATTTGGCAAATCCTGTTGTGGACCACACATGCCATAGCATGCCCGCCTCGCCCTAGTGGGGTTGCCAGCCCTCACTAGCCGACCGTCACCCTGGGGATGTGTGGCCATTATCACTCTCGGTGATGACCAATGTTGGTTCCCTATCGAGACTAGTCCCAACGGGCCTCCGCAGAGCGATCACAATTGACGATCCAAGACCCGTACTCCGCGCGATGGCCACGCGTTGTGTTGGAACCATCCTGCAGATGGCAGCGATCTCTCCGCTATGCGTGTTACTCCGCTCTCCTCCGGTAAGCGCTGGCTAAACACAGCACAAGACATCTCGTGCCTTATTCATCCATCAAATGTCATCTAGGGGCAACCCACCGGTAAATCTCTACTTCCACGGTCATTGACCACACCACACTTGGGCTATCCGAACCAATCCGACCAAGTCAAACAGACTTCCCACATAACCTTACCCTCAAACACAAACAGCCCAACATGCAACTTAATAGCCCTAACTGACATATGTCATCTTATAATTACTTGAAGAAAGTGTATGACCGGTGAATATCGATTCACCGTTCCGTGGCAGTTGGCCAGAAGATTTGTTTAAGCCTAAGCAAGTCTAAGCAGGTTTTTACCCATTAGGCAGGTGACTATTATTAAGCTAACAAGGGCATGACAATCAAGGCAGTCATAAGGGCCAGATAATGCAAGGACAGGCATGTATATTTATAACATGATTTAACAAGTAGGCAGGTATTAAGCATGCACCTTGATAATAAACAATATAGTTTCGAAAAATTGGGTAATGAACATGATTATATCGATGTTAGCCTTGACCACTTGTATCCCAACCATGGATCTTGATTCGCCTCGAGATCCTCCTTAATCCCTTGTGTCTACCAACAGGAACCAAATGACAGATAAACACCACGCTGCGGGGAAAATATGATGCACAATATGCAATCGCTTCTACGAACATCGTAGCGAGTCTACGTAGGCTACCCTAGCATCTCTACATTATTCCTACTAAGAGTCTTCCATGAGTTTCTATAAGGAGATAAACTTTATAGAGGGCTCACGGGTGCGGTATTCCGATTAAGATCCCTTGCGAGATTTAATCTTACGTTTGAAAATAGGTGTACGCGTTATATTTTAGATTATATTGCATACGCTCGTTATCAGCCTTCTATATAGAAAAATATTGCGTAAGTTCACTTATGCGAGGTCTGCGTCATCCAAACGCTGGCTAGTTAACACTCCCCTTAGTGCACTTAATGTAAGGAGGCTTTGAATTGGGGAACAGGTTAATTTTATTTGCGTACAGCCAGTTTTAACGTGAGTTCAAATTACCCTATCTAGCATCAGGTATTAATGTTTCTTTAATCATCAGGGGGTGTAGCACAAGATCAAACATAACCAAGGCACACAACCCGACCAACCATAAAGTGACCAACTCAAACTCGACCAACTCTTGCCCAATTTCACAATCAACTCTACCAATCCAATACCCATATCCAACTTGATCAGTCATCTCGACTTTCTTCTGGTTGCCCCCAACCTTTCCTAGTACCGCCATCATTCCAGGATTTGGCAAATCCTGTTGTGAACCACACATGCCATGGCATGCCCGCCTCGGCCTAGTGGGGTTGCCAGCCCTCACTTGCCGATAGTCACCCTGGGGATGTGTGGCCATTATCACTCTCGGTGATGACCAATGTCGGTTCCCTATCGAGATTGGTCCAAACGGGCCTCCGCAGAGCGATCACAACTGACGATCCAAGACCCGTACTCCGCGCGATGGCCATGCGTTGTGTTGGAACCATCCTGCAGATGGCAGCGATCTCTCCGCTAAGCGTGTTACTCCGCTCTCCTCCTGGGTAAGCGCTGACTAAACATAGCACAAGACCTCTCGTGCCTAATTCATCCGTCAAATGTCATCTAGGGGCAACCCACCGGTAAATCTCTACTTCCACGATCATTGACCACACCACACTTGGGCTATCCGAACCAATCCGACCAAGTCAAACAGACTTCCCACATAACCTTACCCTCAAACACAAACAGCCCAACATGCAACTAATAGCCCTAACTGACATATGTCATCTCATAATTACATGAAGAAAGTGTATGACCGGTGAATATCGATTCACCGTTCCGTGGCAGTTGGCCAGAAGATTTGTTTAAGCTTAAGCAAGTCTACGCAGGTTTTTACCCATTAGGCAGGTGACTATTATTAAGCTAACAAGGGCATGACAATCAAGGCAATCATAATGGCTAGATAATGCAAGGACAGGAATGTATATTTATAACATGATTTAACAAGTAGGCAGGTATTAAGCATGCACCTTGATAATAAACAATATAGTTTCGAAAAACTGGGTAATGAACATGATTATATCGATGTTAGCCTTGACCACTTGTATCCCAACCATGGATCTTGATTCGCCTCGAGATCCTCCTTAATCCCTTGTGTCTACCAACAGGAACCAAATGACAGATAAACACCACGCTGCGGGGAAAATATGATGCACAATATGCAATCGCTTCTACGAACATCGTAGCGAGTCTACGTAGGCTACCCTAGCATCTCTACATTATTCCTACTAAGAGTCTTCCATGAGTTTCTATAAGGAGATAAACTTTATAGAGGGCTCACGGGTGCGGTATTCCGATTAAGATCCCTTGCGAGATTTAATCTTACGTTTGAAAATAGGTGTACGCGTTATATTTTAGATTATATTACATACGCTCGTTATCAGCCTTCTATATAGAAAAATATTGCGTAAGTTCACTAATTACTTACCAATACAACAGAAAACATGATGTATGCACGACCTAGGTTTTACCCACGGCATTAATGCCTAAGACCGATGAACGAATCTACTTTTCGTATGATAAACTATGCATGACAAGTGCATTAATAGTAATATTACTCATATATCATAGTCTACTAAACCCGAAATTACGATTTCGTACGATAAGGTGTTAATAGGGTGATTAGGGTTTCTAGGCGACATAGAATGATGACTTTTCGGAGTTCAACCTACGTACAAGGTAAGGCTTATCGGAGTTGACATATACTAGGTTCTTCTAAATAAAAGAGACAATCCTAAGTTATATTCGTTATTAACTTATATTCTAAAGTCAACTCCCTAAATAATTTAATAAGGAAAGTGCTAGTTAGTTGTTGGTGTTTAGTAATAAAATACTCCTATGATTATATATATATATATAGATATCCTAATATACCCCTAGATGTAACGCTACATAGGGTCGGTTTGAGGCTAGCCGGTTAGCCCAAACCAGGACCAGACCAGCCTATGGTTAATTCAAACAAATTAAATAATTAAAATAATTACCCCTTAATTGCTGGTATTAAAAGCCCATTTAATAACCACCCACCTCCCCACTCTTTCTCTTTCCTCAATCGTATAACTTCGTATAATGTATGCTATACGAAGTTATTACGCCTGTCTGCTTGTTTTGCATCGTCCCTCGCTATATGCGCGGCTTCCCTTCTTCTTCGTCCCCACCTTCGCGCGCAGTGGTGGAGCTCGGCATCGGCTTTCCCTCATTTTCCTTCTTCCTCTCCCCCTGGGCCCGTCCTGGCGAAGATCGTCCTAGGGGACAGCTCTACGAGAGGCTGGATATGGCAGTGTGTTAGCCGGAGCGGTCTATCAGAGGGCCATGCACATCGCTCATCGTCCTCAAATCGTAATAACTTCGTATAGCATACATTATACGAAGTTATACGAATATATATATATATATATAGATCCTAATCTACCCCTAGATGTAGATTAGCTAATACTAAACCAGGATCGGTCCATCCAAAAATGGTCCACCCGGTCCATTTTCTACTATATAAAACCACCACCCCTAACCGGTCAACCCCGTCCCCATCCTACCCGCGTGCACCCCCACCCCGCCTGCGGTTACGCCGCTGCCAGCCACCACGCGGACGCCTTCCCCACCACCGGCACGGCGCCCTCGACGTCGCCTGCTCCGTCCCCGGCGCCTCCCGTCTTGCCCGTCCACGGCTACGCCAGATCTAGGCGGCGTGCTGCTGGCCCCGGCCGTCGTTGGCCCCAACATCCCCGTCCGCCAACGGGGACGGCGACGCCAGATCTGGGCGCCACCGCTGCCGCCATCCTCATCGCTGACCGTCGCCGGCTCCGCCATCCCTCCCGTCCACCGCCGCCCTGGCCTCGCCGTCCAGATCTGTCGCCGCCACCTTGACGCAGGCCGTCGCCGCTAGCCCCATCCCCGACGTCGCCCGTCTCGTCCGCTGCCGGTGCGGTGCCCCCGTTGCCGCCTGCTCACGTCCGCGGCTTGCTCCTCCTCGGAGTTCGCGACGTCCCAACACCGACAGCGCCAGCGGCCTCTCTCCACCGTGTCAGAGACTCTCCCCATGCGGTTTTCGACGCCGACGGCCATACCCATGTGCCGATGTTGGAATTAAGTTGGCGAAATTCTGAAAGTAATGCACAGTAATGTTGTGTCTGATGTGACTTTTTTCTTTTTTGGCTGGTTACTACGACACTGTTATTGGTTGTAATTTGGAATAATTGTGGTATTATATTCTATAAAGTATGAATTTTCAGTAGTAGTGATCGGCATATGGTAGTAACAGAGAGTAATCCGTTTGAAAAAAAACTGTACATGTAGACCTATTTTAGTTCGAAAAGCGAAAGTAAGGCAAAGTAATCAGGCTGGAACCTACAAAACATGGATTACTATCATCCGTACAGCACATTCATTTCGATTACTAGTAATTACGTTCAAATCAGAATCATGTTCAAATTGATATTTATAAAATATTTCAGATTCATATGGCAACCAAGATCTTGTTTTGTTTCAAAGTCACAGCCTACAGCCTAGAGGTAGCCAAAGCAATTAAAAACACGCACACAACGCAAGGAGAGTGACTCCCATCTCCAATTCGACCACTGTGGGGCGACGGCGGCGCAGGAAGAAGGCGGCGGCGGCGGGTTGATGTACCTTCTCGTCGGAGGCGGTGTCGGGGTCGCTCCCCCGCGCGCAGAACAGCCCGCTGGGCCTCTACGTCGAGCCGCTGTCCGGCACATCCTTCACCACTAGAGTAAGGATTACATGTTTCTGTTGGTTTACTATAATTGGTGGGTTAGATGCTCAGATTCAAGAAATCAAAGAGGCAGTTGAGCTTTCGTTGATAATGTGTTGTTTATATTCATTTGTGTTATTGTTCAAGAGAAGAAAACGGACCGATGATAATCGTGTCCCTTGTGTCTTATCAGTGTACTGTACCGAGAGTACTGTATTGCCTACCCCCACGGCTCTCTCCGCTAGCTCGAGGCTTGTATAAAAGGGGCGGAGAGAGGAGGGAGAGTAGGTTCGAAACATTCTGTAACCACACCTCATTCAACCACAACACGGAAAAGAGCTAAGGCTCAGCAGGAGTAGGACTATTACCCGCAGGGGGGTCCGAACCTGGGTAAACCTGAGAGTCGCTCCTAGTTGCGTCCCACGCTCAATCGAACTGAGCTCGGCCGATAGGCTAGCAGGATAGAAATCTGACTAGGGGTGTGATCCGCAGTGGTTGAGCGGTGAACACGCCGTCAGAATGTATTTACGATAAAAGCTCCATCCTGTATGAAAGTGCACATGAAATTTGAAATTTTCGATGGAACTAGGTTTACTGTAATTGATTCTCATGTTTACGATAAAAGTACAAATTGGTTTACCATAATTGGGAACTAAAAGGATATTTTCTATAAATTGGTTTACTATAATTGGGAAGCAACATTTACTATAGCTCACAAGGGATGTATGTACAAAGATGTTGCTGAGTTCAAGTTATAATAAATTTACAATAACGAACTTTATAATAGTGTGCTCATCAATTTACAATAATGTGTCAAGCAATTTACAATAATGTGATAAGGAACTTTACAATAATGTGATAATGAACTTCATAATAATATTCTAAGGAACTTTACAATAGTGTGCTAAGGAACTTTACGATAATAACGTTTACTATAGCTCATCAGGAATGTATTTACTAGGATGTTGATTAGTTCAAATTATAGTAAATTTACAATAATGAACATTACAATAAAATGTTAATCAATTTACAATATTGTGGCCCTCATACCATTATAGAAGAATTTACATTGTCAAAATACCACTATCTCCATATGTCATACACACATTGGACCCCACATGTCATACACACATTAGTGGTATTTTGGAAAAGTGGAAATTTCATAATGGTATTTTGGTAATTTTGGGTAATTAACTTTGATCTTATACATCAATTCTACAAAAAAAAAATCTTATACACGGAGCACAATGAACATCAACGTCGATCTGCACCAACTCGATATACGCTAATGCAGTTGCATCGTCATGGTCGGTGTTGTTGTGGCCACCGCATCATCATGTTGACATCCCGGCCTGATCCCGGGGATGAAATCCCACCGGGGAAATTTCCACCGGGAAAATCGCAGGTAAATTTGGCAGTCTATTCTCCCGAGGGATTTCAGCCCTTTCCCGTACAAACCCCGAGGAAATGCCCCACTGCTGCCGACATGTTGATTTTTCCCCTCCCTCTCCCGACTCGCTCACTCCATCTCCCACCTCACGACTCGCTCGGCCCGCTTCTTGCTCCCTCCGCACCTGTCTCCGTCCCCAACCGACTCCAGCTTCCGGCCGAGCCTCTGCCCCTAGCCTCCACCTACGCCCTGTATCCGTCCCGCTCTAGATTTGTGCAGCCCCGACCCTTCGTCATCCCCTCCGGCCGCCGCACCTCTCCGACCTTGCCTCCGGCTGTCGCACCGGAGCCGCAGTGACCACCCGCCGGAGCCGCCCTAGAGCCACAACACCCACCCGTAGGAGCCGCCCCGGAGCCGCAACGCCCGCTCGTCGGAGCCGCCTCGCCCGCTCGCCAAGCCCTTGGCCGCCACAAGCTCTTGGAAGCACAAGCGGCGCCGCACGTGCCCCCATCGGGGAGCCGCCACGCCCGCTCGCCGCGTCCTTGGCCGCCACAAGCTCCTGGAAGCACGAGTGGCGCTGCACGCGCCGCCATCGGGCGACCAGCATTGGAGCCATTGTTTGAGGCATTGGGCGGTTGGCGTCGTCCGGTTTGAGGTAACGAACCATTGTTTTTCAGATCTAGGTGGTTTGCAATTTGTGCTCTTTTTTTATGGTTTTCGTGATTTTTGGTGATTTGGGAAGGCTATATATGCAATCTGACTCCATGAAATTTTTTGTGATTTGGGAAGGCTATGTTTGCAATTGATTTCATGAAATTGTTTTTCTGATGTTTGCATAGTATGTAATATATTCTTGTCCAAATTTGTAAATCATTGGCATAATTAACATAGCAGCCATAATCTTTCAATTCAAGAGAGAGATTTCTGTTGTGATGACAAACAAAAATTTTTGGAGTTGTAGTGTTTTAAATATATTACATTTTCATTAGCAGCCTGACTGCCTCGTACATGCAGAGGGAGGGGGGGAGGTGGAAATCCTGGGAGGAACTGATGGAGAGGGGAGGAGCACGGGAAGGGGTGGGAGACATCCCTGGGTTCAGTAAAGTCCCACAAAATCCTCTGCAGGGATTTCTATTCCTGGGTTTTCTTTCCTGTGCTGCCAAACGAGCCCTTAGGGGATGGGGACGGGGAGCTTTCTTCCCTCACGGGAATGTAAACAGAAAAAAATTCTTTCCCCGTCGGGTAAACGGGGACGGGGACGGGGACGGGAAATCATGCCCCGCCTCCGTTCCCCGCGGGGCCTCGTTAATCTTGCATGTGATGATGTTTTTATGTAATAGTTAATGATAAAAATGAATAATGACCTTGTCAAATAATCATC
Source organism: Raddia distichophylla (assembly GCA_005191435.1). Lineage (NCBI taxonomy): Eukaryota > Viridiplantae > Streptophyta > Magnoliopsida > Poales > Poaceae > Raddia > Raddia distichophylla. Next base: position 929,436 of record SPJY01037201.1, on the reverse strand, counting down.
CAATATATATGTGTTCATTTTGATGCATATATGATGATTTATTAACTGTGAGAATACATATATATGATAATATTTTGTACTAGTAGCAAAATACATACATATTACCTACAATTTAAGCGGGGACGGGATCCCCGTCGGGGATTTATTCCCTGCGGGGACGGGGATGGGAAGAAAATATCCCCCACGAGCGTTAGCAGGGACGGGGATGGGGAGCCATTGAAAGAGGATCCTATGGCCTAGAGGGGGGGTGAATAGGCAATTTTAAACTTTTTTGATTATTCTTGATTAAACATCAAATTAATAGTGACCCAACCCTAGTTTCAATTATCAAGCAAGCGGAAGCGATAAACAAGTTACTAGGCAACTAAGTCATGGCATCATAATTTATCACAAGCAATTGCAATGAAAGTAAATGCGGAAAATAAATGAAGGAGAGTGACACGATATTTGTTTCACCGAAGTTCGGAGCCGCAACTCCTACTCTCCGTTGAGGCTACCCCTTGCGCACAAGGACCGGCTCGCTCTCGAGCCTAACGCCTCACTTACTCCCCGGTAGTCGTTCCGCCACTCCGGCGAGGTGGACTCCGTCACCCGTACACCGACTCGAGAGTAGGGGAGATGTTCGTTAAAGTCTGGCCGTATTTTGGGGTTGCGGTGAAAATTTGAAAACTGACATGAGCGAGATGACAGTAGACATATATAGCATACAGGATAGTGAGACTGTGAGAGAGGAGGAGGGTTAATTACCAATCACGACCGATTAGTGGCCATGGACCGCTTGCTTCTGCATTTGAAGGCTCCAGCATTTGAACTGACTAGTCTATAGAGCGGTACATGTAATTTGGTCACCTAGCGGTGACAATTTAAATATATGCACCTAGCAAAATATGTCCAATAAATTCATAATCGATGACTAGCACGGCAACCAGAAACTTTTTAACTCGATTTTGTGCATTTATTTGGCATCCATCAAGAATAAAAAAATTCAAGACGAACATCCCCTTCTTTGAAGAATGACCACAGCGATAATGCCAAGCCAAGGTGATGCGTCTCCTTTCCCTCCCAACACATGGACCCCACTAAGGCCACCTCCACCCCCAGCCCACACATTCTCCCTCTATCAACGACTCCACCCCACACCCCAAAAGCCCTGACCCTATGCCCATGCATGAAGCGGTCGCGCAGCCGCTTGTGTTGCCCTTCTCCGGCCTCCCCTCTTAAGGATTTAGAACTCACTAGGTCAGATCAGCCAGTGTTAAGGTCTTCAAGTCAATATATTGCTCTATTGAGATGACAAGTTGCACGTATCTCTCTGGTGCCACACGCAAGAAACGACGCACCACTTCGACTTCTAATAGCTGCTTGTCCTTGTCTTTCTCTAGCTTTCGGATGCCACTGGCGATCATCGAGACCCTAGCTAGTGGTGAAGGCCTCTACGGTCTCACCTTCCAGCATCTTGAGATTCTTAAAAATGTGTTTAAAAGATTGTAGCTTTGCCTCTATCGTGCAATCATATCAGATGTTTGATGTCTTGATCTCCTCCAATGTCGCCTTCGCTAAGTCCATTCTAGCGATGGTGATCATGAGGTCTTCGGAAATCACACTATAGACTATAGATTGTCAACGGTGCCAGTTGATCCTTCTAGCCTTCTTTCTTGTACATGTCACCTCCCGTATCGATAGCGGATCACACCTTTTGTGCCTCCATCGCTGCACGCATCTTGATCTTGGCCTGTTCTACATGAAGAACCAAGATTTAGATATTGTTGGTTACATCGATGCAGGATACCTGTCAGACCCGAATAATGATATTCCTATGGCTGTGTGGTGAGACAACAATGTCTTAAAAGTCATCTAAACAGACACTTGTGCCCACATCAATAAACCACTCAGAAATAACTGCATTGAATGAACTACCTCCTAAATGTGCAATATAAGAAAATGGTAAGACATGATGTTCTCTGAATTGAATATTGTGGATTGAATGTTGAGCAAACCCCAAATATCATGAAGATACTAAAGCATATGTAGCACAAATGAATATCTTATGACGCATATCAACCCCAAATTCGTTCATACTCATGGAATGCATAAGTTGAATGAAATAAATATTTGACACACTAAGTTATGCTAATTTATTCTTGAAGTCATTACCTATATCCTCTTTTGAGAGATACGTTAGAGACATTGGAACGATAAAGTTTAAAAAGTGTTGATTTCAGGGGAAGATATATAGTTCACATACTCTAAATTAAAACTTAGGCAACAAGCTTGAGTACCCAACTTGATCAAGAAGATCATATGTAATGTTGAGTGATTTATACTCCTTTTCACATAGTGAGTTTTCCTTTGAAGTTTGTCTCATAAGGTTTTTTAATAAGGCAAATCGTGCACATAGGCATATATATGCTATGTACTCTTTCTCTAAGCATTTTTCCACTGGGTTTTATAGAGTTTTGACGAGATATATTCTCACTAGGAAAGTCCAGAATGAGTGTTGCGGAACCAATAGAAGTCATGTTTTGGTCAGCCAACCTTCGGGTACATTTCACATTGGAGGTATAAATCAATGTATAATTATAATTAGAGGTGCTGACTCAATGTATTATCAATCTAAATTAATAAAGCGAAATAACACCCTGCGTCTTGTGTTCTTATTTTCGCTATGATTGCGTGATTGTTCATCTACACCTCGTACTACGTTCGGTAGCAAAAGATTTTGCCATATTTCTCATCCTATAGACCAGAACAGCGTGAACGCAGAAACATAGAGCCCACCTTTCCGCTTTCTTCCTCCACTTCAAAAACTGCACACCACTTTCTTCCTCTCTAAGTCACGAGTCACGACTCCAGCGTTGAGCATCTCCAATAGCTCCTCTACAGCCCCTTCCAAAATACTGTTAATAAAGATATGAATAGTGTTATATAGGGAAGTGCAGAGGATCTGTTGGGATGCACGCCGTCGCTTTCAGCCACACGGCAGCTGCAAGCCACTCCAGCAGAGACGCAGTTAAACCGCGCCAATACCATTTTCTTGATCATTGTTTTCAGATCTAGCGGCCAAATATTTGTACTCCTCGTGTCCATCTTGCCTCAGGCAAACATTCAGTCGAGATACCACCTCTGGAATGCTATGAGAACTAGAGTTGAATGGCACCGTCCAGCCCTTGCCGGTGAATAGAAAACCGTCCCCGCATAGTTGTGCTGTTCTTCCCGATGTCTCCCACCCCAAAACACTCGTAAAATGTCTCAACCAAAAGCCCAAAACTGAACATCCTAAAGAAATTGAATGAACATTTGCAATGAGAGATCGTACGTAGTTGCCTTGTTCCAATCTCTCGTCCCAGCGGAGAAGATTGATGCTTTGATTTATGCTGTCGTATGGAGCAGCAGTAATTAAAAACTGGGAAGCGAGATATATTGAAAAGAGGCGTTGCTGGCTTCTGCAAGTCACGTTCCAGCAGTCGAGCTGACGACATCAATTTTAACTATTTAGTACCACAAGAATAAGGAGTGCTAGTTATAACGTTGTTAGTTATGCTGGCTCAAATAATCAACGTATACAATGTTGTAAAACCTGATATAAAGTTCGACGTGACGAAGAATAATCACGCGATCACAAATAACAAATGAGACATAATTAGAACAAGATGCAGAGAGAAATTCTGTTTTTAAATTAATTTTCATACTTGCGATCTTCATCTCTATTTATATTATTGATTTTTTCATACATGCCATTCTAAAGTTCGCTTATATCGGACAGCCATTACAAACTCGATATTATTATAGATGCCACTAGTTTTGCAAAAAATCTATCACAGATGCCATTCTCGGAGATTTTGTACCATTTACGACGTATACCAAATCAAAATACGGGGAAAAAAATAAACCCTGACATGTAGGATCCGCACGTCATACACTCAGCCCTTTCTTTCTCCTCCTCCTTCCTCTCCACTGCTCTCTCGTCGGAACTCGCCGTCACGCCGCCGCCGCCGCCAGCTGCCGCCTCTGCACCACCATCGCCGTCGAACTCGCGCAGCCGGAGTTGGAGATGGAAGGTGGGAGGAAGGAGGAAGAAGGAGAAGAGAGGGTGACAAGTCGGCCCCACGTGTCGAAGGCCGTATTTCTTTCATGATTGGCGTGTTTGGCTCGCTTAAAACACAAAAATCCTCAGAAAAGACCGACAATGGCATCTGTGATAGATTTTTGCAAAACTAGTGGCATCTATAATAATATCGACTTTGTGATGGCATATCCGAAATAAGAAAACTTTGTAATGGTATGTAGGAGAAAATCCTATTATTATTCTCTAGAGTTTTGGCTAAATCCAATGTTGGACCCACCGAGCAAGGGCCGTCTACTGGGGCGGATCCAGCCGAAAATGAGGGGGCTGACGATAGAGGGAGAAATTATCCATACCAGAACAATGCCGAGCTGAGTGCTCTTCGGCTCTTGCTCTTCGCCTCTTCACTCTTGCCACTTGCCGCTCCTCGCCGTTGACCGTTGAGCCCCAACCGCCACGTCCTGGTGCCCTCGCCGGCTCGCCGGACGCCGGAGCGCCCTCTTTCACCAGTCCCCCCGACGGCTGGCGCCCTAGCCGTCTGGCCGCCGTGCCCTCAGGCCTCGGCACCTCAAAGGCTCGACCTGGCCGGCGGCCGCCGACCACCTTGGTGCTTTGACCTACCGCAGCCGCCGCATTCCTACGTCCCTTCCATTGCCGGCCGCCTCCTCGCCGTCGCCGAGCTCGCAACTGCTGCCCGCCCCCTCGCTCGTGTGGTCATCGCCTCGTCGACGTGCGACACGCTTGCCTTGGCTCCTTCCCCCTTGCTAGCCGCCTTGTCGGACCTTGGTGGCCAGAACGCCGTCAGCCTGTGACATCCTAATAAAAATTTATTAGGTGTCCCAAGTTTTTTCGAATAAAGCCAAGATAATACTTCATAATTCTCAACTTAATTCATCTTTAGATGCCAATGGGCCGTTTTAACCCTTAATCAGAGCCCATAGCATCCCGTTTATCACATTCGGCCCGTTTAAGGGAGACTAATAGCCCCCCTACGCCCACACCCCTATAAACACATCTCTCTACTGTTCACTGCCGCCCACTCCCCTCTCTCCCCAAACCCTAAACTCTACAGCTCAAGATCCCTCTTCCCAAGCACATTTTTGAAGTAAAACTCCTGTTCCCGTGGTCAATTCTTTGTGTAGATGGCACCAGTAGATAGATATCGTTGAGACGGTCCAAATGCATATGCAGTTCGCCCCATTTGGTGCCATTTTGCGCCCTGTAGAGCTCGCCGTAGTTAGGGAAATCCACGGCCGCCGGCGAACCTCACCGTTCACGCCGCTGGTGCGAATCGCGCGCCCAATCCGCAGCCGCCACGTCGCCCCCGGCGCCATCGCGCACCGTGCTCTGTGCGGCCCACGGGCCTCACCAGTCGCCGCGCGACACACGTCCTGCCAGGGCCCGCTTTACACGTCTGCCCGGACCCACAGAGTCCGGATTTCTTCGAAGGCAAGCATAGTTACATGTTTCTCTCCTAATTTTACAATTTAATTAATTGTTGCTTACAATTGGAACTGTTCGCATGCATATAAATTAGGTGTGAGTACCTAGACATATTAATGCTCTGTTAATGTGCCTTAGCCACCTTTGTGAAACCATTGTTATTTCCATTAGCCTATCCTTGACTAGTTGTGTAGGACTGCATTAGGATTCACTTTAAAATGTGCCTTGTGAGGCATATGCTTCATATTGGTGTTTTTGACTAAATTCTAAACAACTAAAACTACTCTAGTGTAGATGGCTTAGGGGAGACCCGGCAGTGTTGGTTTCGGGAATGTAGTGGAGTTGAAGAGGGTCTCCTCTAGTAAGGACTCGTGCTTGTGTATTGCTAGACCAAACCATACCGTACAGCCACTTGTGCCTTCGGCCCTGGCTTAGTACACTACGAAACCCAATAACCGCTTGCTCGTAGGCTGTCCGGTTACGGTTCGTCACTTTTTCCCTAGGGAGAGGCTTGTAATCTCCCCTGAGGGGTAGGTGTGTTCCTGAGACCGAATGGCTTAAATGGGGAATGTCCCGGTCTGGTACCGATATGAGGAAGGGCACCCTCTGTGGCGTGTACCCAGGGAAACCTAAAGAGAGGGCAGGTGAAATGGTGGGCGTAGTAGGTTGAAAAAGTCTTGTACCGTATCTCGTACTGGATAAGACAGGGCTTGTGGGGAATCTTGTACACACTCTATAGAGTTAAAACTATTATGATAGCTGTGTCCACGGTCATGGACGGGGCGAGAGGTTTGCACATGTAGACACACCCTTTTTAATAAATAAACCTGACTAGAGTAGGCTGGGATTGGCCTGGTGCGAGATGCACCTTCTGTTGAAAGTGGAAGATAATATCTATGATCATGCATTAATTTAACTAAAATTTGTTTAACTAAAATTTGACTAGAAATAGGTTTTTGGGTAAAATAACCTAATCCCCATCTTTGCTCCTGCACTCATATTTAAGGATTGCTTGCTGGGTAGCCGCGTACTCATTAAACTTCTCGCGGACTTATCTATACAAATTTTGGTCAGGACTAGGAAGGCCCTGACGGGGGTGCTCAAGACTAGTAAAGGTGTCAGTGTCGATGCCTTGGAACTTATCGTGGTTATTTAATTTGGCTACTCTGATGTTCTTCAGTGCTTGTTATATAATTCCTCATGGACGATTCAAACCGGTATGCCATTTCCTTTTGTAATAAAAATGCTACCATTTTACCTGTATTTCTCTTTAATTAAATGTACTGCGATGATTTCACCGTATTATCCATCACGAGATACTAAATTGGGATTAATATCGCCTCGTTGTGTTGAATTCCCATTACAAGTGTTGGGGTCACGACACGGACGCTCCCCACCGCCTAGTTGTCGTTGGGACAGTAGGTGGGGCTCCACTGTCGTTGGGACAGTAGGTGGGGCTCCACTGTCAATGGGACAGTAGGTGGGGCTGGAGCCCCCTAGACCCGGCGGTGGGTCCGCCCTAGCCGGCTAGGCTAGGTGTATGTAGCCACCACATGGGCTGGGCCAACCACACTACCCAGTGTAGTTAAAGATTGTTTATATAGGCATAGATTGTACACGACGAAGAACAATCACATAATGAACATATGATGTAGGAGAATACAATACTTTACTGCTTATCACATATGTACATAATAGGTGGATTCCTCTCCTATTAATTCTTCACGGCTAGAGTTTGGTTGGTCCACCAAGTGGGACCTACCTCGGGCGCACGCTTGGCCGAAGGCCAACGGCGGCCCAGTAGGGTTTCTCAACGCTCCCCTTGGACCCCGCCGCGTGATGGATATGCTCCCAAAAACTCAATAAAAACCCGATGAAAAAGATTCTGAAGAAAGAGTACAAAGCATATGCTCATTGTGCGCATTGATTTTCGGGTTAATTTCACTGTTGCCATTATTGAACAGCCCGGAACCACGGATGCCATTTTTCGATTGCCTCAAGCAGAGATGCCATTTTTACAGATATTGCGTGCCAAACGTGCCATTATGGGGGGATACCACGGCTGGGCTGAAGAAATACTTAGGCAAATACAGAAATACGGCCTGACAGGGTGGGACCCACCTGTCAGCCCCCTCCACCTTCTTCTTCCTCCCTCCCCTCTCTCTCTTTGCCCAAGCCCCGCCGCCGCCGAGCACCAGCGCCGCCGCCGGAGCCCAGCCGCCGCCGGAGCCTCGCCGCCGCCGCCTAGCAGGAGCCCCGTCGCCGGAGCCCCGCTGCCGCCACCCTGCGAGCACTGCCGCCCGGAGCTGCTCCCTCCACGCCGCCGCACGACTTTGTTCCTCCACTACCTCCTCGATATCTCACATCCCAAAGCTCCGCCGTGTCTCCCAATACCTTCCCGAGCCGACGAACTCACCGGAGAAGCACCGGTGAGCCCGGTCTCCCGTTTTTCCCCAATTCCGGCCACCATGGCCGAAATCCCAAATTGAGCTTGCATGAACCCAAATGATCCAATAGCTTGTGTCCTCGAGCATCCTAGGTCTCCCCCGTAGCTACCCCTAGTGCCGCGCCGGCCAATTTGGCCTCTAGCGGCCGCCGCCATTAGCGCCGCCGCCCAGCTATGCTTCGCGCCACCGCTAGCTCGCCTTCGGCAACCTCCCTCCTGGACAAGCCTCTCTCTAGCTTCCCCGTGCACTTCTCTTCCTTTTACCCTTCTTTTCCCTACTCGGACGTGCGGAGTGGCCAACGCACGGGAAGCGAAGGAGACCAGACGCCACGCCCCCCAGACAGCCTGAGACGAGCCCTGCCACCAACAGGGGTCGCCGTGTCGCCGAGAACGGGCAAAGGTCCACCACGCCACCACGGGAGAGCTGAGGGGCCGCCGGACACACGCCCCTGGAGCCACCTGCTCCGACCACTTCGGCCAGCCACCGAAGCGGACCCCCTAAGCGGCCTCCACCGAGACGGGCTGAGGGGAGGGGGAAGAAGCAGAAGAAGCCGGTGCCGAGCTACGCCGAGCTACGAGGCCACCAGACACACACCCCTGGAGCACACCCACTCCAACCACTCCGGCCAACACACTGCCCAAACCGGGCCTCTTGCCTGTGGACTCGGCCTCTCGCAGAGCTGTCCCCCTGAGCGGTCTTCGCCAAGACGGGCCCAGAAGGAGGGGAAGGCTGGCTCAAATAATCAACGTACATAATGTTGTAAAACCTGGTATAAAGTTCGACGTGACGAAGAATAATCACGCGATCACAAATAACAAATGAGACATAAGAACAAGATGCAGAGAGAAATTATTTTTTTAATTTATTTATAATTATTGTCTAGAGTTTTGGCTAATTTAAATCCAATGTAGGACCCACCGAGAAAGGCCGGTTAGGCTGGGTGCGTAGCTACCACATGGGCTGGGCCATCCACACTACTCGGTGTAGATCATGATCATTTATACAAGCATAGAATGTACGGACGAAGAACAATCACATGATGTAAGAGAAGACAATACTTTATTTCTTTTCTCATGTGTACATAATAGATGGTTTCCGCTCCTATTAATATGGTTAGGGTTTGGAATGGTCCACCGAGTGGGACCTACCTCAGACGCACACTTGGCCCAAGGCTAGCGGCGACCTGATAGGTTTTCTCAACGGTCCCCCTTGAACCCTGTCGCGTGATGAATATGCCCCCAAAAACTCAATAAAAACCTAATAAAAAATCTGGAGAAAGATTGCATAGGTATCATTTTTCTTTCACGCATCTTTCAAAGATAAATGCAGGAAGGGACTTAATAAATAAGTTTGTTATCATTTTTCTAATGAATTAATGTGTAGAATATTGATTCCATTCTTAGAGTTTATATATTTAGTAAATTTCCTTCACATATCTAGTTTGCTCTTGTGCAACATATGTTTCATTATCTTCATAAATAATATTAGAGATTTGTTCAATATGCAATCTACGGGAAAGCCGTCGAGACACCCCCATAGCGGGCAAATCCAATGCAGCTGTCTCGACGTCAACCTACACGGGGCCATCGAGACAACCCTTTTCCGGGCTTTGTCTCGACAGCCACGGGAATGCTGTCGAGATAGCGCCTCCCGATCTGTGTTGACGGCACAACACCCAGCCGTCGACACTGTCGTCGGGGAAGCTTGACGGCCATGAGTAAAGCCGTCGAGACTATCTCTACCGAGGGCAACTGTTGACTGCCGTCGAGGTAGCTGCTTAGTCTCGACGGCTTCGTCTGCCGTCGAGACAACTACCTGCCTCGAGGGCAACACCCCCTAAAGGGTATAAACAGTCAAACAACTCTATTTCAAATTTAAAAATTTCAAAAAAAACATTTGAAATGATCAAACCACTCCATGCCGTTTCCTATATGAAATTACAAGTAAAGAAAAAAATCAAAATTTTTAAATCTTACCATGTGGTTACTCCTTTGTAAATGGAAGCTTTCCAAAGAATTTGGGGTGAAAGTTTAATATTTCATGTGTTTGCATGGTCAATAAACACGCGTTTGAATTTAAATTATATGTACTAATTAGTTTACATTTATGTATGTTTTAGTATTAACTAATCGATAACCTCATCCGATAAAAAAATATTAAATTTTTAAATATTGAAAATTAAATATTGAAATTCAAACATTATTTAAAGGCTACGTTGACGTATATTATTCAATTGTAACATAACAAAAAAGCATAGCAAAATACATATCATCAACACGACATTCGTAGTATTTAATTAAATATAAAAAAACTCAAAGAAATTTGAAATGAAATTTAAATCACAACAAAATTAAAAAAAGCAGGAAGTAAAATGTTTTCATATTACGTACAGGCTTTCCAATGCATACTCTATCGACGGCTTAACGTCTAGCCGTCGATAGACGTAGACGCCGTCATGTCTCGGACGTTTCCGTGGGGCCTCTCCAAGTTCTCTCGACGGCTGAAATGTAGGCCGTCGAGATTGGTCTCGACCCATGCTCAGTCTCGACGGTTAGTTAGTGGCCGTCGATACTAATGGATAGATATCGACGGTTACATGTTGGCCGTCGAGAAGGAAACTGGTAGCTGACTCTACTATAGCTATGCCATTCTTCCCGATGCCTCCCAACCCCACCCCCCCGATCACTCTCTTAATATGTATCATTAGCCAATAGCCTAAAACTCTGCAATCTGCAACCTAGAATCAAAACACGCATTACGGACCAGCTATTTTTTTTATAGAAGCTCGAAAGCGATGAGTGACAGACCAGTTATTTTTTTTATAGTTGCCTGAATCCACATACTCACTCCTGATACGCGAGGAAGGAGACGTGTTCTCTTTTAAGTCTGGCCGTATTTTGTGGTTGCATTGAAAATTTGAAAACTGAGATGAGCGAGATGGCAGTGTGTGTGTGCGCGCGCGTGTATCTATCTATCTCACTATATATATATAGCACATAGGATATATAGTGAGAGAGGGGGAGGGTTAATTACCAATCACGACCGATTGGTGGACATCGACCGCTTGGCCTTGCTACTGCATTTGAAGGCTTCAGCATTTGAGCTGACTAGCTAGTCTAACTGACAGTGGACATCGATCTCGCAAAAGTTTGGACATTAAGCTCACGGCTTAATAGCATTGCCAGCAGTATCTTTATATTTCGTTCTCTATATCCCTTCTCTAAATCACTATTCGTTTCCTATATTTTCATCATCTTCAGCAGAGTCTCTATCTCCAAAAAAGTTATAGAAATTCTCTAAAGAGTCTCTAAATATAGAGACTGTGGAGGGAGTCTCTAAAAATAGAGACTGTGGAGGGGGTCTCTAAATTTAGAGACTAAAATAGAGACCCTGCTAGATGGGTATAGAGGTTGAGACTGTCTGCAATAGTGTTTTAGAGAACGGTTTAGGGAACCTGCTAGAGATGCTTAGGCTTAACAGCTTTTGAAGGCCCAATTCTTTTCAGTTTGGACATTAGCTCACAGCATTTGACATTAAACGTGAGGCAAGTGATTGGCTGTAGACAAGATCGTATCACGATTCTAATTAAATGGCTGAAGTTTCTCACCTCTTGTAGTAGTATTCTCACATAAGATGCAAAAGGGCTCTCTAAAAAAAACACAAGACAAACAAAGCAACATAGCCTCTCATCGTGTCAACAATTAAACATGCCTAATGTTGTGTCCCAGATGATGGAGGCAACAGAACCTCAGAAAAAGAATTGTTCCCTTTCGAGGGGAAAAAACAAAGAACAAATATAAAATAAAACCAATATTTATGAGAATTTTGCAAGAATCCTTTAACCAATCTTGAATAGTTTACATAAAGTTTTCTGGATTTCAGAAAATTGCAAGGAAGATCCTCCCTGTTTTGGAAAATACATACAGTATTTCCTGATATCAAGAAATCACGCACGATTTTCCCTGTAATAGATAACTATATCCCTACAACCCCGACATTAATTGCAGAAATTGATGAGAAATTTGTGTTCCCTTTGGAATGGGCCATGCAAATTTGAATTATATTTTTGTATATTTGAATGAATTTACTTGCATTTATTAAATTCTATAGAGCTGCGAGTGTGGTGCGTGGTTAGTCATGGGCTGCGACAGACAGAAGTGTTGCGGATTGTGGGCAGCAAAACCATGCAAATTTGAATTATATTTTTGTATATTTGAATGAATTTACTTGCATTTATTAAATTCTATAGAGCTGCGAGTGTGGTGCGTGGTTAGTCATGGGCTGCGACAGACAGAAGTGTTGCGGATTGTGGGCAGCAAAACCAACCAGCTAGGCACAGTCTGGCGATGGGTCTGGTGTTACCTGGCTTCTCTACTCGCACAGCTAGTTTTATTATCCTGATGCCTCCCAACCCAAAATCATGCGCGCACACACACACCCCTATGGGCGAGCAACAAAAGAGAAAATAAATTTGTCATTTTTTTTCTCTCTGGCAAAGTACTACCATGAGTACTGAACAGCACGACGCCTATTGGAGATGCCCATCCATGAAAGTGGATGTATGCATTTGGGCAATAGAAATCACGGGGATGTTTTACTTGTAAATGATTTTAGTGCATCTTTCGATCTTGCAGCGCTGTTTACCGTAGGAAGCTAGGAGGAAAAAATGGCACAAAGGAGACGTGCTATTTATATTCTATCTACCATAAATTTGCTTCGTAAATTCTATTTATATTCCAACCAACCTATGTGGTTATGTCCGCACGGATCGGAATCAGCTGGCGTAAGTAACCAAGAGTACTACGTGACGTTAACATCAGATGTTGCACATCCATCGCACAAACTCGTATATAAATGTATCATGTACGTATGTTTTGTTAAATTATTTGTGTTGAAAGTCCATTTAAATGAGAAATAATTTTGAAAAATTTCAAAGGATCACCAGAGACAAGTGAACTTTCTTTAGTATTGTATTGCTAGTGGAAGCAGTGGTTGACAAGTTTAAGGCCCTGTTTGGAAGCAAAGTTTTTTTAAACCATGGTTTTGTCATACCATGGTATTTGAGTGTAGTTACCATAAATACCATGGTTTTACCTAACCCCTTGAAACCATGGTATTCCTAGGAACTACAAACTATTTGGTAGCAAAGTTTTTACCATGGTTTCCTAGCACAAGTGAGAAAACTTTGGGTTGGAGTGGAGTTTACAATACTCCAAAAATACCATGGTATTGCCAATACCATGGTTTTCAAAACAGAGTTTTTGAGGTTACTTCCAAACACCTCATTGCCAAAATACCATGGTATTCTTCAAAACCATGGTTTTACCTTGAAACTATGAAAATACTTTGTTGCCAAACAGGCCCTAAATAGTGTAGCTTGCTTTATCCCAATAAAACATGTAATGGGAGAGAGAAATATAAAACCATACACATGTCCTCGCTTGCCTTAGGCTTGGGATGTTCATGACACTTGGGTGAATGGCAACGTGCGACGTCGTGGGAGAAGAAATGTATTGTTACTAGGACGGTATGCCCGCCCAGGCGCGCCATATGCAATTAATCTGAGATGTTCAGCTAAAAAATTTCCCATATATATGTTTCACTGCGATTTCGTTAGGGGAAAATGCAATGATTGACCACGGAAAAGGCTCATAGAAAAAAGTAAAGATCTAATCCCTTGTCTTTTTTTTAAAAAAAAAACAGCAAAGTATTAGGGGTAACATGGTAAGGATCTTAGGAAAAAAATCATGAGCACAATACGAAAAAATGCATATATGATGAGAGAACCATGAACTTAAACCTGTTGTCCTTGAAAATATAAGTATTCATTCAAAAATTGCTCAACGTTCTCAATGTAATGAATATTCATCTCATAGTCACAACTTGAGAAGCAGTATGGTCCACATCCTTGACATAGAAGATCTTGGTCTTATTTTCAATCACGCACTTGATATATGGAGCATAGATGCAACTACTCTTTGAGTCAACACAAGTTTGAAAAATCTCCTGCCAGATGAACTCAAGTATATTGAACTTGCCTCTTTCCTGACCAATCTTGTAGAGGAGATTTCCGAAATAGGCATTGATGGATGAAGCATCTCCCTCTTTTGGTGCTAACGTCTTCCTCAGCAGCTTATTCAGTATGTTGTAGAAGGGCCTCAGGCCATCTATTTTGCCAAGCTTGGCATACTCATCATCATCATATAGAAATTGCACACTACTAATATCCAGAGGTGCTTGACTGTGAATCTTTTACCTGGATCTCATATTTTCAATAGGCAATTTCAGAATTCTACCAAACTCCTTCATGGTGATCTTGTGCCAAATTCCTTCAGTTCTCCAATGAAGAGTAGCATGTGCATCAGGAGCAAAGTAGGCTATGGCATAAAACTGAGCAATGACTTCATCACACCTATTGTACCTGAAGCTCATCAGATCCTTGACATCATGCCTTTCACAAGCCTCAATAACAGCATTAAAAGTGGCATCTTCTTGAGCAGTCATGTACTCCCAATCAATGAGCTGCATTTGGACTATTGGAGTAACCTTGGTAGTGATCACAAATGAATAAAAATCCTGTTAAAATTTGTTATGAAATCTGATGTCTAACCAATCCTCTCTTTCATACTCAAAAGGATTCTAGTTTCTCTCTTCAAATACAGCTTTTGCAGCATTTCTATAGTTGACAGCCCTGAGAGCATAGTTGGCATTTGTTAAAGGTTTCTTGATCACAAGTGGACCAATATGTGGATGATCTTCTCCATCTTCTGGTTAGGAGAGCTAACAGGATAAGGTTCTTCAGATGCTGCCCTTTTTCTAGTAGCACTCCTGTCCACAGTTGCCTTGATATGTTTGCCACTCTCACTTCTAAAAGTTCTTGCTATCTTTCCATGCCTGACTGGTGAAGCTGACTGCTTGGCCTTTTCTTGTTCCATTCTCATTTTAGTTCTTTTCTCGAACACAACTTGCTTGATAGTGCCACTGCCTTGCCCCCTCTACATAGCTAGACAAATGATACGTTCAATGAATAATGCACAGAGTGTGGGTTTTAATAGACTTTAGTGGAATACGTGTGACTAAGTGCTCCTAGATTGAATCCATAGATTTCAGGGCACTGAAACACAGGTTCTCCAAATAGAGTTCGGAGACTCCGGTTCAGGGTCTGGAACATTCCCATGTCTTCATAGCAAGTAGACAGATTCACATAAATTTCACTACAATCAACAAAGATATGGTGGGAAAACAGTTGTTAGACTCCATCTACTCATGATTTGACTTTTTTTAGAGGCAATGTACCATCTAAGGGTTTCAAAAATTGCTAGATCCAAAGCTTAAACCCTAGAAATTACCTCGAGATGGAGAGAAACCGAGAGGGGTTGAACGGGTGAGTCTCCCCCTTGCTCCTTGCGCCTTGCTCTGGTGAGAAACGACGGCGGTGAAGCGAGAGGTGGCCAGAGTGGGGTCGCCCACGTCTCATGAGTAGGTGTTTCTACGGCACCACACGGTGAAAGTGAAAGAGTGGGGTAGAAATTCACCGCGGGTTAAAAGAAAACTGGCGCAGTTTGGATACTCCAGACTTAAGTTCAGAGTCTCCAGACTGGACAGAGCACTTTTGGCTGAAATTTTTATGGATATGCAATGAATAGCCATGGAATTTGGACAATGCATTGGATAGGTAAGATTAAGCATTTTCCAATCCATATGTGATTAGATAGATCCAAATAGCAATGAGAGCAATAACCACATAGAGATAGGATCAAAGTCCAATTCCAAATTAAATCAAAGACTTGAATTTAGAGTTTTGCAAAGAATTTTCTTTTCAAATCCATTTTCCACTCATCAATCAATGTATGCAATAGGTCAAGCCACGTTTTGAGAATCAAGTACATTTAGCTCATTCCTTAACTCACAAAACCTTCGCTCATCTAATGGCTTGGTGAATATATCGGCCAATTGTTTTTCGATTCTCACATAGTTGATATCGATATCACCCTTGGTCAAATGGTCTCTATAAAGTGGTGGCGAATATCAATATGCTTTGTTCTTGAGTGTTGGATGGGGTTTTTAGCTAGTTTGATGTCACTCTCATTGTCACACAAAAGTGGGACATGGTTTAGGTTATATCCAAAGTCTCTCAAGGTTTGCCTCATCCAAAGCAATTGGGTGGAACAACTTACCGACGCAATATACTTGGCATCGGCGGTGGATAGGGCTACAAAATTTTACTTCTTAGATGACCAAGAAACAAGGGATCTACTCAAAAATTTGCAAGTACAGGAGGTACTCTTCCTATCCACTTTACAACCGGCGTAATCCGCATCCGAATAGACGATCAAGTCAAAGTTTGACCTTTTAGGATACCAAAGGCCGAAGTTTGGGGTATGAACCAAATATCTTAGAATTCTCTTAACGGCCAAAAGATGACACTCCTTCGGAGCGGCTTGAAAACTTGCACACATACACACACTAAGCATAATATCCGGCCTAGATGCACAAAGGTAAAGCAATGAACCGATCATAGAACGGTATACCTTTTGGTCGACGGCCTTACCATTTTCGCTTAGGTCAAGATGTCCATTTTGCCTGCATTGGGGTTTTGGTAGGCTTGGCTCTCTCCATGTCAAACTTCTTGAGCATATCCTATATATACTTGGTTTGACTAATTCACTTGAAAACCGAGGAAGAAAGCCAATTCGTCCATCATGGACATTTCAAATCTTTTTATCATTATCCTACTAAACTCCTCACAAAAACTTTGGTTAGTAGAACCAAATATAATGTCATCGACATATATTTGGCACACAAATAAATCTCCATCAACATTCTTAGTGAAGAGAGTAGTGTCAATTGTACCAATTTTGAACCCTTTCTTGATGAGAAAATCTCGTAGGCATTCATACCAAGCTCTAGGTGCTTGCTTAAGACCATAGAGCGCTTTTCATAGCTTGTACACATGGTTGGGATATTTTGGATCTTCAAAGCCCGGGGGTTGCTCAACATAGACCAGCTTGGAGATTGACCCATTCAAGAAAGCACCCTTCATGTCCATTTGATATAGCTTAAAACCATGGTGAGTAGCAAAGACAAGCAATATTCTAATAGAATTATGCCTAGCTACGGGGCATAAGTGTCACCACAATCCAAACCTTCGATTTGGGTGAGTGCCTTGTTCTTTGTCACGATCCCATGTTCATCTTGTTCGTTGCAGAAGACCCATTTTATTCGAATTACGTTTTGCTTTGATCTTTCCACCAACTTCGAGTGCTTGTTCTACATTTAAAGGTTCGACCAGACAAATGTAATAGCCCAAAACTATTTTCATGTTTGTATGGTCATGTGACCAAGCTACATTTCTAATTCTCCATAGTTGAACTTCATATTTGCTTGGTTTAAAATTTCACAAATAACCTGTTCATATTAGGATCCAAAATGTGGTCATGCTTAGAAAATGCAAATATGAACTTAGGAAAATAAATTAAAAAGCTCAACCTTGGAGAATTGATAAATAACTTAGGTGGCTAAATTTCATACCTTGGAAAATCATTTTAGTGAATAATTGCATTTAAGAAATTCATGCTTATATGGACATATATAGTTTTCACCTTAGTTAAAATAACAAAATATGTGGGAAAAATCCTACAAAAATGTAATTTGGGGTTTTGGATCCTAATTTCATCCCTGAGCTTGACCATGACCAAATTTGACCCCAATGGGACCCACATGGCAGCCCCTAGCACCTCTTTCCCTTTTGAGCAATTAAACAAACATGGCCGCCGTGGCGCCCAACCTCTGTCGCCTAGTCGCCCCTCTGGACGCAGCCGCCGTCATGGGACCCGCTCCGTCTGCCAACATGGCCGCCGTGGCGCCCAACGTCTGCTGCGCCGCCCCCTGTAGCCAGCCAAAGCTTGGCGTCTTCCCCTCATCGTGCTCGCGTGCTTTCGGCGTCTGGGATCCTCCCTACATCGCTCGCAAGTGCCTGCGCTAGCCGGAGCTCGCCGGAGACCGCGCTGGACCCAGTTTCGCCGAAACCGCCCGCAGGTGAGAGCTATGAATACACCCCTGCTATCCCAGCGCATCAAGACCACCTCGAGATCCCTCTGCATCCTAGAAATAGCCCCAGAGACGCTGGCGCACGGACTTGGTCCACCCCGGCCGGAATCGCCATTTCCTCTTTCCGGCCGTGCTGCCCCCCAAATAATGTTGTAAATATTGCGGTATAAGCATGTATGATAAATAATTCACTCGAAATATAACAAATAAAACACAGCCAAGAATTAAATTCAGAATCATGAATTCTCCAAGTATAAACATTAAAGCGAATAAATTCATGATCAACATTAATTCAGAATCCAAGGCAGTGACAAAACCAATGTAACCAGCAATAAGCTCAGGTTAGATAGGTGTTGATTTGCTTTCAGATTGCAAATTAATGGTTGCTAATTAAAATTAGCCTTCCAACAATTAATTTGGGCTTGATATCACTGGTTATATAAACTGTAAATTAGGATCCTAAACCTTAGAACAGCACTGCTCAAATCTGATCCTTATAGATTATCAACCAGCAAGTAAAGCAATTAGCAACTCAGTAACAGCAGGTTAAAGGATCATAGATTGAATCGGCCATAATGCAACGACAGCACAAAACAGCAACTAGTACACAGCAGCGTGCTGTTCTCAGGCCAATCACAAATACTAATTTTCTACACAAGTAAGACTTACAGAATTAGAGATATCCATTAAGCCACACCGAGTGCTAATGCAAGAGATAATA
>SPJY01037201.1:863358-906019 GCA_005191435.1 Raddia distichophylla | reverse complement strand
CCGGACAGCGTCCGACCAGAAAATCGCTTGCACAGTGCACTCTGTCGGACGGCGTCCGGTGGTTACCGGACGGCGTCCGATCAAGTTCAAAATCTGGGTTTTCTCGCTGTCGGACGGCGCTGAGGGGCGTCCGGTCCGTTGAAATTGCACTGTCGGACGGCGTCCGGTAGTTACCGGGCGGCGTCCGGTCAAGTTCAAATTCTGAGTTTCTCCGCTGTCGGACGGCGTCTGGAGGGCGTCTGGTCCTGTGCTTCTGCACTGTCGGACGGCGTCCGGTCGTTACCGGACGGCGTCCGATAAAGGTCAAAAATTCTGAGTTTCTCCCGTCGGACGGCGTCTGGGCGCAACCGACGCGCGTCCGGTAAGCCTATTTCCGGTGCACATCGCAGTGTCGGACGACGTCCGGTCAGCTCTTTTTTGTGAGCAGTAGCCGCTGTCGGACGGCGTCCGGTTCCCGCCCGACGGCGTACGGTACAGGCTAACGGTTAGTCTTTTTGTCCTCTTCCGAGGGGCAACGGCTAGTTTTGCTCTAGGGGCTATAAATACCTACCTAGTGGCTGGCCATTTTGAGGTTTGCTGCTCCATTTCACCTACCACATTCATAGCTCATCAATTAGGTGTTCTAGAGCCATTCCTCCACCCACAAATCATCCAAAGCCAAAATTCATACAACCCCAATACCGAGCTTCATGGAAGTCCTTCGATCCGGCATGATCGGGGCGTTTCGGGCTTGTTACTTTTGAAGACGGCATCCTTCGTGGAGGCGTGGGCTTGGGAGTAGGCCTTGGCGTGTGGCTACTCTCGAGTCGGTGTACGGGTGACGGAGTCCACCTCGCCGGAGTGGCGGAACGACTACCGGGGAGTAAGTGAGGCGTTAGGCTCGAGAGCGAGCCGGTCCTTGTGTGCAAGGGGTAGCCTCAACGAAGAGTAGGAGTTGCGGCTCCGAACTTCGGTGAAACAAATACCGTGTCGCTCTCTCATTTACTTTCCGCACTTATTTCCCTCGCATTGTTTGAAATGAATTGTGATGGCATGTCTTAGTTGTTTTGCAATTTGTTTATCGCTTCCGCTTACTCGATAATTGCAACTACGATTGGGTCATTTTTAATATGATGATTAATTGAGAATAATCGAAAAAGAAATTAAAATTGCCTATTCACCCCCCCTCTAGGCCTTAGGATCCTCTTTCAAGGGGCATGCTTGCCAGCCATGGATGCGCAGGCGGAACAACCCTGTGACAGTTGATGCACCCAGCCCAAGCCACACGTCAAGCCGATTTGATGTTCTCGGGCCTCGTTAGCATAGTTGGGCCGAATCCGCGCATTGGGCCTCGGCAAGCAGCGGCTTTTCGCCTCGCTGACAGCGGGGCCGAGACACGCGTCGCGTGGCGATTGGTGCGGTTGGTATTCTGCGGGGCAGCGCGTGCGCACGCGTCTCCTCAGCTCGCGCCGTGGGTTTTAATTACCCGTCCCATCGCGCAAAGTGACGCTTAGGGTAGCCCGTAGCGCGATGGGACATCGCGCCGCCGCGGGCCTATAAAGTGAGGTGCAGCGTGCTGCGCTGCCTTCACTCTTAGCCCGCGCCTGCCTTAGACCAGAAAACAGAGATCGCAAGACCGGAACCTTGGATAGAGGGAGAAACAGAGAGGCCAGAGCCATGTCTTCCTCCACTTCTTCAGACTTTCTGCACGCGTGGTTGGAGGCGGCGCTGGCGGACACGCCGTCGCTGCCCACTTCGCCGCCATCGATCCAGCCCGCGGGAGAGGAGGAGAATGCCGCGGGCCTCATCGTTGCGGGCCAGGAGGCCGCATTGGCAGAGCATGCCCAAATCCGCGCCGATGAGGCGGCGGCCGCAGCGCCAGCCGTCGCACTCTCGGCGGAGGAGGAGGAGGAGAATGAGGTGGCGGCGCAGATCGCCGACGACGCAGCGTACGCCGCCGCGCTAGTAGCGAAAGAGGAGGCTCCGCCGGAGGCCGTGGCAGAGGAAGCCGCTGAGGTGGTGGCGGAGGTAGCCGCGGTGGCTCCGCCGCCACTCATGGGCGCGAGCATCCATCTGCGGAGGGCGCGGCGCCAGCGTGTGCCTGGGCCGTCGGTGGCTGCGTCGGCCCTATCGTCGTCGTCGCCGTCGGCGGAATCTGCCGCGCCGCCGGCTCATCGGCCGCGCCGCTCTTGGGAGTGGCGAAGTAGCTTAGTACTTGTAGGAGTAGGCTTTGGGCTCTGCCGTAGCTGTAGTGGCGAGGTGCCCCTTTTGTGGTAGCCTGGTATGCCGGGCTGTCTTTGCTTGTACAATCTTTCATCCTTTTGGAAATGCAGCTTCTCTTTTAATGAATCCTCTTCGTTAAGCTTGCTCATTTTCCTTTCCTGCGCAAATCTGTAATGCAAAAGTAGGAGAACTAGATGAACAGTAACGAAGTTCTGAGGTGAACTTAGGAATTTTCGAAGAACGATTTGATTGAATTTTTGCTTTTGTGCGCATAGCCATCCAGCCCCCGAGCCGCGGCCAAGTCCAAGTGCGATCTTGGAGTTAGGCGCAGTCTAAAGATTAGAGTGACTTTGAAAAGTTTCGCGCAAATTCCCAGCCCCCAAGCTTCACTAGGCCGCCCGACGGTGCGGGCTTGGCGAAGTCAAGGACTTAGGAAAAGACGTGAAAGAACTCCCAGCCCCCGAGCGTTAGGCTGGGGCCCATAGCTGTCATCCCAAACAAAGCTGACGTGGGCTTATTGTAGATTAGGCCACGGGAGTTCCACACTGCGCGGAGCCTTACTAGGGAGCGAGGTGTCGGCTTATCTCGTCGTAGGAGTGCTTTATCCATAGCCGTCAGATTTTGGCCACGAGCTTGCTTAAGATGGTCGTGATTGAGCCCGGCGCAACTCGTAATTGGGGAAAGATGCGCCTTTTTTTAATTGAATTGAAATGAAATGAAGGAGACTTACGACCTGATTAAGCGTAGAAGCGTCGTAGAAGAGAGATGCTCCATGCGCTAGGAAGCTCGTTCCCATTCTTGTCAGCAAGGCGTACCGAGCCCATGCGGGCTGCGGACACTACTTTGTAAGGTCCCTCCCACTTGGGACTGAGCTTGTTAGAGCCTGCGAGGTTCTGAATGCGACGTAGAACCAGGTCTCCTACTTGCAGGATCCTTGTGTGTACGTTTCGTGCCGTGTAGCGACACAGAGTCTGCTGGTAGGCCGCAGCCCGGAGTAGGGAGTGCTCATGGCGTGCCTCTAGTAGATCGAGGTAGAGCTGCTGCTCCTCTTCGTTGGCCATGTAGCTGGCGAAGTCAACGCGATCGGATCCTAGTCTTATCTCGGTTGGTAGGACTGCCTCCGAGCCATAGACGAGCCGGAAGGGAGTTTCTCCCGTAGCCCGGCTGGACATTGTTCGGACTACTCAGAGGACTGATGGCAGCTCGTCGACCCAACCTTGTTGTTTCACCTTAAGGGCGTCGTAGACCCGCTTTTTGATGCCTTACACTAGTTGTCCATTAGCTCGCTCAGCTGCTCCATTACTCTGTGGATGGACCATAGATGCCAGGGCGAGCTTCATGCCAAGCTCTTCGCAGTAATCGTTGAACTCCCGGCTCGTGAATTGGGTGCCATTATCAGCGATGATCCTGCTGGGCACTCCAAATCTTGCAACGATGCTCCGGAAGAAATGTACCACGGCAGCCACAGGGATGTTGGAGACCGGCTCGGCCTCGATCCACTTGATGAAGGTGTCGATGGCTACGAACAAGTACGATTTGCCATCGAGCCCTTTGGGGAACGGTCCCAGGAGGTCCATGCCCCAGACCGCGAACAGCCAAGCTAGTGGAATTGTTTGCAGCTCATACGCGCATGTTATTGGCAAGCTTCGCAGCGCTTGACCAAAGTTTCTGCGTCGCTCATCGCAGTGGGCCAGTAGTAGCCCATGTGGAATGCTTTGTCGACAAGGGTTCTGTGTGAGGCGTGTGCGCCGCAGATGCCCTCGTGTATGTCGGACAGAAGGTACTTACCTTCTTCTTAGGTAACGCACTTACAAAGCACGCCATTAGCACCCCTTCGGTATAGCGAGCCCCGTGCAGACAGTAAGCTCGGGCTCGCCTTTTTAGCCTGGAACGCTCAGCTGCGTCCTCAGGCAATGTCCCGTGCTCCAAGAACTGGATGAATGACATCATCCAGGTGGTGCTTTGCTCGAGGTATGGGACAGTACCGGATGTCTCAGTGTGGGGGTTAGAAGGTGTCCCCGTGGCCTCCTCTCCGGAGAATATGGAGGGCTTTAAAAGGTGCTGCACTAGCACCCCAGGCGGGGCCGGTTCTTGTGAGGATCCGAGCTTGGCGAGCTTGTCAGCTTCGCCGTTCTCTTCCCTGGGAATGTAGCTAATTTCGAAACTCGTGAAACGCTTCTCCAGTTTCCTCACTTTCGTCAGGTACAGCTCCATTGAGTCGTTAGTTGCCTGAAACTCCTCCCTGACTGGGCGGACGACGAGCTGCGAATCCCCTTTCGAAACAATGCCGTTTGATGTCGAGCGCAGCGCTTGCTCTTTGGCCTGCTAGTAGGGCTTCATACTCCGCGGCGTTGTTGGTCACCGCGAAGTGTATTTGTATGACATGTTGGAGCCGCTCTCCGTTGGGGGAGATGAGAGCGAGACCGTATCCTGATCGCCCGGACTGGTGTGATCCATCGAAGAACAAAGTCCACTGACCCACTTCCTTCTCTTGACCTTGAGAGCTTATCGCTTACTCATCCGGCGTGGTCAATTCTGCAACAAAATTAGCCAGGGCCTAGGCCTTGATCGCGGCGGGATACGAACTGGATATCGAACTCACCTTGCTCGACTCCCTACTTCTCCACTCGGCCTGTGGCCTCCGGGTTTCGTAGAATGTCCTTGATCGGGTAAGTGGTCAGGACCAAGATCTGGTGAGCTTGGAAATAGTGATGCAACTTGCGTGAGGCCATCAGCAAGGCATAGTACAGTTTCTACTTATGCCCGAAGAGCACCTCACTCATGTAGTACACGGGCTGTTGCTTCCCTTCTCGTTCCACTTCCAGCACCGCGCTTGCGGCGTTCAGTGTTACCGAGAGGTACAGCAGGAGGACTTCCCCGAGCTTGGGAGTGGTGAGGACGGGTGGCGAGGCGAGGTACTGCTTTAGCTGCTAAAACGCGGCCTCAGCCTCTTCTGTCCACTCGAAACTATCGTGCTTGCGGAGAAGCTTGCAGAAAGGCGCGCTACATTCTCCAAGACGGGAGATGAAACGGCTTAAGGCCGCCATTTTGCCTCTGAGGGACTGGATGTCCTTTATGCAGGTCGGCAATCTCATCTTTTCGATGGCCTTGATCTTTTCGGGGTTGGCACCGATGCTCGCTCGCCGATCACGTAGCCAAGTAACATGCCGGACTTGACGCCGAAGACGAATTTCTCGGGATTTAACTTGACCCAGTGCTGTCTCAGGCTGTCAAAGGATTCCCCTAGGTCGGACACGTGGTCTCGGGCATCCTGGCTCTTGACTACGATGTCGTCTACGTAAACTTCGACGTTGCGCCCTATTTGATCAGGGAGAGTTTTTTGCATGAGTCGCTGGAACGTGGCACCAGCATTTTTGAGACCGAAACACATGGTCGTATAACAAAATGTGCCGAAAGACGTTACAAAGGCGGTTTTCTCCTTGTCCTGCTTAGACAACACGATCTGATGATAACCTGAGTAAGCGTCCAGAAAACTCATCAAGGCTGAGTCCGCCGTGGCGTCGACTAGCTGATCTATGCGTGGAAGGGGAAGTTATCCTTGGGGCAGGCGGAATTAAGGTCGCGATGGTCAACACACATGCGCCACTTGCTGCCCTTCTTCTGGACTACGACTGGGTTCGCAAGCCAATCGAAGTGCTGTACTTCACGGACGAAGCCAGCCCGGAGCAGCTTACCGACATGGTCTTGGATGATCTTGGCCTTCCAGTCAGGCACACACCTTTGACACTGCCTTACCGATTTTTTGTGAGGCCGGACAGCTAGCCTGTGCTCGATCACCTCCCTTGGGACACCAGGCATATCGGACGGTTCCCATGCGAACGCGTTCGTGTTAGCCCGGGGGAAGGTAATGAGCTTGAGTTCCTATTGGGCCTCGAGGTTTGTCCCCACAGAAACCACATTGGAGGGGTCTGTCTCCGTGAGGACGATGGTTTTGGTGGGCTCCTGCGGCTGTAGTGCCACCTTTGGACGCGCTGTGGAGCGCTTCCTGTTGCTGGGACCACGGGTAGGGAGCTGGCCGACCATGGCCAGTGCTGTCTCGTCGCAGTCGAGGGCCGTCTTGTGGTTCCCCGGACAGTGATGACTCCCCTTGGCGCCGGCATCTTCAGGGAATGGTAGGCGTAGTGGAAGACCGCCATGAACTTGGAGAGCGCGGAGCGGCCCAAGATGGCGTTGTAGGGGAGATCGGTTTCCACCACCTCGAATGTGATGTACTCCGTCCTGAAGTTGGCGGAGTAGCCAAACGTCACGGGCAGCAGGACCTGCTCGACGGGGCAAAGGGATGAGCCTGGGACGATCCCATGGAAGGGGACGGTGATGTCTCTGATCTTGGAGAGCAGGACCTGCATGAGGCCCAGAACGGGCGCGGTGATGATGTCCAGGGAGCTCCCGCTGTCCACGAGGACGCGGTCGACGTGGGTGTTGTCGATGGTTGGGCATAACACCAGCGGGAGGCGCTGCGGCTTGGAGAGTCCTGCCGGGCAGTCTGTCACCGAGAAGGTGATGGCCTGGCTAGACCGCGGTAGGGACTCCGTCGCGGGCTCGCCGCGGGAGATGTGGAGAACCTCGCGAGACACGGCATTGAGCTCGGGGTGAGAGCTGTAGGCCGAAGTATCGCCAAAGATGACGGCGACGTGGCCGCGGGCTTCAGGGAAGCCTTGGTCCTGGGCGCCCTGCGGAGGAGGCACCGCGGCCGTGCCCACAGGTAGCTCGGGCATGGGACCACGGCCAGTGTAGAAGTCATCCAGTTGCGCAGGTCGTGGCCGTGGCGCTGGTGGAGGCGACAGAAGAGATTGGGTCGTGGAACGGGTCCTCACCTCTGCCCTGCTGCTGCGGACGGGGAGGCCGGCCTTGAGGCGCCCTCGGCCGTCACGCGGCCTGCCTCCGGCTGGGGGAGGTCGCGGTTGGTACGCGACGGTGGCGGGCGCTGAGGCGGCGGGCACTCGGGCTGGTCGGGCTCGACCGCAACGATGAACTTGGCGGGCTGCTCCAACCGCTTCTTCTTCTTCTTCTTGTCCACCTTGGCCTTGCCCAGGCCGTCGCCCACCTTGGCCTTCTTTTTGGCATGGGCGCGGCCCCTCTTGCGCTCAACCGCCTCAGAGGCGTTGACGTAGGGGGCCGCGGTGCGGAAGAGCTCGCTCGCGGTGTTGATCGGATGGAGCTCGAGGTCCTCGGTATAGCGCTGGTCCCTCATACCATCCTTGAAGGCCTCAATGATGGCCTCGTCCGAGATGTAGGGGACAATGTTGCGGGCTCTTACGAACCTGCACACAAAGTCCTAGAGACTCTCACCGTCTCGCTGTACCACAAGCTTTAGGTCCTAGGGGCGCCCGGAGCGGGCGTAACACCCCTGGAAGCTCGTGCGAAGGGCATCCTGAAGCTGGGCCCAGCTACGAATGGAGCCAGGGCGCTGGTTGAACAGTCAGGTCTGGGGCCCTCGAGCACGGTGGGGAAATAGTTGACAAAGACGGCCTCGTCTCCCCCATAGCTCAGATAGCGGTGGTGTAGATGGACAGGAACTCATCGGGGTTCTTGCTCCCGTTAAACTTCTTGATCGGCCTGGGCTTGAACCTCGGCGGCCAAGGCGCCTCATGGAGAGCGCGGGAGAAGACGGAGCACCCAAGTGCGGCCTTCGGAGGAGAGGCATCCCAAGCGGGCCCAGGCTGGAGAACACTCCGTCCGGGGCACGCGGCGAACCGCTGGTGGAGGAGACTGAGTGGGCCCAGTGCGAGCGGCTACGGTTGTGGCGGGAGCGGCTTTGAGAACCACTGTAGCCAGAGCTGCCTGTTGTTGACGTCAAATAAACACCAATTTCATACGTCAACATATTCCGGAATTCCGACTTTTCGAGGGAAAATCAAGATTTATACTACCATTTTATTTATTCTAATAAAGTTCCACATGTTTTGGTACGTTTTGGGTCTACAGGTGCAAAACAGGACAAACCAGAGCCAGACCGAGCAACAAGACAGGCTGGCCGACCCACCAGGCCGGCCGACCTGTCCACGTCACCGATCCAGCTTTGTTTTCTCCCCAGTGGCATAAAAACACAAGATGAAGACATCTAGACCATCCACCGTCGTCGGTTTGATCGCATGGACACAATTGCTTCACAAATGAGCATAGGATTCCCTTGGATTCCTTTCTTGCGCAAGTTCAGTTGATCCACCGGCTTAAGGGGTTAATCTACACCATCAAGGGAGCATCCTAGATGAAATCTATGGCCGGGAGGTGAAGAAGGTGGGTCGGCCGACCCACTCTCGGGCCCCTTTGGATTCCCCTTTGGAGGAGGGATAGAAGACACGTGTCCCTACACGTGGAGCACCCCGGTTGGCTACGTAGCACTATAAATAGACCCCCTCTCCACACTTGTAAAACAACACAACACTCTCTCACATTTTCATTCCACTTAGTAGAGTAGCTCTTAGTTAGTAGAAGTTGGGAGTTAGAGTCAAGTTGAGCTGACGCTCGACGTTCCGGAAGTGTTTTCGGGAATTCGGGTAATAGCTCTTGTACCCTTTCCTAATTGTTTCAATTAGTGAGATCACTTCATTCATTGCTATAGTGTTGAACTTTATTTGAGCTGAGTATATCTGCATAAATGAGTTGTGTAGATTTGCCTTACCGGTAGCTTGTATTCGTCTGGAATTAGTTTAGGCTCTCACTCATATATTGTTAGAGCCAGGCATTGAACCTAGATCAACTTCTTTTAGTACTGAGGAAAATTGATTAGAAATAGTCGCAGACGTGGTGTCTGAGACTAGGACTAACTCGGTTTACACCCGGGCCCACGTATATGTGGTAGGTGGTAGGTGGTCACAGCCCTATCCATCCGTAGATACTAAGTATCTTGTGCGTAACCCACAGCATCCGGCTTTGGACCAGTAGAGCCAAATCAGAACGATCATAACCATTCGGGATTCCAATTCAGGATAGCGGGTGGTAGTAAGTATCCGAGCTCCGACGACGAATATCAAGTGGAACACTATTAGAATACCCTAAGCTCGCTCAGTAAACTGAATCACACGACTTTGCGAACTTATTAAACTTGTCTCGTAGTCCTCCCAACTGTCTATCTAGCTAGTGTAGCTTTATCTTTATTTGTATGAATATTTATCGTGTGTGTGTGTCCCGATCTTTTCATTTATCCTAACCCTCGTTACCTAGACTGGCTGGTATTTTAAATAACTAAGATATAAAGGTTATCTCTTTAAACCCTCGTTCCCTGTGGATTCGATAACTCTAGGAATACTTCTGGTGAAAACTACAAGCGATATCCGTCCGCTTGCGGATTAATTTCGTTGAGCGTAAGAATCGCCAACACCTGTGCGCCTGCCGATCCGGCCCTCATGCTGGATAAGGACGGAGGTGACGTCGCCGAGGCCCTCAGCGATGGCCGGACCCAAGTCAGCCATGGTGAAACAACGGTGCTCCCTCTCCAGGTCGCGCATGACTTGGGCGATCACGCGCGCCTTCTGGTGGCTGCGCCGGAGCGGGTTGGCCATGGTCTCTATGAGGGAATCGATCGGCTAGCCGTGAGCCGGGGTGCGCAGGCTGTCCTCGCGGCAAACCCCGGCCATGACGCGGCGGACAAAATCGAGGAAGAAGTCCAGGGCCGCAGCGCGGCGGTGCTGCAGCTCCAGGGCCGAGGCTACGAAGACACACAGCGAGACGCGCGCGAGGCCGGGGGAAACGTCCCGGTGTCGCAGGCGTAGGCGAAATCGCCCAGCAGCTCAAAATCCATTGGAGTCTCGCTGACGTGGGTCAGTGAGGGGTCCAGCTCAGGGAACGACTCCTTGGGGCCCACAGGAAAGTATGGTAGGGCACGACAGTTCCTCTCGGTCAAGGCCAAGGAAAGTATGGTGGGTCATGACAGTTGTCGCCACCTGCCAGGGACAGGCGGACTGTTCGCGGGGCCCTCCTCCGGGCTAAGGATAACCCGGGAGGTACGCAACGCTCCTGGTTAGGACCTAGGGAGGCGCGGTTGACTTGGTCAACCCCGTGGATGGCCTCGACGGGCTAGACGTTCTTTTTTGTACGGTCAAGGGTAGCCTTTCAGACTTTCTGTACGGATCCGGCCCAAGGACTATCTCGGGGTGGGCCGCTCACAAATCACCAACACCACCAATGTCAAAGAGATTAAGATTTTTCTTGTTCTTATCGGCTACTCTAAGCGATCCATTGAGAACTTCTCCAAAATTTATCGATTAATTAATGAGCCAACTCCTATATATGACAGAATTTTGAATGGACAATAGAGGGTGGACATATTTTCCAAAATTTGAAGGATTGATTGCCAACCGCTCCTATCCTATTTTTACAGCATATCAATAAGGCTTTGATATCTATTGCTATGCATTTCGTCTTGGACATGGTTGCGTCCTGAAGAATATGGAAAAGTCATGCCTTATGCATCGAGAGTATTGTATACCTCGTGAAGAAAATTATCCTATTCGTGAGCTCGAGCTAGCAGCAGTTGTGTATATGATCCAAATATGATTTCATTTCCTTCTCCGAAAACGCTGCTAAGCCTATTGTGACACCCCAATTTGGGGATGTTTTTAAATTTGTGCCAAATTCAAATTTTTTCCTGAAATTTTGGATCAACCTGACGTGTGGGTCCCACTGCCAGTCACAGTAGCATCTCTCCTTCTCTCTGGTGTTCTCTCTCCCCCTTCTCTGTCTCTTTCTCTCTCTGCCGTGGGCCGCGCCGTTCGGCCGTCCCATCAAGCGCGCCATTGCTTCTTTGTTCCGCCCTGCCAGCGCCACGCGCCGCTCCCCCTCATCATGCCGACGCCGCACCGGTCTCGTCGCCGCGCCGCGCCAGTTCTGCCGTGCCATGATGCCATCTCTGCTCAGCGTCGCTCGGTCCCGTCGCCGCACGGCTCGCCTTCTCGTGTTGCCGAGCGCGTCACGAGCCCCTCGCCATCCAGATGCTTATAAAAGCCCCCTCTGCCCCGCCGGTCGAACTTTCCCCCATTTTTCCCCCAATCCCAATCTCGCCGGTGTTTGGGTGATTCCGGCAATTCCGTGAGCTACAATCCAATTCGTTTCGTCCCGAGCCTCTGGGATATGCCTTAACAGTTTTGCCTCTTTCAATTGCAGTCGATGCTCTCTGATTTGCTGGGTCGACGCCGCCCCTGTTCCGGGCATCGTCGGGCCGATCGTCGCCAGCCGCCTCCGTCTGCCGCCGGGACCGTCCCTAAGCTCCGTGAGCACCCTCTTGATCTCCTCATGCTCTCCGTCCGGTCCCGCAGCCTGTAGGTGCCTGCCGCATGCTTGCGTCGCCGGCGAGCCCCTGATTCCGCCGCCGGCACCGCGCCGCCGCGTCCGGCCACCACTGGCATCGACGCGTGCGTCATTGAGACCCAAGGGTCTGTAGATGCCCGTGCGTGCACGCACATGGCAGGAGCGGCCCTATAGCGCCGCCGCGGTTCGAGCCGTCGCCGCCGGGCCACGTAGTCGAGCCAGAGGAAGGAGATAACTGGGAGCCGTTAGATCAGGCGCTGAGATTCGTGCAGAGACCGAGCTACTGTGTCGATGACACGCGGGCCCCGCCTGTCGGGAAACGTTTCGCGCGCTGGATTGGGCTGGAGCCACTGCCTTGTGGGCCCGAGTCCCACCGGTCAGTTTGAATGGAGACGTCCGAGCCATTTACGTTTCTGTCTCGGGCTGGCGCATTTTGAAAACCCGCTTTCGTCGTATCGTCGGCTGAGCGGGCGTCCTTCGCTCGAAGTGGACCGTGGGCCGTTTTTCGCAAATGGGCCACCAGTCGGTTGGCTCGGCCCAGTTCTGTTAAAAGTGTTTTTCGAGCGAATTTATCCTTTAATTAATCCACAAATCAACTTAGATTTATATAAAATAGCTAGAAGGACTCAAAAATTCTGGAAATTTTTTGATAAATACTAGAGACCAATTAGGAGTTTTTAAATATAAAATCCATCGCTATAATGGGAAAATTCACACTGTTAGCTTAAAAATGGGATTTCCTTATATAGATTGATTAATTTAATTTTAGGATAATTGTTGGGAATATTGATTAATGAATTTGGATCCAAAAGTTTATGGGCAACAGAAATATTGATATATAAGTATCTTCTTGAAATTTAGAATAATTTAAAAATGTCATCCTTGCTTAGTATATCCATATAATATAATTTGTTTAAATCCAACCCTTAAATAACTAAACTTTCCCCATTAAATTTATTAAGGAGTTGACCTAGGATTATCCCCTTAAATCGAGACACTTAGTGAATTTTCAACTCTGTTAAACTATACTTCGTGCGTAGGTGGAATTTCCATTAGTCGTCATTTTATGTGGCCAAAAAACCCTAATTACCCTTTCACAACCTTAACGTCCCAAATCATATTTTGGGGTTTAGAAGATAATTATAGACTATTCATATTATTTATTAATACACTATGACGTGCGTAGCATATCATACGATTAGTAGATTCGCTAACCGAGTTTAGCCTTTAATGACGAATCTAAGACCTAGGTCGAGCATGCATCTTGTTTTCCATTGCTCGGTCATATAATGGTTTGTTGGTTTCTGCACGAAAACCAAGGATATAATGCCATCGGTTTCTACTCAATTAGTGGTCATCATAAGGCAAGTAAACAGCCACTAATCCCTCCATCTCCCTCTCTCTCTCTTTTCTTTTTTTTCTCTTTCTTCACTTCCTGCGCAGGCGCAGCTACGCCCTGCAACTTCATCTTCTAGTCTCTACCTCCTGCGCGTTGAGAAACCTCCATCTATCCTATACTCCTTAGTGGCTATTGATGAATATTTACACTATCTGTTCTTATAAAAACAAGGCAGCAGTTTCTAGTCTTTATTTAGCCACTAATCCAACCATTGAGATTCCTGTTCGTGACTGCAAAGGCTCAGGCCGAGCTGCTTCTTTTCCATTTGTTCTCTCTTCCGATTGGAGCATCAGGTTAGATTTCTTGCTTCGTTATTGCCAGAATGTCCTACCTTGATATCCCTTCAATCCATTTTTCCCCTGAACCGCAGGAGAAGATGACCAGAGCCGCGATAATTTATCGCCGGAGAGCTCGCCGGAGTTTGCCGTTTTCTCCAAATTCGTCGATGCCGAGAGGTAACAATTGTTGGAATAGTCCCACATTGGAAGTGGGGAGGGCCTCAGCATGGTTTATAAGGGTGAGGGTGCACCCTCTCATTGAGCTAGCTTTTGGGGGGGGGGATGTGGTCCAAGAGACCTAAAGCCCGCTGCTGTACGTTGGGCCTGCATATGCGGTAGGCCAACGGCCTGGGGGTGCTCGGCGGGCGCGCCATGTGGGCGGCCCGGCCAACAATTGGTATCAGAGCCTAGGTGGCCCGTCTGGTTCCAGACATTCTCGGCCCAATGTGTGAGGGGAAGATTGTTGTAATAGTCCCACATTGTAAGTGGGGAAGGTCTCAGCATGGTTTATAAGGGTGAGGGTGCACCCCTCATTGAGCTAGCTTTTTGGGGGGAGATGTGGTCCAAGAGACCTAAAGCCCGCTGCTGTACGTTGGGCCTGCATATGCGGTAGGCCAACGGCCTGGGGGTGCTCGGCGGGCGCGCCATGTGGGCGGCCCGGCCAACAATTGGTATCAGAGCCTGGGTGGCCCGTCTGGTTCCAGACATTCTCGGCCCAATGTGTGCCCCACTTCCAATGTGGGACTATTCCAACAATAATCCTCCTTCAATCTCCCATAGAGCATCCCGTGGGTGTCACATCCACAACATGTCGTTACCCATATTTAAAATGTTGGCTAGAACTTTATTGTTGCATGTATATTTATATATATAGTTGGGCTATGTATATTTGGATTGTTCTAGGCATGTACTAGATATACGTTATCGATCCCATTATATGATAATGCTTGATTATCATGTTAACACCGTACCTTGTCTTAAAGCCAATCCTTTGGTTATAGAAGGGTAGTTGATCAGTTGCTTGGAAATTGGGACATAGTAATCATCACTATTCAAAACTGCTACCAGGGCTTGGATTGGTCATTTGGTATTTAAAATTAAACAACTAAATTCTAAGTGGCATGTGTCGACTCAGGGTGACGTGATAGGTAGCGTGTGGTTGTGGATCCCCGCTACAATCAGGCATGTGGTGAAGCATGCAAAGATTTGCACCGTGTGTATTGTGTATGTGGTGTATACCTACCTCGACAATAGGGGTGGCTACAACTTGTGAGGATTCCAAGGCCGGAAGACCACTTCTGTTGGGCGACTTGCGGGTGTGGCATAATGCCATTGGGTGTGTACATATGCTTCAACGATAAGGGTGGCTATGACTTGTGACGATTCCAAGGACGATAGAGCACTCTTATGCGGTGACGTGTGTGTGGGACGACAGTGAAGGATGCACCGCGAGTGTAGTGATTGCCCTGAGTCCCTTAAGAACCAACTCTTTGTGATAATTTCGCCCTCGCCTTGTACAGTACAGCCCTGGATGCGGATAATGGTAACGCCCTAGTTCGCTGCTTGGAGAAACTAGTTTGGGATCGTCTTCCTACATAAGGGGTGATCCACATCTCATGAGGTGAATCCGATGTCGGTGGGTCACTCTAAGTGTGCGGGCTCAAATTAGCGGATCCGGGTAGTGGCTTTATTCTATTCACCAATTTACTGGGAATACGGTTTCAGGATTAAAGTGTACACACTCTGCAGAGTTTAGTTAAACTGTCATGACAGCCGTGCTCACGGACACGAGCGGCAAGGAGGATCTCACAATGATAGTCCCACTGCTTTCATTAAAACGGGTTGTTGAGAACTGATGTGGTTTTTTGGGTATTTCGAGTGGTGAAGCTCAATGTGTTCTAAGTGTTCTAAGTGGTGAAGCTCGATGTGGTTCTAGGTGTGGTTCTGAGTATTCCGA
This sequence comes from Raddia distichophylla, assembly GCA_005191435.1. Classification (NCBI taxonomy): domain Eukaryota; kingdom Viridiplantae; phylum Streptophyta; class Magnoliopsida; order Poales; family Poaceae; genus Raddia; species Raddia distichophylla. The sequence continues at coordinate 890,916 of SPJY01037201.1, read as the reverse complement.
GCGGTGAAGCTCATGACATGAAAATATGTTATGGATTACATGAATCTCATGGGTTAGCTAATTTATGAATTTGCTTTGTTTCAAATTTTGAAAACAGATAAGTTAGGAATTTATGCTAGGAAAAAATAATCACCCTATGCGCTATTGTTCCTGCATTACATTTTAAGAACGATAGCTTGTTGAGTATTCGCGTACTCACCCCGCTTTTCATGCGGGCTGCTCATTCCAATGAGCAGGTTGTAGCCAGAAGAATCTTTATTCAGAACGGGAGTTTGACAAGATGAGTTTTCAAGAGAGCGATTTTACCTTTGGAGTTCACGACAAAGACTATCCAGATGTCTAGGAGTGCGCCTCTACAGTTTTACCTATGAAGTTTATTTGGGTCTTCATTGTTTATCAATTGTACTTTGTTCAGATCTAAAGACTTCCGCTTTTGTAAGGCAGTCAAGCCAAAACTATGGCCTTATTTGCTTTGTTTGCAAGCACTTTGATGCAATAAAGTTTATTTGTTGAATGGTTATGATCCAAGAGCTGTACATCCGTGTGTTCTAGCTACTTGATCCAGGGACTAGAGCATGTAAAGCACAGAGGGGACTCGACTCCATTTTCGGGTCCTCACATTGGGCTGATTGTGTTTGTGGGTATGGCTATGTGGGTACTTGGTCGGTTTTGGTCAGTCGGTTGGTAAAGTCCAAGTGTGTGGTGTGGTCGATGACCGTGGAAGTAGAGAATGATTGGTGGGTTGCCCCTAGTTGGACTTGGACATCCGGAGGGATGATTAAGGCACGAGATGCCTAGTGCTGGGTTTAGCCAGGGCTTACCTAGGAGGAGTGCAGATGAACATGCGTAGCGGAGAACGCTGCAATCTGAGGGATGGTTCCAACACAACGCATGGCCATCGCGCGGAGTACGGGTCTTGGATCGCCAGGAGTGAGCGCTCTACGGAGGCCCTCTAGGACCATTCTCAATTGGGGACCGGCATTGGCCATCACTGAGGGTGATAATGACCACACATCCCCATGGTGACGGTCGGCTACTGAGGGCTGGGAACCCTACTAGGCCGGGGTGATCATATCATGGCATGTGTGGTCCACAACAGGATTGCCAAATCCTGAAAGGATGGCGGAATTAGGAATGGTTGGGATGCATGGTTAAGAAGGAAACCCTTGATTTATAAATTATAAAGACAAGTTCTGGATAATGCTGGTTAGGTTGTTTCCAAAAGTCTTACAAACTTGCCTTTACGCAAATAAAATAACGCTATTCTCCTAATAAAGCCTTCTACACTAAATGCATTAAGAGAAGTGCTAACTAGCCATCATTTGGATAACGCTGACCTAGCCTTCTTACCTTCTTTAGCCGATGGAGTCGAGGACGATCCCTACAAGTCTCACGAAGACGACGGACAGGACTATGGTGGACCTCAGGAGTCTCAGGGGTCGCTCCAGTCGCCGATAGACCGTAGTCGATAGGGATTCCTTTGGGTGAATATTTTGCTATCCGCTGTACTCTGAACTATTTTTTTGTAACTTAAGGCATGTATGGGCCGCCTTACTAAAGTCGTCTAAGGGTGCAACACTGTGATGTAATATTCAGAAATTTATTTCATCGATGTATGCTTGTATCGGTTATTTGGTCTTCCCCGCTACCGTACTAATCCAGAAGCTAGTGCATGGGATCGTCGACCCTCAAGATAAGTTAAAAATTGAGGAGTGACACCTATACCGATCACCAAAGCATCGAGTCCATATTTATCAAATATGGTTGGTAGACAAAGAAGATTGCTTGAATTGATAGAAAATTATGATATAGGACTCCATTACATTTCAGGCAAAGTTCATGTGATTGTGCATGTAATATCAGAAACTTGGTGTGACATCCCAATAAATATTAGAATGTTCTAGGTTTTTAAAAAATAAAAACAAATTTAAAAATTTATTTAATATGATTCTTCGATAAAACCCCTAAATTTTAAATGGTTACATTTCTTATAAATAAAATAAATATTTTATTATTATATACATTACAATTTACAAGCTTTTACAATTATAAATTGAACTTTCTTCCTCCCTCTCACCTACCCTCCTCAAATTTTGGAAACCCCTACCATAATTTTTTCTCCTATTCATATTCCGATTTAATGCCCATCTGGGTAGCCTAGCCCCGCGCCGCCCAGGCCGAGCCTACGCCAGGCTGCTGTGCCGCCGCTTGTGCGGGTAAGCCGTTGCCGCCCTCATCCCAAAATTCCGCCGCCGTCCTGCCTTGCTTGCACTGCCGCCTCTGCATCGCCGCCCTGTCCCCATGCCGCCTATCGCTGCCGCGCCTAGATGTCGCCACCGCTGCGTTGCCGACTAATACGTTTAGAACTCCCCTATTTTTGGTATTTTTGCAAATAAACGAATTTGGACTTGGGCTTCTGGATCTAGGCAGGTTTAGGCCTCAAATATGCCTCCACCAAGTTTGGGCTTGGGTCTAGCACGTTTGCTCGTCATTTTATTGGGCCGACGAACTCCCGGCAGACCGGCGTCGCACTGCGGAAACATAGGCTAGCCTTAGGCTTTGGATTTGAAATTTGGAGGGTGGCTAAAACATGGCATTTAGGATTTTTGGGAATTTTTTCAGAATTTTTCAAAAGGGTCTTCTAGGGTTTTGGCTTAAACCTTAGTTTAAATTAATTAAAACAGGGTTTTGTATATAACAATTCTAGAATTTTTCTAGAATTTTTCAAAAGGGTCTTCTAGGGTTTTGGTTTAAACCTTAGTTTAAATTAATTAAAACAGGGTTTTGTATATAACAATTTCCTTTTAGTTTACTTTTTGGTTTTCGGAAATACAAGTGACATACGACAAAATAGAGGATGTCACATCTCATGGGTTAGCTAATTTATGAATTTGTTTTGTTTCAAATTTTGAACACAGATAAGTTAGGAATTTATGCTAGGCAAAAATATTCACCCTATCCTATTGTTCCTGCATTACATTTTAAGGACGATAGCTTGTTGAGTATTCGCGTACTCACCCCGCCTTTCATGCGGGCTGCTCATTTCAACGAGCAGGTTGCAGCCAGAAGAATCTTTATTCAGAAGGAGAGTTTGACAAGATGAGTTTTTAAGAGTGCGATTTTACCTTTGGAGTTCACGACGAAGACTATCCAGATGTCTAGGAGTGCGCCTCTACAGTTTTGCCTATGGAGTTTATTTGGGTCTTCATTGTTTATTAATTGTACTTTGTTCAGATCTAAAGACTTCCGCTTTTGTAAGGCAGTGGAGCCAAAACTATGGCCTTATTTGCTTCGTTTGCAAGCACTCAGATGCAATAAAGTTTATTTGTTGAATGGTTATGATCCAAGAGCTGTTTATCTGTGTGTTCTAGCTACTTGATCTAGGGACTAGAACATGTAAAGCACAGAGGGGACTTGACTCCATTTTCGGGTCCTCACATTGGGTTGATTGTGTTTGTGGGTATGGCTTTGTGGGTACTTGGTCGGTTTTGGTCAGTAGGTTGGAAAAGTCCAAGTGTGTGGTGTGGTCGATGACCGTGGAAGTAGAGAATGATTGGTGGGTTGCCCCTAGTTAGACTTAGGCACCCAGAGGGATGATTAAGCCATGAGATGCCTAGTGCTGGGTTTAGCCAGGGCTTACCCAGGAGGAGCGCGGATGAACACGCGTAGCGGAGAGCGCTGCCATATGAGGGATGGTTCCAACACAACGCGTGGCCATCGCGCAGAGTACGGGTCTTGGATCGCCTGGAGTGAGCGCTCTGCGGAGGCCCTCTAGGATCTTGGATCGCCTCGATTGGGACCGGCATTGGCCATCACCGAGGGTGATAATGGCCACACATCCCCATGGTGACGGTCGGCTAGTGAGGGCTGGCAACCCTACTAGGCCGGGGTGATCATGTCATGGCATGTGTGGTCCACAACAGGATTGCCAAATCCTGAAAGGATGGCGGAATTAGGAATGGTTGGGATGCATGGTTAAGAAGGAAACCCTTGATTTGTAAATTATAAAGACAAGTTCTAGATAATGCTAGTTAGGTTGTTTTCAAAAGTCTTATAAATTTGGCTTTATGCAAATAAAATAATGCTCTTCTCCTAATAAAGCTTTCTACACTAAATGCATTAAGAGAAGTGTTAATTTGGCATTTAGGCAGTGTTTGGATGACGCTGACATCGCCTTCTTACCTTCCTTAGCCGATGGAGTCGAGGACGATCCCTACGGGTCTCACGAAGACGACGGACAGGACTATGGTGGACCTCAGGAGTCTTAGGGGTCGCTCCAGTCACCAATAGACCGTAGTCGATAGGGATTCCTTTGGGTTGGTACACAACGAAGATTGCTTGAGTTGGTAGACAAAGAAGATTGCTTGAGTTGATAGAAAATTATGATATAGGACTCCATTACATTTCAGGCAAAGTTAATGTGACTGTGGATCCTTTAAGCTGGAATCACAGTGTAATTTCATTTTAGTAAAAACCAATGATGCCCTGTGCATGTAATATCAGAAACTTGGTGTGACATCCCAATAAATATTAGAATGTTCTAGGTTTTTAAAAAATAAAAACAAATTTAAAAATTTATTTAATATGATTCTTCGATAAAACCCCTAAATTTTAAATGGTTACATTTCTTATAAATAAAATAAATATTTTATTACTATATACATTACAATTTACAAGCTTTTACAATTATAAATTGAACTTTCTTCCTCCCTCTCACCTACCCTCCTCAAATTTTGAAAACCCCTACCATAATTTTTTCTCCTATTCATATTCCGATTTAATGCCCATCTGGGTAGCCTAGCCCCGCGCCGCCCAGGCCGAGCCTACGCCAGGCTGCTGTGCCGCCGCTTGTGCGGGTAAGCCGTTGCCGCCCTCATCCCAAAATTCCGCCGCCGTCCTGCCTTGCTTGCACTGCCGCCTCTGCATCGCCGCCCTGTCCCCATGCCGCCTATCGCTGCCGCGCCTAGATGTCGCCACCGCTGCGTTGCCGACGCCGACGTCACTGCCCTACTGCCGCCCAGCGAGCCGACGCCGCCGCCTTGTTAGGACGCCTTCGCATCGCCGCCCTGCAGGGGAGCCGCCACCGCCACCATGCCAGGCCGTCGCCTCGCCTTGCTGCCGCTAAGATCACGCCGCCCTCGCCGTGGGAACCCGCCGCCCCTCTCCTACCGGTCTCCCTCCCTCTCCCGTGATGCTCTGTCCACCTCTCTCTCTTTCTCTCTCTCACTCAACTTGGTTGAAGGAGATGAGGTTGAAGAAGAGCAAAGTCTGATCCCCTTTTTGTTGAATCGGCTGGGCACTATTTGGATGAATAGTGCACCTTCAAAATTTTATTTCTTCTACACTGAAGGTCCGATTCACTCAGAATCAAATTTCCTGTCCTTCTACTATTTTATTCTACCTATAGTAATTATTTTGTATTTTTGTGAATTTTTTTACGGAACGGCTATTCTGCAGGCGCCTGCGCGCCGGCGTTTCGCGCAGGCGCTGCTGAGAGCCGTTCGATCGCTGCTGTGTCCATGCATGCGAAATCCCGATGCCCGCATACGCGCCGGCCAATCCGAGCGATCAATCCGGCCAATCCGCTGCTCCTCCTGCTTTCTTATACGTATTCATTTTATTTCCATTTTAGATTTCTCTTTTTTGTATCTATTTTATCCGGAGTCCAAATTGCGTAGAAAAAATTTCATAATTCTTCTAAAATCCTAATCAACCCATTTTAAATATTTTTCTATTTTTCTGATTTTTTGATTTTTTTTGCTATTTTTTGATTTAATTAGCACTCAATTAGTGAAAATTTCACTAAATTTCTACTGTTTTTCCACATTTTCATTTAATGGAAAAAATGTTTTGCGATAATGGAATTTTTTGCGCGAGGTCTGATCTATTATTGTTTTGTTTTCCGTTTATTATAGATTTACTTTGTTTTCTATTTATTATAAATTTTATTTTGTTTTCTATTTTTCACGTCGAGAGATTTTTTGCTTGTATAATTTGCGAAATCGTGCAGGCGTAAAAAATTCCACTAAATTTCTACTGTTTTTCCATATTTTCATTTATTGGAAAAAATGTTTTGCGATAGTGGAATTTTTGACAGCGCCTGCAACTCGGGGATTTTGATAGGCGTCTGCACAAAAACACAAATAGCAGGCGCCTGTTTCTTTTTTATATATTTATTTTATTTTTTGTTTGTTATAAGAGCATGCTGTATGTTGGAATATTCTGTATTTTTATATGTTAATGTAGTGTTAGATGAAGTTAATGAGCATGGTGCCATTGAAACGGAGATGTACCAGGACCGAAACAGAAATAAAAAAGGCTCAAACATGTTGTACAAAAGCACAGCTTTAAAAAAACTAAAAAGTGCCTGCAAAATGAGGTTTCTGGCATGCGCCTGCATGAACCTGGGAAAGACATGCGCCTAATACCTAGTCGCTCCCATTTTTTTACTACCGCCTTTTCACGAGTGCCTCGTTTTGCGTGTCATTGTCGCCGACTTTGTGAGGCATACGCCGAGCGACACTGTGGAAACAAAAAATATTCCGGTCTGAGTTTGCTTAAATCCGATGCGTGTTTGGAAGACCGAGTCACTATTGCGAGTAACTTGTTTGGTATGTTATTAAAGTATATTTGCTATTGTTTACCGTTTGCATCTCGTTTTGCGTGTAAACCGTACCGGTATTTTTATCGAAGTCGTGAGTGCCGGTAAATTCTCGGAAGATGGTCAAGATCAATACTTGGGTCAGGACACCGTTGTCAGAAACCTTGGAGCAGTAAGCATCGACAGATTTGCGGATGCTTGTCAAAACTCGGAGTTTGGACCGAGATGTCACCGATAACGTTGGAGTCGTGGATGCTGACAACCTCCCGAGAGGACATGGAGGTGTGGACTTCGGACCGAGTTGTCGCCATGAACAATGTTGATCATTAACGTCGACAATTCCTTGCGAGGTCAATCGCTACCAGGCAAGCACTAACTGTTGCATATTCCTGTCCTATGTTTTACTATCCGTCAGTACAAAATTATGTGCTCTCTTGGCTATGATTTAGGGCAACAATTTTTTGACGGAGGGAACTTAATCATCTTTACTTTTCGTTATTCACCTTTGCATGCATATTAGAATAGTGTATGTGCCTTATTCATGTTAGTCATTTACTAGCATGACTAGACCTCATTTGATGAATCCTTTATTGTTCCTTGGTCTATCCTTTGAATAGATGTTAGTATTGCATTTGGATTTCACTATAAATTGTGCCTTGTGTGGCGTATGCTTCATCATGGTGTTTTTGGTTAAACCCTAAACAACTAAAACTAGAGTAGTTGCTTAGGGGAGACCCGGAAGTGATGATTTTGAGGCTGTGGTGGAGATGTGAGGGTCTCCTATAATAAGGACTCATGCTTGTGAACTACTAGACCAAAACTTACCGTACAGCCTCTTGTGCCTTCAGCCATGGCGTAGTACTGTACGAAACCTGCTGACCACTTGCTCGCAGGTTGGCCGGTTATGGTTCAGGTTTCTGTCCTAGGGGAAGGTCTGGCCACCTATACCTGAGGGACAAACTCATTCTTAAGACCAAATGGCTTAAACGGGGAACGTCCCTGGGTGGTGTCCACAAGTAGTGGGCGCCCTACCACGGCGAACACTGGCGAGGCTAAGGAAACCAAAAGAAGAGGCATGCGAAATAGGCTGGAAAAGCCTTGTACCATATCCCCTACTTGATGAGACGGGGCTTGTGGAAAAATTTGTACACACTTTGCAGAGTGAAAACTATGATCATAACTGTGTCCACGGTCATGGACGGGGCAAGAGGTTTTCACATGTAGTCTCACCATTTTAATAATTAACCCAGATAGAGTAGGCCGGGATTGGTCTGGTGCGATGATGCACCTTCCTTTGATGTTCGAGATGATTGGATCAATTCATGCATTTAACAAATAAAACATGGTTTACTACAACTTGACTAGTAAATAGGTCTTGGTGTAAAATAACCTATCCCCTTGCCATTGCCATTGCATACATTGTTAAGGATTGCTTGCTGGGTAGCCGCATAATGACTATACCTATTGCGAATAATTTTATTATTCAGTTTGCAAGTCTGATCAGGACCAGGATGGACCGGACTCAAGTGTGTAGGACTAGTTGCGAATGTCCAGTTCAATTACTTGGATATCGTCGCTGAAGGCTGTCGCTGCTCTAATATTCTTTTTATTTGTTCTTAATATTTTGTAATATCAATATTATTGTGATAGCATATGGTGCTAGCATGAAATACTCTGGTATTTTGAATAATAATGGAATGACAGCGATGATAGCCATTGAATTGTCCATCACGAGGTACTACTCTAGACCTAGTATTAGATGATGGTGTCGGATTCCCTGTGGAGACGTAGGGGGTCGTGACAAAGTGGTATCAGAGCGGGTGTTAACCTTTGGATACAGTAGTTAGTTGGTCTATAAACCTTAAGGACTTATTTCAACTAAAATTTTAAAAGCTTCTTTTCTACTCTCTCTTTCCGTCTATTCTCAATGTCTGGTCCTTTCCTACTTAGCATTCTTCTCTTTCAGTCTTATCTACTCACCATCTGAGTTTGTGGATTTCATCCTATACTTGTCTATTCTTCTATTTGACAAATTTTTCTAACGTCCCTCGTAATTCCAAACTTAGCCAGTAGGGCAAATTTTTCCAAGAAGATGGAGTTGTTTTGCTACCAATATCAACAATGGAACAAGCATATCGGAGAAGGGATCGTTGCTGAAGAATGGAGGAAACGAGAAGACTACGTAATGAAGAACCATCGCTTTCGAAAGAATAAGTGTTACAAATAGTTTAGAGCTTCACTAAATGAAACTTAAATAGTCCCTATATACGGAGAATAAAATAGCTGACAATACGGCACTAATATAATCACTAATAGCTGCTGCCACCGCCAGCTCCGCACGCTGCCGCGTCGCTGCGTCGTCTCCCTATAGGGGAGCCGCCGTCGCGACCGTGATAGGCTATCGCCTCTCCTTGTTGCCGCCGAGACCGCGGCGCCCCTCGCCGGGGGAACCCGCTGTCCCTCTCCTATCGGTCTCCCTCCATCTCCCGTGATGCTCACTCCACCTCTCTCTCTCTCTCTCTCTCTCTCTCTCTCTTGTGTTCACTCTCTCATTCAACTTGGTTGAAGGAGATGCTGATCCAGAGGTTGAAGAAGAGCAGAGCCCGATCCCCTTTTTGTTCAATCGGCTATGCACTATTTGGATGAACGTTGCACCTTCGGAATTTTATTTCTCCTACACCGAAGGTCCGATTCACTCCGAACCAATTTTCCTAGCCTTCTACTATTTTATTCTACCTACAGTAATTATTTTGTATTTTTGTGAATTTTGTTTGCTGTCGCCTTTTCGCGAGTGCCTTGTTTTGCGTCTCGTCATCGCCAACTTCGCGAGGCATATGCCGAGCGACTCTATGGAATGGAAAAATATTCCGGCGTGTTTTGAATACCGAGGCACTATTGCCAGTAACTTGTTTAGTATGTTATTAAAGTATATTTGCTATTGTTTACTGTTTGCGTCTCGTTTTACTCGTAGACCGTACCAGTATTTTTACCGGAGTCGTGAGTGCCGGTAAATTATCAGAATATGGTCAAGACCAAGACATGGGTTAGGACACCGCTGTCGGAGACCATGTAGCCGTATGCATCGACAGATTTATGGAGGATAGTCAGGACTCGAACTGGTGATGCTGGAGTCGTGAATGCCGATAACCTCCCGAGAGGACGTGGAGGCGTGGACTTCGGACTAATACATCGCAACGAACAATGTTGATCATTAATGTCGACAATTCCTTGCGAGGCTGATCGCTACAGGCAAGCACTAGCTGTTGCATATTCCTGTCCTATGTTTTACTATCTCCATCCGTCCAAATGTATGTGTTCTCTTAGCTATGATTTAGAGCAACAATTTTTGGATGGAGGGAGCTTAATCGTCTTTACTTTTCGTTATTTACCTTTGCATGCATATTAGAATAGTGTGTGTGCTTTTTTCATGTTAGTCATTTACTAGCACGACTAGACATCATTTGATAAACTCTTTACTGTTGTTTAGCCAATCCTTTTACTAGATGTTAGGATTGCATTGTGATTTCACTATAAATTGCGCCTTGTGGGGCGTATACTTTGTGATGGTGATTTTGGTTAAACCCTAAACAACTAAAACTAGTTTAGTTGCTTAGGGGAGACCCAGAAGTGATGTTTCCGGGGCTGTGGTGGAGATGTGAGGGTCTCCTCTAAGGATTCATGCTTGTGAACGACTAGACCAAACCTTACCGTACAACCACTTGTGCCTTCGGCCCTGGTGTAGTACCATACGAAACCTACTAACCACTTGCTCACAGGCTAGCCGGTTATTGTTCGGGTCTCCATCCTAGGGGAAGGTCTGACCACCTATACCTGAGGGACAAACTCATTCTTTAGACCGAATGGCTTAAATGGGGAATGACCCTGGGTGGTGTCTAGAAGTAGTGTGCGCCCTACCACCGCGGACACCGACGGGGCCGGGGAAACCAAAATAAAGGGCAGGCAAAGTGGTAGGCGTGGTATGCTGAAAAAGCCTCGTACTGTATCTCCTACTGGATGAGACGGGGCTTATGTGGTAATTTGTGCACACTCTGCAGAGTTAAATCTATCATGATGCGAGAGGTTTTTACATGTAGTCTCATCTTTTTAATAATCAACCCTGACTAGAGTAGGCTAGGATTGGCCTGGTGTGCTGATGCACCTTCCTTTGATGTTCAAGATGATTAGATCAACTCATGCATTCAACAAATAAAACTAAGTTTACTACAACTTGACTAGTAAATAGGTATTGCTATAAAATAACATATCCCCTTACCATTGGCATTACATACATTGTTAAGGATTGCTTGCTGGGTAGCCACGTACTCACTATACCTATCGCGGATAATTTTATTATTCAGGTTGCAAGTCTAATCTGAACCAGGAGGGTCTGGACTCAGGTGTGCAGGTGTAGCTACAGGTGTCCAGGTCAATTGCTTCGATATCGTCCCTGAAGGTTGTTGCTGCTCTGATGTTCTTTTTATTTGTTGTTAACATTTTGTAATATCAGTTTTATTGTAATAGCATATGGTGCTACCTTGAAATACTCCGTTATTTTGAATAATAATGGAATGACAGTGATGATATCCGTTGAATTGTCCATCATAAGGTATTAGTCTGTGCCTAGTATGTGATCATCGTGTTGGATTCCCTGTGTAGACGCAGGGGATCATGACACTTGGTGTAGAAATGGTCAAACAAGGGCACCAAGCTGCCATAGAGGTGAAACCTAACCTCAGACGAGATCAGATCAGATCAGATCAAGAAAGCCCAAAATAACAATAAGGGCATGACTCATGTTCAAGCCAATATAGAAGAAGGTTTCCCTGTTCTAGCTTATCATTGTTGGTTTATTTACAACTAGCAATAAGGACTTGTCATTGACATACTTAAACCCATGACCGAAGAAATATAATAGAGGTCTCATGAGCCGTTAGTGATATGTCTTATCACTCCTGGTTCTATCCCTGAACTAGGACCGAAAAACCATTATTACTATCAGTTCATATGGCCCCACGGTGAAAAAATTTTAGAACCTCCCGCCTTCCTCTTCACATTAATCCTAAACCCTAACCCTTCACATTTGTCTTTTCTCCACTTCTATCCTCTCTATACCACCACTCCATCTTGTGGCATTGTCTTCTCCAACGCGCTCCCCACTGTTCCAGCATATCCCTTTCATCATTAGGTGGGTTGTGGTAGAAAATCCTCCTCCATTGCCTTGCGGCACCACCTCTACCTTCGCCGTGATGTTGCCGCCTCAGACATCCGCCGCCACTCATTTCCGCTTCTCCCATGCTGCATCTCCGTTTCCTCCACCACATGCACGTCGCTCCTCCCAAAACCCTAACCTATCGTAACCTCATCACCAAGTCACTCTTCTCCTCTCTAGCCTAGTACTGCCAATCCCCCTCCTCCACCCTCTGCACCACCCTCTCCTTTTTGTCCCATTGCCGCCCCATCTCGTCACTGCCCTTGTGCCACTCCTCTACTAACTCTAACTCACTGCCAACCCACAACCACGCTTCCCCACTCCACTTCAGCTAGCCGTCGTCACTCCCCATCCCACCCACACCAGTGCCTCCTCTCCCTCTGCTCCTCACCTGTGTGCTGCTCCTCCCCTAACATTAACCAACCACGACCTCATCACTGCACCTCCTCTCTCTTATCTGGCCCATCACCGTCACTCCTCTCTATCCCTTCGCACCAGACCAATTTTTTGGTTTCCAATTCACTGTGTCCAGCACCTTGTGTGTTTTCAAAGGCAACTGTATCCATGAGCTGATAATGTAGCACCCCATTCCACCTAGATTTCAAAATAAACCAAATCAGCAAATTATTAATTCAACTTGGAAATTTCAAATTCAAAGTGTGTTGGTGTATTCTACAAAGGGGTGTGCCCCCGCATCGCTGCCAGGTGGGACCATCATCTAAGTAGGAAGTGTGCTATACAAGGGAATACCGATCCCAAATAAATCAAAGTCTGGTTTTAGAAACTGAGAAGTTCAAACAGTGTGACTGAGGCACGGGGCACCCGGCGCGCAGGCGTGCGAGCAGGCCCTAGGAGCCGGGCGACCAGGACGCGTGGCGTCCGGTGCGCAGGCATCAGGCGAGAGCGCTAGGGCAGCAGGGGCGCGGGGGCCCACTGTCAGGGACACAGGACGAAAGTGGAAGGAGGCTTCCTTGCTAATGATTTCGTCGGGATACACCGAATTCGGAGCATTTAATACGACGGAACCGCTTTGGACGGAGTGGGCGGGGCTTTGACAATATGATTGCCCCCGCCCAGCTAAATGATGTCAACTACACAGTGGCCGTCACCACAACTGTCTCGTTTGTACCAGCTTGAGGGTGGCAAGAGAGGCGCTGAGGGTAGGCAGGCTGCTCTGTCTCATCTAAGCTGTCCCGTCGTCAGAAGCAGGGGCAGGAGCGACGACAGCGAGGACTAGCGCCGGAAGAATAATGGCTACAGTGGCAGGACTGTTAAAAGTGTGTTGTGTAGCACGTTGTGACCCACGCCAGCTAGGGTTTATAAGGGCTGGGGGTGCATCTGTAAGGGTGTTCCAGAATTTCGATCCGGAGATCGGACCCTCAAGAAAAAGAAAACTAGCCAGTTCATACTTTGCAAGGAGCTCAAGCAGGACTAGGGCTATTACCCGATCAGGGGGCCTGAACCTGGGTAAATTTTTAGCATTTGTTCTTGAGTTTTGGGCTGTAAGCTAGAGGAGAGGAGGGGGCCGGCCACACACACCCCCACAGCCGAACCACCGGATCAGTTCCAGGAAAACCTGTCAGCTGAAACACGCCATTTGTAGGGGGTAGTGGTCGGTTTGTTCCTAGGTTTCTTCGGTCGATTTTTTTCTTCTCAGATCGTCCTCGGCGAGTCGAGGAGCAAGGATGTCAGAGCACGGATCGGAGGGAGAGGCCAGTGATCCTCGTCGGAAGCCGCTCAGTCGGCGGCAGGATGAGGCGTCTTCGTCGTGTCTTCAGAAGGTTGCTCCTCCGGTGGTTGTTCCTCCGGCGGCTGATGTGCCTCCGGTTCGGCGGCGGCTGGCCTTGGAGGAGGCCTCCCCGTCGCTGAATCTACATGCCATACGTCTAGTGCTGGAGCACCATCCGGTGGAGTTGGCAGGGTATTTCCCCGCCAAGCCATGGCTGTGGGACATTGCGTGTCTCGTAGACGCGGCCCACCATCGGTCGATGTTTCCGGGTGGTCGGGCGCTTCCAGTGGAGTGCCTTGCTCGAAGTCGTGTGTGAATCACACGCGACCGTCGAGCTGCCCACGTCAAGTCCTCTCTGGCTTCGGAAGTCGGGGCAAGGGAAAGGAGGTTCATGGTGCGGACTCCGCTCGTGTGGAAGCCCGTGCACCGACCAGAGCATCATCCCAAATGCCTCCCAGAGCGAGGGGGCACCAAGAGGACCATCGAACTCGTTTGGAGGAGAGTCGACATCCCCGTGGCGGGGACCTGCGTGACGAGTTGCAGGATCACTGCGTTCGGACGCGGACCAGCCGCAGCCGGTGAGTTCCAGCGGCGGAGGTCATTCTGATGGTGGCGAGGGGGCTCCGCGTCCTTTGAGTCCTGCCAGGATCTCAGCCATCACCGCTAGCCGTCTTACGGCGTCGGCTGTCGGGCGTTCACCGCCCGGCTGCGCCATGTGGCGTGGCCCTGATAAGCTAGTTATCGAAAAGTACATGAACAAAGACGTATTACACAATCATCTCATGATTGATCTAGGGCATATTCCCTTCAGAGATTGGACCCTAAAAAAAATAAAACTAGCCAGTTCATACTTTGCAAGGAGCTCGAGCAGGACTAGGGCTATTACCCGATCAGGGGGCTGAACCTGGGTAAATTCTTAGCATTTATTCTTGAGTTTTGGGCTGTAAGCGAGAGGAGAGGAGGGGGCCGGCCACACACACCCCCACAGCCGAACCACCGGATCAGTTCTCGGAAAACCTGTCAGCTGAAACACGCCGTTTGTGCCACGCCGGGTAGGGGGTAGTGGTCGGTTTGTTCCTAGGTTTCTTCGGTCGATTTTTTTCTTCTCAGATTGTCCTCGGCGAGTTGAGGAGCAAGGATGTCGGAGCACAGATCGGAGGGAGACGCCAGTGATCCTCACCGGAAGTCGCTCAGTCGGCGGCGGGATGAGGCGTCTTTGTCGTGTCTTCAGAAGGTTGCTCCTCCGGTGGTTGTTCCTCCGGCGGCTGATGCGCCTCCGGTTCGACGGCGGCTGGCCTTGGAGGAGGCCTCCCCGTCCCTGAATCTGCATGCCATACGTCTAGTGCTGGAGAACCCTCCGGTGGAGTTGGCAGGGTATTCCGCCGCCAAGCCGTGGCTGCGGGACATTGGGTGTCTCGTAGACGTGGCCCACCATCGGGTCAAGGTTTTCAGGTGGTCGGCGCTTCCGGTGGAGCGCCCCGCTCGAAGTCGTGTGTGAATCACACACAGGCGTCGAGCAACCCACGTCAAGTTCTCTCTGGCTTCCGAATTCGGGGCAAGGGAAAGGAGGTTCATGGTGCGGACTCCGCTCATGTGGAGGCCCGTGCACCGACCAAAGTATCATCCCAAGCGCCTCCCAGAGCGAGGGGGCACCAAGAGGACCATCGAACTCGTTTGGAGGAGCGTCGACATCCCCGCGGCAGGGACCTGCGTGACGAGTTGCAGCATCACTGCGTTCGGACGCGGACCAGCCGCAGCCGGTGAGTTGCAGCGGCAGAGGTCATTCCGATGGTGATGAGGGGGCTCCGCGTCCTCTGAGTCCTGCCAGGATCTCGGCCATCACCACCAGCCGTCTTACTGCGTCGGCTGTCGGGCGTTCACCGCCCGGCTGCGCCATGTGGTGATGCCGGGGAAGTTCCGTCCAGCGTCTGTCGAGAAGTACGACGACGCAAGCAATCCAGAGGGGTTCCTAGAGATCTACACCACGGTGGTGCAGGCTGTCGGCGGCTCCGAGAAGGTCATGGCTAATTACTTCCCTACAGTCTTGACGGGTTCAGCTCGTTCTTGGCTGCTAAACCTCCCGCGAGCGTCGGTAGGCTCGTGGGAGGAGCTTTGTGACCAGTTTGTCACTAATTTTCAGGACTCCTACGACAAGCCTGGGGTGGAGGATGATCTCCATGCCCTGGAGCAGAAGAAGGGGGAGTCGCTGCGAGAGTTCATTCGGCGCTTCAGCCACTATTGTAATACTATCCCCAAGATCTCCAGCCGAGCGGTCATCATTGCCTTTTGGAGGGGCGTCAAAGATCGCAAGATGCTAGAAAATATGGCCACCCGCAACATGTTCTCCACCTCCGAGTTGTTCGACCCGGCGCACAAGTGCACCCGGGTGGCGGAGGCTCGAGATCGCGCAGCCGGCGCCAAGGCGAGTGGTGGTGGTGGTGGAGTGGAGGTCGGGACCTCTAAGGGTTCTGGCCCCAAGGACCAGAAGAATAAGAAGATGCGCAAGGCGTCCGAGGCCGGTCAGGTCTTAGTTATCGAGCGCAACTAGAAGGAAGCAAGACCGCGGCAGCACGATCGCCGCGGGCGGCGGGATGACCGTCGCGACCAGTGTGGCGACAGCCGCGATGGCCGCAAACATCGTCAAGGAGGTGGGCAAGGCAAGGCGTACTTCCCCATCCACCGATCCAATGCGCATGACTTGGCAGATTACCAGGTCGTGTCGACGCTGGCGGAGAAGCGGCTTAAAGAGCGCCGACCCCCCAGCGACAACAAAAACAAGGGGCCGCCCCACTGGCCTTCCGGCGGGCGGAGCACACGGAGGCATACATCCATGGTGGTTCAGCCACCTACACCTCCAACCGCCAGTACATGTTGCTAAGGAGGGAGGTGTGCGCCACCGCCCCAAGTCCGGGAACGAATAGGCTGCCGAGGTGGTCGGAGGAGCCAATCACTTTCAGTCAGGCCGATCACCCCGAGAACACTGCTAGCCTGGGGCACCTCCCGATCGTGGTTTCGCCCATGGTTAGGAACGTGAAGCTTGTTCGAGTGTTGGTGGACGGGGGGAGCTCGATCAACCTCCTGTCCATCAAAGTGTTTCATGTGCTGCATGTCCTGGAGCAGGAGCTGCTTCCGGCCCTCCCGTTCTATGGCATCTCCCCGGGCCAGAGTCAATGGCCCTATGGCGAATCCGCCTTCCTGTTACCTTCAGGGAGGAGGAGAATTACCGTACGGAGGCAGTCGACTTTGAGGTGGCAAACTTCGACCTTCCGTACAATGCCTTGCTCGGCCGATCGGCGTTGATCAAGTTCATGGCAGCTACCCATTATGCATACATGGTGATGAAGATGCCGGGGCCGCAAGGTCCCATCGTCGTCAAGGTGGACAGGCTGGAGCCCCTGCGTTGCGACAAGATGGCCCTGGATATGGCCAGGGCCATCTCCGCGCAGCTGTCCGGCGCCACTGATCCAAGGGCTCTTTAGGAAAGACCCGAGCCCGTCTTGTCCAACGAGGTTAGGGTGGTCTCCATGAGCGAGGACATCCCCGCGAAGACTGTCTAATAGGAAAGCGCACTCATCGCCTTCCTCTAGGAAATCTCGGATGTGTTTGCATGGCAATCGTCCGACATGACCAGGGTCCCCAAGGAGGTGATCGAGCATCGGTTGGCGGTGCTCCCTGGAGTGCGTCCAGTCCGGCAGAATGTCCGGAGACAGGCACCAGAGCGCCAGGGCGCCATCCGAGAAGAAGTAGACAAGCTGCTGAAGGCGGGAATCGTGTGGGATGTTACTCATCCTGAGTAGCTTGCCAACCCTGTCCTCATGAAGAAATCCAATGGGAAGTGGCGGATGTGTGTCGATTTCACCGAGCTCAACAAAGCCTGCCCGAAGGAACCTTACCCTTATCAGCGAGCCATGCATATCACCTTCCGACCTCAGGTCAGGAAGAGCTTGGAGGTGTACGTCGACAACCTGGTGCTAAAGACCAAGGAGAGCAGTGGACTGCTCGATGACCTGGAGGAGACCTTTTCCAACCTTCGCAAGTATAGCCTGAAGCTCAATCCGGAGAAGTTTGTATTCGACGTGCCGTCGGGAAAGCTGTTGGGGTTCCTTGTGTCCAGCCGAGGCATTGAAGCTAATCCTCATAAGATAGCAGCCATCGAGCGCATGCAGCAGCCCACTTGTTTGAAGCATGTGCAATGCATTACGGGCTGCCTTGCTTCCCTCGGGAGGTTCATAGCCTGCCTGGGGGAAAAGAGCCTTCTGTTGTTCAAGCTTCTGAAGAAGCCCAACACTTTCGAGTGGACCAGTGAAGCAGAACAGGCCTTTAAGGAGCTGAAGAAGTGCCTATCCTCGCCTTTTTTAGTTCCAAATTTAACTTTTATGCAAAAATGTCACGGAACGGTGAACCAATATTCACCCAACATTCTATCATTGACTTAAATTGATGGCATATGATAATTAGGCATGGTAGCTAAGATTAGGATGGTGACTTATGGTTTCATGTGGCCTATGATGGTATGTTCTATCAGGAATGGTTGGTTGGGCGGTAATGGTTATGGTTTGATGCAATAGTGGATTTGGTCTATCTAGGGGGAAAATGCGGGTCAGGTCTGGCTTATGTGCTCTATGAAGCTATATAAGAAGAGAAGTAAATCAGCACAAGAAGGGCCCTTGTATTAGGTGGAGCGTGGCTCACCCAGGAGGTGCATGGAGTAACACACATAGCTGTAAATCTACCTAAAGGGATGGTTCCAACACAATGCATAGCCATCACATGGTTGTACAAGATTTGTTCGCCAGCTACGTGCGCTCTATGGAGGCACCCCTGGGCCCTCTCTTAAAAAAGGACTGGTTTGGGTCATTACTGCGGTGATTTGACCACACCCTTGGAGCTGTGACGCTAGCTTCGGCCGGAACCCTCGTAGGTCAACACCGGGCACTTCATGGTGTGTGTGGCCCATAATGAGATGGCCAATTTCTGATAAGATGGTAGGTGCTGGAAGGAAGATGGTTTGGATATAGATTCGGTTGGTTCAGATTTGTTGGCTCAGGCTTAGGTTGGCTTAATTATTTGTGTTGTTTGTATGGTCTGGTTGCTAAAGCTGGTTGACCCCATTGTTTAATCAATAATAGTCAATAAATAATTCAACTAGATAGAATTATTTAAACTTTCTTTAAAATTGGCTTGGCGCAAATAAAATAACCACTCCCGTTCTCCTCAAGCTTTAACAGTAAATGTATTTGGAGAGGTGTTAACTCGCCAGTTTATGGATAACAGTGACCTCATACACTCATACCCTTTTATATAAAGATCGTGATGTGGATACTTGAGTGTCATGAAAAAGAGGATCCAAACGACGATGGCCATGATGAGATTTAGGGGTCGCTCTAGTTGTTTGCTTAGTTGCACAATCACTAGAGATATTTTTAATTATCTTTATGTTTCATTATGAATCTTTTGCTATATATTCTAGTGGCCCTGTCGGCCGAGATGTATGATAAGCTTATAAATTTTAACACCGTATGTAATATTTAGGTTGACATCACTTTTCTATGTATGTAATGATATCTAGATGTATAGTACGGACAATAGTTTACTGATACAGGGACTACTACATGGAAAATAATGGCTCTTAGGTATACAGATAAGCATGAGTCTTTCTCCGATGGATGATACATCCATGGTTGTATAGAAACCAAAGTACAATCAGTGATATCGAAGGTTAATTTTTTTTTTGGTGTTGGTCATATATGAAATATGATAAAATTGAATTTAACGTCCGTTTATCCTCACTCATTTCAGATTGCAATTGCGGCTCAGAAAATTCATATCCGAACCCATCGTTTGTGTCGAAAAAGATAAACATCGTTTCTAAGAATCCATTTTGTACATTAATTTCCTCGCGCTGCCTTGTGCATCCTACACATTGTTGTTCAGTTCCAATTCCCAATGTTTGTGTTTAGCCGGTGCGTAGCATCAGCATATCCTCCCCTAAAAACAGGATTTCCCCCTACCTTGTGTGGCCGTTCATGCGTGGATCTGGACGGCGGGATCTACGCGCCCCTTCGTGTCACCTACGTGGTTGAACACCGCAGGCGATGCGCGTGCGAGGATGAACACGGCGGGAAGCTGGCTGCCTTCCATTTACTTAGGGGCTCACCTCTTCGTCGAAAGATAACCGGTTCCATGTCCAATGTCTTGAACAAGTGCTATTACAGGCAAAAATGAATCGACTCCACATTGTTGGAGAGACTTGAGCGACATTTCCGATGCTTCCTAATCCAATTATATATGGAAGATGATGAGCGTCATTTGTTGAATCAAGGGTTTTTCAAGTTAACGGAGCGTAGAAAGGTGTATTAATTTGGACTTGATTGACATGGAGGATAAAGGGGCATTTTGTTGTCAGCATCCAAAGACCAAAATCTAACATGCTAAAAGGCAACAGCAGTTTGGGTTTAGGCATTGGCTGCCGCATATTCAGCAATGTACCAAGGGCTAGCTTGCAAAGCTGTCCAAGACACTCGGGATTGAAATTTCTGGAGATTTGTCATTCCAGGCACATAAGACATTCAACCGTTTGGTGCAAGCTTTGCTCGCGAGTCCTCATAATCCCAGCTGGAAGCCTAGACATACAGCAGAAACAACTCATAGGCCACGTCCTCTATCTCCGATTGAATGCGGAAGCATACTGCATGTCCTATATATATCCTAATCCATATTTATTTCCTGCGTACGAATCCAGATACGAATAAGCCAGATCCAGATTCGAATCAAGATTATTCGAGATACAAAATACAGGGTACGAATCCAGATAGGAATAAGCCAGATCCGGATTCGAATCAAGATTATTCGAGATACAAAATACAGGGTGAATACGGATCGGTCTCCGATATAATTCGAAAAGTTATAACACTACAAGGATCTCTATCAGTGTTCTCGGCCAAAACTGACGACACAAGTCCAAATACCGACAACACAACAGCTAACAACACGGCTCGGACGACACGAACAACTTGTGTCGTCACTACCGGAATTTTCTAAATCACGAGGGTCAAAAAATAAATGCGAGTGTATAATTACAGCCCTCGTGTTAGATGAAAACATACGAGGGCTGCAGAAAGCCCTCGTATTAAAATATACACTAACGAGGGCTATATGCAGGCCCTCGCAACAAATGGTGGCCGCCACCTACTTGCGAGGGCCAACTGTTAGCTCTCGCCACTAATGGCCCCAATAATTGGTCGGTCCTGCAACCTGTGGGCACGTGGGTGTTATTACCGAGGGTTCATTGTGAGGCCGTTGCGAGTAAGACTGGCTAAGCAACTGCTCATGAGGGTGAGCCCTCGCGAGTGTTACCCACAGTGAGACACTTTGTTAGCCTCCAACAGCATGTCATAGGCTCAATTTCTTACCACATTTTGGCACAAGTGTGGCGCCAATTTTCTTGCCAACTAGAATGCAGCAACCGCGATACGAGGGTGCACGCCTGGACCAGACGTTATCGTCATCTCCTCTGACGATGAGGCGTCGCCCGGTTACCGTGAAGCCTATTTGGTGGAGCTCGTCTCCGACAGAGAGACGTCGGAGCCCTCATTAGTCAACGGACGATACTAGTGGTGACTAGTGTGTAACGTGGAATAGTGATTATATATTTAATACATAAATAATGTATAATATAAGATAAAATGTTAAAATTTTAAAATGTTTACTCATGTGTTCACTGCATTGATAAATAGATGAGCGAGTTATGAAAGGCACAATATCGCAGATCTTCGATATATTTTTTACAATTTTTTGCTTGGCCAAGAATGTTACATAAATGATTCTTAGTGACTCAAATAAATTTCAAATAATATTTGTGATTTTTAAAAAATATTTGAAAATTGGGATGGTAGGAGACAATTTATTACTGGTGAGGGTGTAGGTTAAAACCCTCGGATATATGGCTTATACACGGCGGCCAATCTGGCCCTGGTGTATATTTAGTCATGTACACGAGGGCCGCGCCGCTAGCCCTGGTGTTTGATTAGTTGCGAGGGCTATCTAGCCCTCAGGAATAACTGTGGACACCTGCTCGAGCGAGGGATTCTCCTCACGGGGCCCATCGGTCAGTTAGGCTTCAACAACTCGCGAGGGCCACGTGGACCTCGTAAATAACTGTGCACACCTGCCAGTTATTTGTGAGGGCTAGATGGCCCTCGTGAATAACAGTCCAACGGTTCACGGGTTGGTGTGGGCACTACCTGCAGCCTCTTTACCTTACACATGAGGGCTACGTGGCCCTTGTGAGTAAGGTAGATATAGATCTGGGAGTGCTCGGACTTGGGCAAATTTTTGCCCAACTTCATGCGCACGTCCGAGCAGCCGCCGCACTCGCTGCCATGCTAAAGCCGTGCCCCCTGCCACTACTGCTGAGGGAGAGGGAAGGGAGGAGGAGGAGGAGCCGGCGCCGGCACCGGCACTGGAGCAAGAGGAGGAGGTGTTCGCCGCCACCGCCATCGGAGCACGTGGAGGAGGAGCAGCAGGAACACGATCGAGGTGAATAGAAGCCTCGCTCCGCGACGCCACACCCCATCGAACGGCAAGGTTTATTCGCGCCTTTTGTATGTTTGAATGCTTTGTTACGAGGGCTATGCATGAACGTATATAGGTTTAATCATGAGGGTTGTGTGTTTAGTGAAATGTTACTCACGAGGGCTATTGTTAGATTATGCACGAGGGCTACCGTTAACTTATGCATCAACTTGTTTGTGAAGATATGGACGAAGATAGAAGATGGATGTATGATGGTTGGGTGTCGAGCGGGCGACACACAGATGCATGGTTTGAGGGGACGCGTCAGTTTGTGTCCCGAGCTTTCCAGGGGCTGAAGGGGCTGTCCGTTGCCCTTGTGTTGAATGTGGTAACTGTCGGAAGAGAACACGTGACGAAATGGAGACACATCTAGTGAAAAGTGGGTTCAAGATCGGTTACCATCTGTGGGTATATCGTGGGGAGAGTACTCGTGCCGAGGTTGCGTCAGCTTGACCTCTCGAAGATTTTGATGAAATAGATCGGATGCAGGACATGGTTGCTGATATTGGTCATGGTTATGATGGTGAGGGCTAGGACTCACATCCAAGCATGGTCGATATCTTTAGACTTCTAGATTCAGCCAAAAAGCCTTTGCACAATGCAGCGTCAGTAACTGTCCTGTCTCAGGTGACATGTATGATGGCTTGGAAGTCCAAGTTCAACATGTCCATCGCATATTTTGATGAGATGTTGGCTATTTGGTGTGATATCGTCCCTGAAGGCCATAAGATGCCCAAGACTTGGTATGAGTGTACAAGGCTCCTGCCGGGTTTTGGAATGCCATACTAGAAGACAGATTACTATGAGAAACTATACATGTTGTATTACAAAGATGACGAGGGAAAGGCCTGGTGCGATCATTGCGGAAAGTCACGGTACTTCGAGACCATGGACTCTAATGGCAACAAGTTTCATACTAGTGTGGCAAACAAAGTGTTGCGTTACTTTCCGTTAAAAGATCGCCTCCACGTTGTTTCATGACGGAGGACACATCAAATAGCATGAGGTGGCATATGTTGCACAAACGGAACCCTGATGTCTTGGTGCACCCATCTGATGGAGAAGCTTAGAAGCATTTTGATAGAAAGCACCCTGATTTTGCAGCCGATACACGAAATGTGCGTCTTGCAATTGCCATAGATGGGTTCACTCTTTTCAATATGACCGCTCGATCATACTTCTGTTGGCCAAACTTTAGTATCCCTCTGAATTTAAAACCGTTTCAACTCATGAAGGACGAATTTATGTTTCTTTCACTCATAGTGCCCGGTCTAAACAATCCTAAAAGGAATTTGGATCTTTTTTCAATGCCATTGGTAGATGAGTTGAAAGAGTTGTGGAAAACTAGAGCTATGACTTATGACAAAGTCACAAATAGCAATTTTCTTATGAGAGATGCATATCTATGGTCAATTTATGACTTTCCAGCATATGGCATGTTCTCTGGCAGGCGCGCACATGGCAAGCTCACATGTCCAATATGCATGAGTGATACCGTGTCATTCACGCTCACACACGGTGGCAAGCCAAGCTTCTTTGACTGTTACTGAGATTTCTTGAAACTAGATCATCGATTCAGAAAACAAAAAGATAAATTTCGCAAAAATACCATTGCAAAAGGTTGAAAGCGTGAACCGCTCACAATAGGTCAAATCAAAGCCTAACATTGAACCCTAAAGGTAAATGAAAAAAAATAAATATGAGGGCTACAGAACCATTCAACATTGGACACATAAGTGCAGTCTGTACTCCCTTCCATATGCAGAGGATTTGTTATTATCTCGTAATATCAACGTAATGCACCAAGAGTCGAATGTAGCGCAAGCCATCTGGGGCACGAACTTGGACATAGCCGGTAATAGCAAAGATAATGTCAAAACTCCTTTGGACTGTGAGATGCTATGTGACTGACCAACATTTAACCCGACAGAAGGGCAAAGGGTGAAGCCAAAGGCTCCGTACTACTTAACTAAGGCACAAATGAAAAGAGGTTTTAGAATGGTTACGAGACAAGGTTAGATTCCCTGATGGGTACGCGTCAAGTTTTGTTCATGGTGTCAATGTTGACGCCGGCAAGATACATGGCATGATAAGACATGTCTTCCACATCTTAATGCGAGATCTTTCGCCTGTCATGTATGGACAACTTTTGCTGAATTTAGTTTCTTTTACAGAAAGTTGTGCTCTAAACAGCTAAGCAAGGCAGATTTGAAGAAGCTAGAGTAAGATATAGTGGTTCTCGTTTGCAAGTTAGAGAAGACATATGTGAAAGGATCGCTATGCCGCCTAGAGGGGAGGTGAATAGGCGAATAAAACGAAATCGCGGAATTAATAAAGTCGATACAGTGACCAGCCCGTCGGATGTTCCGATGCAAATTTGATGTTCCGACCTGGTCCAGTAACCCCTGCATCGGATGTTCCGATCCTAGGTATTCTGGATTCGTCGAAAACCTGCAGTAAAAACTGTTTTCTCGCAAAACCAAGGTTAGATCTATTCAAGAATACTCAGAACATGCCAACACCAATAGTAAAAACAACAGATCAAGACCAAGACGAAACACAACGATTTTCGTTTACCGATGTTCAGATCTTTGAAGGGAGATCCTACTCACCATTAGGGAAGGCACAAAGCCTGGATCACCAAGACCCTAATCCTCTTACCGATAAAGCACACAGCACTCACCGGCGATCACTAGTTGAATCCTTTTCCTTGCGGAGGTAGATTCGTACCTTCACAAACTCCGGTGGCACGCCACACAAAGATCGGCGACTCACTGGCGATACCTAGCCGTCTAGGAGCCCTTCAAGCCTCCAAGAGTAACAAATGCGATGAAGAAATTTAGGAGTCGCTAAGTGCTCAAGAATTGGACTCTAATTCGTGGAGCACTTGGGTGCTTTGATCTCTCTAGATCTAGATCTCATAAGATGAATAAGAGAGAGACAAAGGCTAGGGTTCTTGAGAGAGATGAATATGAATTAGGCTCAAAACAGGATGTAATCAGAGTCAGTATCCCTTTTGGCAGGTATTAGAGAAGGCTTTAAATAGGGATTCTCGAAAAATAGCCGTTGCAGCAGTTAATCACGCGTCAGATGTTTAGACCCCGTCGGATGTTCTGATGGCATCGGATGTTCCGACCGAAGTTCCGATGGACCCCTTACTGGATGGCATAAAAAACTGGTAGACTGGATCATCATCGGATGTTCCGACCCTCGTCGGATGTTCTGATGGCATAGGTTCTGTATGAGGTGTATTTTGAGTGAAAAACTCACACGAACTTTGAGATACCTATTTTTGAGCACTTAGGAACCTTTATAAGCTTCTCCATTGCATCCCTCTTTATAGTACGGCATCCCTATGACTCAATAAATAAAGATTTACAAATAAATACTAATCTTGATGTCTTCTTGCAACATATTCACTTGAGGGTACACCATAACATATAAACATGTACCTCATGGATTTAACCTGTATAACATCTGTGCATAATTCTCCAACAGAAATATTAGCTCTATAATTGTTACTCATTAATCACCAAAATCACCACTATAAGAAAAATGACCTTCTGTGACGTATTTTCTGTGACAATAGAGTAATCTGTCATTGATTTATGACTATTCTTCTAAAAAATGTCATAAGCAATCACATAGGGGATGTAGCTCTACATTTTAGTGACGAACGTGTCGGAGACGTCACTAAGGCCAATCCAAAATTGTCATAAAGCAATATAGCAACGTGTTGTGACGAAATAGTTCTTGTCATATGCAATCTGAAATCGTCACTAAGCGCCAACAATTTGTTGTGAGTTGTGACATAATATTTATTATTATAGCATCTTCTATCATCATAAATGTCACGTCCCAAAATGTTTTTGACATTTTTCTAAAACTTCTCCAACATGTTTGATGCATTCATGTGTCACACCCTAAAATATTTAATTTTAGGATGTGAATAGAAAACATAGATAAATCACTATATTTTCTCAATTATTTAAAATTTTGATCAACATTTAGTTAAATAACGATGAATTCTATTTAAAAAATATTATCTTTATCTTTATCTTTACCTAATAATAAAGAGAATAGAGTTTCCACCTTCGTCCGTCCGTCGCTCTCACCAGCACCGTCGGATCGCGCGCTGTCCTGATCCAGCGGATCCGACATAACACGCGCTCGCGGCCTCGCCCCTGCCCCGTTTCTGTCGGGACCCGCCTGAACGAGTCGAGTCCCTTCTGTGCCGTACTGTACTAGTCCCTGGATCAATAGCTAGTACACACAGATTTCCAGAACTTGGATCATAACCATTCTTATTAAAACATTTAATATTACATCAGAGTGCAGCCATTAAGGCACTTAATACAAAAGACTGGCACGCAGGCCATACAACTGCGGAAGCATGGGTACATAGAAGAACCAAAAGAGAACTCCAACACAATCCCACAGGCAAGGCTGTAGTAGCGATCCTAGGCGTCAGAGAAATCCACGTCCTAAACATCATCGGCGGAGTCACCGTCTTCGGGCTCACCATCGTCTGGGTCGTATCACTGAACCTCCGAACCTGCTCGTTGGAATGAGCAGCCCCGCGAGTGAACGCGAGGGTGAGTATATGTGCAAATACTCGCAAGCCAAATTAACATATGCAAATGAGGGCTTAGCAAAGGGGGATTAGGGTTTCTTTTGCGGAAAGCCAACTTTATAAATTTTCCTATATCTTTGAAAATGTGGAAAAAGAGTTAAGAAGAGTTAAAACAAATATCTTTCTTTTGAAACTCCGGCTTCCTGCCGGTTTTAACCCACCAAGGTTAACTCATGGCGTCCTGCCATGTCAAGCTCATAAGCTCATGGCACCCGCCATGTCAATCTAAGTATATCAGGGTCAACTGCCCTGTCAACTCATGGCCCCTGCCATGTCAATCTGAATATCTCAGGGTCAACTGCCCTGTCAACTCATGGCCCCTGCCATGTAATAACAGTCACTCCACAGCGTCCTGCTGCGAAGGCCCAAAACAAATCTTCACTTTAAAGCGCCATTTTGAAAACAAAAGGGTGAAAGACTACCATGAGGCAGCGCTCCGTCGCCCGCCCTTGACCGTGGGCACGGCTGTCTAGACAGTTCTACACTCTGCAGAGGTTGCACGCTTTACCCACGAGAGGTAATTTACTTAGTAAACCACCACAAGGTCTTTAACCAACTCATTCCTAGCTTAGGCATCTCCGCTAAGGATTCCACCTCTGGGCTGGTACTCAGTTGCCAGCGGCCCCCTCTTGCGCCAATAGGTTCATAGTCTGCGTGACACCGTGTGTGTGCTACGGATTCTACGCTCCCTATTCCACCAAGTGAGATGCCCAAACTAAGAACTTGAAGGGTACTCGACCAGGGCCTACCCCATGGGCTTTTATCTCATCAAGCACCTTCTGCGACTCCGTACACGAGTAAGAAGGACTTGT
>SPJY01037201.1:805523-856900 GCA_005191435.1 Raddia distichophylla | reverse complement strand
CATAAAACAACGTTGTTTCTTTCTTCCCTGCGCACGCCTCGGCTCCGCCCGCGCCTCGGATTCCTTCGCCTTGAAGTGCGTGCCCTGCAGGTCTTGAAGTGCGTGCCGGAATCAGCGGGCTGCATGCAGAAAAGGCCGACTGCTGGTGGGATGTCACTGCCTGTCTGCCAGTTACGTCAATTCATGTCATGTCATGTCTCGTTAAACATGCGTTTAATTTAATAACAAAGTAATTACCCATTAATAATGATAATGTCATAACGCTATCGTATTTGATAATGTCAAAAAAAGGAGGGAATTGAATAACAGAATTGAATAACAGGAGGCCTGTGGGCGCGTGGCGGCTACTGATGGCTTCCGGCGTCATGGAAACGCCATCTGTGCTGCCATTGCGACATACCCAATCTCCATATTAATCTCTCAGGCTTTGATGGCAGTGGTAGGGGGGAGCCAAGAGCTATATATTAAGCGCCCGCTGAACGGACGAGATTTAAAATACGCCCTCTGGACGGGAGTTTTATAATTAATCGCCTAATTCACGGGCGTTTTAAAATTAACGCCCGATCATCGGGCGCTGAGATGCTATTTTTTTAATTTTATTAAACGGGAAATTATTTTTTAATTTCGGATTAAAATAAAGCTAGTACAGTAATAAGACGGCCGTGGGCCACTCGGTTTGCGTGGATGGGCTTCGCAGGCCATGGGCTCTCTGAGGTGGGCGGCACATAGCAGCCCACTACTACCAATCTACCGCCGCGGGCCCGCGAGTGACCTGAGGCTGTCTCCAACAGGAATCCTTAAATTTGATCTCCTATAGTCTCATATACAGGTTCCTTTTAAAAAAATCTCACCCTATATTTCTTTCATCTCCAACAGCGTTTTCTATATGAAGAATGATATAGAGGGAGAAGAGAGAACCCCTACATATAAGGGGATGGAGAGAAAAACTCTATTTTAGAAAACGGAATAGAGAATGCTGTTGAAACACATATGGGAAGAATCCATCTCCTATTTTAGGATAGAGGGTGCTTTAGGAGAGTCTGTTGGAGACAGCCTCAGACCACCTTCCCTCCACTCTTCTGCCCTTTCCCGCCTATACCCACCGACCGCCACCCAAATGCCGCTGCCGCCGCCCCCGTCGCCGCACGAGCATGAGTCGCTCGACGCCGACGAGTACATCGCCATCGAGCGCGTCCTCGCCGCCTTTCTCCTCAAGTTCCACTCCGACGATCTCCAAGGCATCCTCCTCGGCACCGACCCCAACCTCCACCTTGCCCTCAGAGTCGAGTGAGTCTTCTTCCCCACCCCGCCCCCCGCTGCTTCCTCTCCCCCTCCCCCAAACCCTAACTCCATCTCCTCCCTCAGCTTCGCGGAGCTTGTGCAGTTCGACCCCATCCTTGCCCACAAGCTCTACTACAACCCCGAGGGCTTCCTCGGCCTCTTCGACAATGCTGCTCGACGCGCCCAGGTGAGTAGAAGACCAACCGGCCGTACGACCCCCGCATCCCTTTTCTCCCGCTTTTCACGATCACCGACATTGCCTCGCAGACTGATATGTTGAAAATTTTGGATGAACCGGATGCCGTGCTGAAGGAGTTGGTTCACGTGCGCGTCAACGCATCCGGGTCGCCGCTGGAATGCCCTGGTGCGCGCACGCATGCGGCTTTTGTGTTCGGTGTAATGCCTTTGTTGTGATTTGGTTCCGTGCTTTGGCGGTTGTATACGGGTTTGATGATTTGGTCGTGTGGTGGTGTTCCTTTTAGAAGCATCGCCGAGCATTGGGAAGGTAAGGGTGAACCATAGGGGGAGGCTGCTCACTTTGAAGGGGACTGTGATCAGGTCAGGTGGCGTGAAGATGATTGAGGGCGAGAGAGAGTACCAGTGCAAGAAGTGCAAGTTCAGGTTTGTGATGAATATTTCAGGACCTAGTAGTATAGAGTAAGGGCTGAATTTTAAGTCCTTGCTTCTTCTGCAAATAGTGCTGGGCTGGTGAAGCATAACTGTGAACCGTGCATTGGCGTGATTTGGTTGTTTTTGATGATAATATAGTGGAGAAACTGGTTAGAGCTTTCCTTTCAAAAAGGAACCAGCGGATTTTCTAAAGGAAAAGTTGACAGGCTGTTTTCACAAATATATGATATGTCTAGTGGTGCTGGCAAGTGGCAAAATTGTCATCTTCTGTTACACTGCTGGTAACAATGGCCTATTCGAGTGACTTAAGCTTCCCTTGTAGATACTTGGAAAAACATACAGTATATTATGCTTAATTTCAGGTTAAATACATTCAAATTTTGAAGCAATATTATCGATTGCCTTGATATGAATTCCCGAATGAGAATTTTATGCCTCCTTAACATTTAATGAATGGTGACCTCATCAATACTTCTTATATGGTGTTTTGAATGTTATGATTACAAATTATACACTAAATACACCAAAAATTAATGCTTGTATCTTGCTCAGATTCTCATGTAAACCTGAGCTAGAGGCCGGGAATCGTATAACTCTTCCCGCATCTTGTCCATCCACGGTATTTCACTTCCTTTAGTCTTTCTCTGGTTCTGCCTATACTTGTCAACCTGTGGTGATTACTATATTATTCTCTAGTGATTGATTAACATCTTATGTATTGTACTATTTGTACTTATCACATTTTAAAATTATTGAGCATCTGCTTCACTGCTTGAACTGCTGTGGAAGTTGCTACTAGCGAGTTTGCTATTCATCCAGAGTTCAAGAGGCTGTGGAAGTGCTTCTTTCCAATTCATAGAAGGTACCATAACCTGCCATGATTACCAAGAAATAAAAATTCAAGAAAGCGTACAACTTCTGGGTGTTGGGTCTATACCCCGTTCAATGCCTGTAATTTTGAAGGATGACCTTGTTGATATTGTTAAAGCTGGAGGTAAGTAGCCTCTTCAGGCATTTATAAGTTTCGAAGATTACAATCTAATGAACTTTGGGGAAAAAAATCGAAATGCTTGATCTTTAGATGTGCGGCCTTGACCAAATAACTTGGGAAAATTTTGGTCATCGCTTCTCATTGTTCCCAAGCTGAAAAGTAGAAAGTAACATGTTTCTTTTGCATGAATTGCGCGTATACAGTGATGTGTTGGTTAAGCAGCTCTGCTATGACTAATGTCAGTCATGTTTGTTCTTTCTCAAGATGATATCATTGTTACGGGTATATTATCTGCAAAATGGTCTCCCGATATTAAGGATGTGCGTTCCAACCTTGACCCTATGTTGATTGCCAATTATGTGAGGTAACTAATTAGTTTTTGTACTATGGTTGTTCTGCAAACTTTAGTTCTTGTCATTCTGGCTTTCGACTATATATTTCTGCACATTAATCATTGGATTTTAACATCTTTTTGAGCTTGCGATGAACCAACAACTAAGTGGGAATGCTTGTTCTTTGAAGCATTGTTTATTACGTAGTTTTTTAGTAATAGTGCACTAGCTCTGCCATTTTTCAGCTCTATCAAAGAGTGCCATAGGTTTTTAGCAATAGTGCAGGAGCTCTGCCATTTTGTTAAACAAGGTAACATGTAATGTACAAACTATGACCCAACCAGCCAGTATGTCTCAACCAAAAATACGGCCTTGCAAGTTGCGAATCGCAACAACCTAAGGCCTAGGCACTTCGACCCTCCACTATCCAGCTTGACCAACCAAGGAGCCAAGCAGCCCCATAATCCACAGTGTTGGACTGCAACGACACTGCAAGACACGCGATGGACGATCGAGACGCAAACCACCACAGTTGTGCTCAATGCATGACTAGGACGTTAGCCGCTATTGCTGCCAACCATGTCGCAAAGTATGTGATGCTCAACCTAGATGTCAATCGCCACCGCTGTCGACCACACCATGGGACACACGATGCTTGGCGCAGGCGTCAATTGCCACCACTGATGACCGCTCCGTAGGGCATGCGATGCTCAACATAGACACCAATTGCCACTGTTGCATGAGATGCCCGACCGAGACATCAGTCGCCACCATTGCATGTGATGCTTGTCCGAGACATCCATCGCCGCTGTGCCACAGGGCACATGATGCTCAGCCTAGACGTTAGCTGTCATAGCGGCTGACCGCACCGCAGAGCACTGTTTGAGCTAGACATTAACCACCAGCATTGCCGACCATGTCGCAAGGCAATCGATGTATGACCTAGATGAGAACAACCACCGTGCTATCGTGCCATGCATGGATGAGATGTTAGTTGCCGTCCTTGCTTGTCATCGCAGGGCACGCAATGCTCAGTAAATCCTTCATGCCGTGCAGCCATGGACCACCTTGGATCCACGCTAGAGCCCCTACCTCGCTGCCTAAGCTGTGAACGCCAACACTTCGTTTTGACTAACTGTGGTCCACCTCCACCGCGCCCTAGATGCAGCTAGCGCCAGATCCACCCTGCAGAGCCATGGATCTGGCCTCCCACTTGCAACATAGCTGTTCACTAGCCATCGCCGGATTGTCACCACTTGGGCCCGAATCTTGTTGGTGTCTAGACCGCACCAATCAAGCCTCCTAGGTTCTCTTTGCCATTAGGGGCCTTTTAACGCTATGTTGAGGTCCTCCTTGTTGGCCCACGCTCCGTCCCTTCGCCCTTGGTCTCCCCCCCTTTGATGGGGGGTCTCTACTTCAACAATCGTCGGTTGCTAAGCTGTGATCGTTAACATATTTTTCATTGGCCCATTTATTATAAATGTGGGGAAATTCTCCTTATTACATAGTTGTAAGAACCTACGCGGACTCATTCGTTCTTTTCTGGATCCATCAACATACTACCAGCAACAAGCTCTATGTTGTTATTGGCTTATTGCTAGTACAGTGAATTTGTGGAATAGCTCCTGATATTTTGCTGTGTTAGCATGTTGGTTTGTTCCTTTGTGGTGAAAAAACTGAATTATATTTGTTAAAGAAAACTGAAGAATTTCTATATGCAAAGATATGTTTATGTCTACAAAGTCATATGGTCTCGTATGGATGAAACACTTCCTCTACAGCCTATGAATTATTTCACTACCTTATATTGCAGTGTAGTTTGTTTTTAATCTTCTGCCAAGTTAGTTTTATACTTTGATGTCACTAACCATATGTTTTAACAACTTGTTTAGTCCTTTCTGGTTGCTGTCTGACTTCTGAAGTTTTGACGAAGTCAGTAAATATTGTTAGTCTTGTCTATTGTGCTTATGTTTATGAATATCTGTGTGCTGCATTCTACAGGAGAACTAATGAGCTGAAGACTGATATAGATATTCCTCCTGAAATTATCAAGGAGTTCAATCAATTCTGGGTAGAGTGGAGAGTTAATCCACTACAAGGTGCTTACGTTCTTATGCCTTTTTTCTTGATGCTGTCATCTAAATTTTAGATCATGGCATAAACCCTGTGCTATCATTTAATCAGGACATGATGCATCACAAACCTTTTGGTGGAGTGCTTGTTTGCATCCTGTCAGCTATTAAAACCCTGATCTTATTTCCATCTGTAGTAACTAATGATACATTTTAGA
Organism: Raddia distichophylla; assembly: GCA_005191435.1. Taxonomy (NCBI): domain Eukaryota; kingdom Viridiplantae; phylum Streptophyta; class Magnoliopsida; order Poales; family Poaceae; genus Raddia; species Raddia distichophylla. The sequence goes on along the minus strand of SPJY01037201.1, from coordinate 851,376 downwards.
CTATTTTGTTACCATTATTATGCTACTTAAGTTGCCTATTCTTTTTTGGGGGGTGCGCAGGAAGAAATTATATCTTGCGAGGCATTTGCCCTCAGATATTTGGGTTATTCACAGTAAAGCTTGCAGGTAAGCAACCTTCTGTTAGCAGACTATATTGTTATTTTTTTTAAAGTATGCTGTTGTTAGTAATTCACTTGTATCATAAGATTTTCTCTGGACATCTAGATGAAGCGTGTTTCTAAAAAACGAGTCAGTGGCTCATTGTTTTGATTTATTTGCATGTCAAGTACTGATTTACCGTTACAATATTTATGATCGATGTAAATTTCAGTTGCTCTTACATTGATTGGTGGAGTTCAACACGTTAATGCTTCTGGAACAAAGGTTCGTGGAGAACCACATATGCTTCTTGTTGGTGATCCAGGTATAAAAGCTTATAATAAACTGAATGTTTTCCAGTGGCTGTTCAAAAAACAATATATTCCAGTGCAGATATTTTTTAAGTTCGCTGTAGTCTGATAACAGACTTGTACAAGTGGGAAGTAAGATCCAAAAGTATATTCTGACTGGCATCTAAAACGTTGCACAGGGCAACCTCCCCATGTCATCCCCTCCCTGGCAACCCTCTCTCTATCTGTCCCTTGGCTCCCTCCCTCTTCTTTAGCAAGCTCGCCAGTGAGGAGAGGGAGGGACCCGTGCTCCTTTAGCACCTCTTTCCCTTCCCTTCTCGGGACTCTCCATCCTCTTCTATTCCACCAAACACAATACCTCAGATTCAGATCTAGATCTAGATCCGGCTATTCCTCGCAACTACGGTGTCCTTCCCAGTATCAAGAGGAGGATAATTGGCCCACCGCTGGCGGGTACTTCCACAATTTGGGTGTCACGCTTGGTTGGATCTTCCTATGGGCATGTTTCGTCCATAAGGGTGTGCTGCATCTCTGTGTCTTGAGTCATGAAGCTCTGATGAATGTCCTTTGTGGACGTGTCGTCGTCCTGGTCAAGGTTGCTAGATTTGATGTGAGTGCAGTTGATATCGAGTGGAGACAATCAGATCTAAATTTTCTCGATTGGCGACCGGACGGTGACCTATGGTGGCAAGCCTGCAACAACAGTTAGTTGAGAAAAGGTGTTGAAGTGCCAATCTCGAGAGAAATCTCATGTTCTGGCTTTTTTTTAAACCAGATTCAATGACCGCGATGCTCATGAGCATTGTTACCTTGCTACAGGCGCCATTGAGGGGCATGGGTCTTCTTGCTAGATTGCATCTTGGTTCGTTGATTTAATGGGAGGTTGTGCCATTAAATTTGTGTTATTACACTTGGTTTCGACGGGTCAGCATTGCTACTCAAGACTAGTTTCAACATGTTCTCTTTCTCACTAAATCATTTTGGGTGATGTGGGAAGATTTTGGACTTCGCTGCTCTTATGAAATCGAGAAGAATCTCATGAAGGTCAATGATCATCTTCTATATGTGAGGATGCTCAAAATTATAACCATCAAGATATTTGGATCGTCTGGTCGTTATGAGGAAGAATTTTGTTTCTTTTTCTTATTTTCTTCTTTTTGCTTGCCTTAGCGTGACAATTATTTGTCATTTTGCTTTGGTTTTAAGCTTTTTAATAAGCGTTTGTATTGGTCGTACGCATCCCTAGTTGGTGTAGAAGTTGGAAGTTTCTTCCATTATCTAAAAAAAACGTTCTGATTGGCATAACATCCAACGTGGACACCCTTCATGCTCCTTTGCTTAAAAAAACCTCCACTCTCCTTTCCTTTTTCATGTCAGTGTGTTTTGTCGGCAAGTAAGATTTGGTTTTGGTCCATGAGAAATTTATGGCCAGCGCTAGTGAGGCGGTGGGTGGCCATGGCAAAGAGGCACTGCATAGTGGCGAAGTTGAAGGCAACAGATGCTAGGCATAGTGAGTTAGTGAGCGATGAGGCGGAGTCCAAAGAGAAGGGCTGAAAAGAGATGAATGAGAACAATGGTACTAGTATTTGGTGGTAGTGCACCAGTGCGGACTATGTTGCGATGGATGATGGCATCATTGTTGAGAGAGACGCAAGAGAAGAAGTGAATACTGGTAGTGTTGCAACTTGTCTATTGAATGGTCCCAATGGGCTATATATACATGTACAAGAGAAGGGAAAAATACAAGAAAACCCCTACACAAGTATCTATTCAAACAACCCTTCAAACTCATGATGGATCAACAACTGTGGTTTAGGGAGATGTAAATCATGTTGCACACTAGTTTGTGTCTTGGTGAAAAAGTCAGCAAGCTGAAGATATGAAGGCACATGATGAAGAATAACTACATCTTGCGCCTAGGACCGCACACATAGTTTACACACTGACCATATATGACGACAGATGACACATTGATCACATATGGAAACTTGGCAAGTAGTTGGTGTCTGACGGCCGACGGCCTGGTGAGGTGGGACGTGAGGTATTAGGCTTGCTTAGTCATGGACCTGGTATTGGTTGACAAGCTGTTGGGCCTCAACCTACTTTTAGGCCATTATCCGGTTAAATATCCGAATTGCAATTTTATCTGGATATCCGTATCCGTTCCGTTTCCGTCGGATATCACCGATACCATATCCGCTCCGTATCCGCTTAGGTCTATTCGGATAATTAGCCGTATCCGTATCCATCGGATACTAGAATTTTATGCCATTTTTCAAAATACGGATATCGGATACGGATACGGTTCGGATATTATCCGCTCCGTTTTCACCCCAGGGATTGGGATATGGCAGCTGTACCTGTTTGCCAAATTTACAGCCTTGACTAGGGAGGTATCATGAGACCTTCCCAAGAATACGACTCATCAGAGTGGACAGACGAGATTTTGACATGTGACCTAAACAATGATGCCACTTGGCAAAACTGGTGGAATTGGTAGCTCCGAAGACAGTGGCATCCGAAGTGGTGATATAATAGACTGTGCTCACGATTGCCTTTTTATGTTGGTTTGCTGCTGCCTGAAACCAAAGTGGTTTGCATGATTGCAGCTAAATGATACTTGCACTAGGCATATCCCCCTAGTTAATCACCTATTATTCGGAGTGAATTAGATCTATATGCGAATATGAGTATCTTTTTTAACTAAATATGCGAACATCTGGATGTAATTTTTTTCAATGTTGTACTACTATCTTCAAGTCGATGATAACCCATACTCTGTACAGTACCTGAATATTTAGACTGTTATACTTGAACGAAGTATGATAGTTTATCTTGTTAATAGTACTTTGTATAGGGTCTTATTTGCATTTTTCCCTTTACCTGTACTCTGTACATTTTTGGCCCATTGGCCCATTGGAATGTGAGTTGCCCATTTGACATGGTATCAGAGCAAGGGCTCTGACCCTAGCTCCTCCTAGGGTTTCCTCCACCAGCAGCCGGCGCCGCCGCCGTGTCCCCCGCCGGCCGGCGCCGCCGCCACCGTGGGCCTCCACTTCTCTTCCTCCACCACCTTTTCCTCTTCCTCTTCGGATCCCGCGCCGCCACCTTCAGATCCAACCGACGCCGCCACCTTCGGATCCCGCGCTGCCACCTTCAGATCTAGCGAGTTAGTTTTATACTTTGATGTCACTAACCATATGTTTTAACAACTTATTTAGTCCTTTCTGGTTGCTGTCTGACTTCTGAAGTTTTGACGAAGTCAGTAAATATTGTTAGTCTTGTCTATTGTGCTTATGTTTATGAATATCTGTGTGCTGCATTCTACAGGAGAACTAATGAGCTGAAGACTGATATAGATATTCCTCCTGAAATTATCAAGGAGTTCAATCAATTCTGGGTAGAGTGGAGAGTTAATCCACTACAAGGTGCTTACGTTCTTATGCCTTTTTTCTTGATGCTGTCATCTAAATTTTAGATCATGGCATAAACCCTGTGCTATCATTTAATCAGGACATGATGCATCACAAACCTTTTGGTGGAGTGCTTGTTTGCATCCTGTCAGCTATTAAAACCCTGATCTTATTTCCATCTGTAGTAACTAATGATACATTCTAGACTATTTTGTTACCATTATTATGCTACTTAAGTTGCCTATTCTTTTTTGGGGGGTGCGCAGGAAGAAATTATATCTTGCGAGGCATTTGCCCTCAGATATTTGGGCTATTCACAGTAAAGCTTGCAGGTATGCAACCTTCTGTTAGCAGACTATATTGTTAGTTTTTTTTTTAAAGTATGCTGTTGTTAGTAATTCACTTGTATCATAAGATTTTCTCTGGACATCTAGATGAAGCGTGTTTCTAAAAAACGAGTCAGTGGCTCATTGTTTTGATTTATTTGCATGTCAAGTACTGATTTACCGTTACAATATTTATGATCGATGTAAATTTCAGTTGCTCTTACATTGATTGGTGGAGTTCAACACGTTAATGCTTCTGGAACAAAGGTTCGTGGAGAGCCACATATGCTTCTTGTTGGTGATCCAGGTATAAAAGCTTATAATAAACTGAATGTTTTCCAGTGGCTGTTCAAAAAACAATATATTCCAGTGCAGATATTTTTTAAGTTCGCTGTAGTCTGATAACAGACTTGTACAAGTGGGAAGTAAGATCCAAAAGTATATTCTGACTGGCATCTAAAACGTTGCACAGGGCAACCTCCCCATGTCATCCCCTCCCTGGCAACCCTCTCTCTATCTGTCCCTTGGCTCCCTCCCTCTTCTCCAGCAAGCTCGCCAGTGAGGAGAGGGAGGGACCCGTGCTCCTTTAGCACCTCTTTCCCTTCCCTTCTCGGGACTCCATCCTCTTTTATTCCACCAAACACAATACCTCAGATTCAGATCTAGATCTAGATCCGGCTAATGAGAATGGAAAAGGTGATTTGCAGGATCATTAGTAAAAGTCAGAATGCCTTTTTGCCTGGGAGAAATATTATGGATAGTGTTTCATCTCTTCATGTAATAAAAAAAGTCCCTGGGGTGGTTCTTAAACTAGGTTTTGAGAAAGCCTATGATATGGTAAATTGGAATTTTCTTATTAAAATTTTTACATTGGAGAGGTTTCCATGACAAATGGTGTGATTGGATTTGGAGAGTCATTTCCAAAGGCACCTTAAGTATTTGTGTTAATGAAAAGTAAGGGGGTTATTTTCAAAGCAAGAGGGGTGAGACAAGGAGATCCCCTCTCACCCTACCTTTTTAACATGGTGGTGGATTGTCTTAGTAAAATGTTCCATATTGCCTAGGAGAAAAAAAGCCATAAGTGGTTTAATTGGTGATGTGGTGAATAATGGGGTGGCCATCTTGCAGTATGTTGATAACACTATTGTCACTGTGAAAGATGATCACAATAGCTTGTTCTATACAAAGTTGCTGCTTCATCTCTTTGAGATGATGTCTAGACTAAAGATCAATTTTGGGAAAAGCGAAATTATGTTAATCAATGCTGAAGAAGGCAGAGCTAGTCAAGTTGCCGACATATTTCACTGTCAGATAGGATCTATGCCCATCAAATATTTGGGTGTGCTAGTTGGGTATAAAAGGAATTGTGTTAACAATTGGGAGAATGTGGTTGATAAAGTTAATAATAAGCTTAGTGCTTGGAAGAGTAAAATTCTTTCTAGAGGTGGCAGACTAATTCTGACTAATGCTTGCTTATCCAGTGTTCCTTTGTATACCATGTCTATGTTTCTCCTTCCTAAGTTGGTCATTGAGAAGATTGATAAAATTAGAAGGGCCTTTTTTTGGGACTCTTTTAGTAGTAAGTGAAAAATTCATCTTACTCAGATAAAATTGGAAGAGCCTTTTTTTGGGTCTCTTTTAGTAGTAAGAGAAAAATTCATCTTACTCAATGGGGGAAGGTTACAAAGCCCAAACAAAAAGGTCGTCTTGGTGTGACAAACCTAAGAATGATGAATATTAGTCTGCTCTGCAAATGGTGGTGGAAGTTGGAGATGGAAGAGGGAATGTGGCAGGATTTCATTAAAGCTAAGTATATAAAAAATACCCCTATCTCCCATTACAACAAAAAACAAAATGATTCTGCTGTTTGGTGTGATCTCCTGAAGGTCAGGGGCTTGTATGTTAATAATAGAGCTAAGAAAGTGGGTAATGGGAAAGATACAAGCTTTTGGCATGATATTTGTGTTAGAGATATATTGGGCTATGTATTTGGGCCTGGCCCACCCCTTTACTGTATTAGGGTTTTCTAGTCTTTTCCCTTTTTGCCCTTGTACTCTGTATATATACTGGCCCTTTGGCCCCATATGAATACAAGTGCTATTCCTAACATGGTATTAGAGCGTGGTTAGGGTTAGTTTTTTCTCACCTCTCTAGCCGCCGATCCTCCTCTTCTCGCATGTCGCACTTGCACGCTTTCCTGCCACCTTCAATCTGGTCGCCGTTGGTCTCGTCCTGGCCATCGTCGTTTCGATCTAGCCTTGTTCCGGTCGTCGACCCCGATCTGGTTACTGTTGGTCTTCTGGCCGAGCACAGTCTTTGATCTGAGCCGCCGTCGCCTTGGATCCCCTCCATCTTCCTCCGCCGCCTCGGCCCTCATCCGCGCCGCCATCTTCCTCCACCGCCTCAGCCCTCATCCGCGCCACGCCGCCACTACCGTCCCTTTCTTGCTGAGGGCGGTGTGCCGCATCGGGGTAGCCCTCCGCCGACGCCGTCCCCTTGCCGGGCCGCCGCGCCGGGGTAGCCCGTCGTCGCTGTCTCTTTTTCTTGCCGGCCTTCGCCGCTCGTCGCCGGCCATCCATAGCCCTGTGCTTTTTGATGGGCTCAATTATCAAGATTGGGCCTAGCACATGCGCATTCACATGGTTGGACGCCTCTGGGATTTTCTTACTGGCGAGCTTCCTTGCCCGCCGCGTCCTGATCCCCCGGTGCTGTCTTCTTCGCTGTCTACAGGTGTTACTAATGCTGATAAAAAGGCCTCCGATGACTATAAGGAGGCTATGGACTTACAATTCTCAGTACACTGCTTACAAATTTTGGTCTGATGAGGATGCTCGTGCCTCTGTTATTTTGATTGCCAGCATGGAAGTGCATCTTACTGGAGAAGCGGTCTCCTTGACTTCTGCTCAGCTAATGTGACCCCATCTTCGGGATCGGTACGAGCCCTCGGGTGACTCTCAGTATCTTGCTGCTCTTCGTCACGAGAAGTCTCTACAACAGGGTGATTCTATAGTGGATGAGTTTTATGCTCAGCTTTTCGCAGTATGGCATCAGTTGGACTCTCTAGATGCGGCTCTTGATACTAGAGCTGATCATGACTCCCGGACTTGTGTTTGTTGCCTGCGTCAGCGATCTCGTCTTCGTCTTCGGCTCGAGTTTGAGCAAGTTTGTGCTCAGCTTCTTGCCCGTCACCCTCGTGTCACTATGCTGGAGCACTCTTTGCTCTTCGTACTGAGGAGGTTCGTCTTTGTGGTGCTGGTCTACTGACTTCTCCATCAGTTCTTGCTCTTCGGCCATCGTCTTCGACTTCTACTGGTTCTCGGTCTTCTTCCCTAGTCTCGTCATCTTCTGAAGTGACGACGAAGGCTGGCCTTCACTGCACCTATTGTGACAAGGACGGTCATGTTGAGCAGTTTTGCTACAGGAAAAAGAAAGATATTGCTCGTCGGCATTCGCCCAAGGGTACTGTAACACCAGTCACCGGAGACTCAGATTCCCAGCACAGTCCAGATGCCTCTACTGAGATTCTTATGCTGTTGTGTCATATGGCTGCCCCTTCACCCTCGGGTTCTGCCGCTTCTGCTTCGCAGTCTTCTACTGAGACACCAGGTACATCACCATGGATTCTTGACTCAGGTGCTTTTTTTTTTTCATATGACACCTGATTCCACCTATCTTACTTCTGTTTATCCCTTATCCACACCATTGACTGTTTAGACGGCAGATGGTACCTCTTCGTATCACAGGACGAGGCACTCTTTTGTCCTCTTCTTTTCATGTACTATCTGTTTCTCATGTTCCTAACCTAAACATGCAGCTTATTTCTGTCGGCCAGCTTACTGATCTAGATTGTCGTGTGATTTTCAATACTGACTCATGCTGTGTTCAGGATCGTCGCACGGGTCTCTTGGTTGGTACTGGCCTCCGGCGCCGTGACTCTCAGCGTCTCTGGGAGCTTGACTGGCTTCGTCCTTCTTCCGCTGCTCCTGCCAGTCTCTCCGTCTCCGTTGCTTCGTCCACGACGTCTTTTGCTCAATGGCATCATCGTTTAGGTCATCTTTGTGGTTCTCGTTTATCGTCTTTGGTTCGTCGTGGTCTTTTAGGGTCTGTCTGGTCCTGTACATCTCGATTGTGTGGATTGCAACCTTGGCAAACAGGTGAAACTTCCTTATCCTTCTAGTGAGTCTGTGTCAGTTCGTCCGTTTGATCTTGTTCATTCTGATCTTTGGGGTCCAGCGCTTTTTGTGTTAAAAGGTGGTCATAAATATTACATCATTTTTATAAATGATTTTTCTCGCCACACTTGGATATATTTTGTCTTCTCGTAGTGAGGTTTTATCTATCTATAAAAATTTTGCCACCATGATTCGTACTCACTTTGACTCTGTTATTCGTGTTTTTCGAGCTGACTCTGCAGGGGAGTATCTTTCTAGGCATCTTCGTAGTTTTCTCGCTGAGCAGGGCACTCTGTCTCAGTTCTCTTGCCCTGGTGCCCATGCTCAAAATGGTGTGCCTGAGCGTAAACATCATCTTTTTGAAACCGCACGTGTTCTCATGATTGCTTCTCTTTTTGAAACCGCACGTGTTCTCATGATTGCTTCTGTTCCATCTCACTTCTGAGCTGAGGCTGTCTCTTCTGCCTGTCATCTTATCAATCTTCAGCCTTCTGCTCTTCAAGGTGGTATTCCTATAGAGCGTCTTTTTTGGACACCCAGCAGACTACTCTGATCTTCGATCTTTCGGGTGTGTCTGCTATGTTCTTCTCGCTCCACGTGAACGCACTAACTGACCGCCCAGTCAGTTGAGTGTGTTTTTCTAGGTTATAGTGATGAGCACAAGGGCTATTACCAGCAGCATTTTTGTTCGGTTTATATTTCCACTCGTGAATTTCAAAGAAGTTACCTTTGTTATATGACTCTTTTGACTCATGCCCTCGAAAAGGTAATCCTTGTCTCAACAACAGTCTAGCAACATCAATTGAAGCCCTTAACAGAGTAAAATATGCAATCTTAGCGGCTTCGCTATGTGTTTGTATAGCTACATCAACGTGACGCTCTCTTTTTAAGAGGTCATCACATTTTTGTAGTGCAAGGTTATGAATGCTACTAACACCTACCTGTTCTTTTAGTCTGGTTTTTTATGCCAACTATTCCATCCATGTACAACAAATGCATCATAACCAGCTTCCTTCCTTTTGTGGTCTTTAAACAAGAAACAACAAAAGCAATAGGCTCTATCCTTGGATTCACTGTACTCAAGCCAATTTCCAAACTCATTGAACCATTCGGAATTAAACCTTCTATTTTTATCCCCAAACTATGTATATGGAAAATTATAAGTGCTAATCATCTATTCTTTTTCTTTTGGCCGGATCAAACTGGATCTCCTATTCCCAATTGAGATCTTCTGGACATGGATTCCCAGCAGTAGCATTAGCACTGCTTTCCAGCTCTTTTCTTATTAGAAACCTGTCCATGTCAATGTCTCACAATCTACAAAAGCGTATAAAGATTAATTAGTTATTACCATATTCTATAGACTATACTAATGTAAGCCATAATCAATTGAGATTTGTTGATACTCTTATCATACTAATTAAAAAAATCGAACTCAGTAACCCTAAGCCATATATGCACGGATGACGGATGGACCACTAGACGTTGGACCACAAAAATAAAATATTAGCAATCTATAATTAGATTAATACTAATCATAGATTAGCAATTAAATAATATATACATACATAGATGGCTAGATTGAAGACGTCGGTACGTCACAGCCTCACAGGCGATCTCCGCCGATCTCCACTAAGGCCACGACGAATCGATGATGAGACGACCTGACAAGGCGACGGCAAGCCGCGAGCCGGTGATGGGCCCGTATAAGGAGACGAGTCGTAGCCTCACAGAGGATTCTAGGAGTAGGAGACCAGGCTTCGTGCGGCTCCCTGCTGTTTCTCGCACTTGCATAGGCCCATCAAAGTAATGAACAGCCTATAGGCATCGCGATGCGATAGAGGAAAATGAGGAATCATTCAATGGGCTGGCCGGCTGGGTGCTTGGGCCTTGGTGGCATCCTGGTTGGCTGGTTGTTGTTAAGAGTATTCTAGTCTTTTGTGTATTGTAAGGGTAGGATAGTCTTTTCCCTTCTCTAGGTTTTTCCCTTTGTACTCTTTACATTGCCCTTTGGGTTGTTCAATAGAAATCTAACTATTGCACACACTCTAAATCTAACCTACGTGGTACAACTGATCGTCGCCTGCTCTTCTGCTCTAGCATCGTGTTGTCGCCTCTGGATGAGCCACCTCGGGCCATTTCCTCTTTGCTCTGCTCTGTTCTTCATATTACAGGCTCCTCTTCTCTATGGTTAGCATCAATTGGCAGAGCAGCAGCATCCTTGAGGTCTCCACAAACTACTGCCTCTTTGGCCATACTGCTTCTACTCGTCTTGCTGTCCATGCTGCTTGTATCTTGCTGTCCGTTGCTTGTATCCTTGAGTCTTATCATTTCTAGCTTCCGTTGTGTCCATCCAAGTCTGTTGCTCCTTTGTGTCAGTTCATCCTCGTGTGAGTCCACCATTCCATGTCAAATCAGCTGATTCTTTGCTAGCTTCTCTCTTTTCCCATGGCAGCTGCTGCTGCGCCTTGATCTTCTTGGATGTCATGAGCTATTCATGGCGCATCACGTCCTCTTCGTGATGATGCTTTCCAAGGTTGCGATCAGTCACTGCTATGCTTCTAGCTCCTTCCTCAGCTTGATTTGACCACTCTATTTTGCCAATTGCATTGCTCCACTTTCAAACTCATCCTCCTAGTCGTCCTCTACTGATATTGCTTGCACTACCAGAGATCCTTGGTCCTTCTAAATGTCGTGTCTCCCTTCTTTGCGACGCATCACGTTCTTCTTTCGTGATGATGCCATTCAAGGCTATGATCTATGCCACTTCTCCTTCATGCTAAGCATTGTCACCGAGGGTTGACTCAGATGGTTGAGTTCTTCATGGAGTTCGGCTTATTTTCCTTGAGATGCACACTTCGACGACATTGCAAGACTTGGACTTTGGATCTTCCCTTTATTAACGTATGTGTTTTCCTCCAAATACAAAGCTACTGCATATGCCTTGCATTTGAGGGGGGGGGGTGTCAAGAGTATTCTAGTCTTTTGTGTATTGTAAGGGTAGGATAGTCTTTTCCCTTCTCTAGGTTTTCCCCTTTGTACTCTTTATATTGCCCTTTGGGTTGTTCAATAGAAATCTAACAATTGCACACACACTCTAAATCTAACAGTTGTCACCAGGCTGGATGGCTGGACAGGTGCACAAACTTTGGGACAGGGGGTGCACACATGGTATATAGGAACTAATCCTTACTATTTTTTTTTGAGCCTGGGTTCCCTACTAGTCCCTACTCAGTGGGTGGTGACAGGAGTAGAGAAGCCGCAGTGGTCTGGAGGAGAAATCGTGCTTGTACCACAAAGAGCGTATTGTGGGGAGGTAGGAGTGGGGAACTAAGTGGGTGGAGGAGCAGAAGAAGAGGAAGGCTGGCGAGAGTAGTGGAACTGGACAGGAGGTCGTAGAGGAAAAAGAGGTGGTGTATGAGAAGGTGGTGGAGAAGGAACCAAAGGTGGTGTAGGTGGAGAAGGAACAATAGGAGGAGACAAAAGTAAGGTGGTGGATGGAGAAGGTGGTGTGGCTGGTAATGAGGAAGAAGAGACAGAGAAGCGCCTAGACAGACTGAGAAAGGAGTGACTCAAGTAAGGATGAGGTGTTGAAGGAAGATTCAAAGGAACATGACTCATCAAAGAAGGGACACGACTCATCGAACTTGATGTCTCGAGAGACCTTCATCCGACAATCAAGAGGATCCCATAGCGGAAACCTTTGCGCTCAGAGTCATAGCCATGGAAAGCGCACTGCATCAACTAAGCCGTTAGCTTCGTTCGTTGATGAGGCTTAAGGAGGACGTAGACAACGCACTCAAAGGTGCGAAGGTGATTGTAATGAGCGTCTGCAATAGAGAAAACCGGTGTGGCACCCTGAAGAGCAGTTGATGGCTGAATGTTGATGATAGAGACAACCGTGGAGACATCTTTTGCCCAAAAGTGTGGTGGAACAGAAGCGGAGAGCATCATAGCTCTGCCAGTCTGAAGAAGTTGACTATGCTTGCGCAATGTAACTCTATTTTGCACATAAGCATTAGTGTAGAACACTTAGGAAGGGTGCCTTGGTCAAGAAGAAGCTGGCGGAGAGCATTAGAGAGGCACTCACCAATGGAGTCATCACGAAACACCTGAATGGGTGAATCGAATTGAGTGTGATGGTCGCGAAGGCCTGCTAGGCAACCAACACCTGGTCACGAGACTTGAGAAAGTAGATCCAAGTAAAACGACAGAAATCATCAATGAAAATCACATTCCAACGATGACCCCCTTTCGAAACGAAGGGAGCAGAGCCCCATACATTAGAATGAACCAAATCAAAAGGATGAGTCGACACAGAATCACTACTGGGACTGGGATATGGCAGCTGTACCTGTTTGCCAAATTTACGGCCTTGACTAGGGAGGTATCATGAGGCCTTCCCAAGAATACGACTCATCAGAGTGGATAGACGAGATTTTGACATGTGACCTAAACAATGATGCCACTTGGCAAAACTGGTGGAATTGGTAGCGCCGAAGACAGTGGCATCCGAAGTGGTGATATAATAGACTGTGCCCACGATTGCCTTTTTATGTTGGTTTGCTGCTGCCTGAAACCAAAGTGATTTGCATGATTGCAGCTAAATGATACTTGCACTAGGCATATCCCCCTAGTTAATCACCCATTATTCGGAGTGAATTAGATCTATATGCGAATATGAGTATCTTTTTTAACTAAATATGCGAACATCTGGATGTGATTTTTTTTCAATGTTGTACTACTATCTTCAAGTCGATGATAACCCATACTCTGTACAGTACCTGAATATTTAGACTGTTATACTTGAACAAAGTATGATAGTTTATCTTTCTATTAAATTTCAGGTACAGGTAAATCCCAGTTTTTGAAGTTTGCTGCGAAACTGAGCAACCGTTCTGTGATTACAACTGGTTTCGGAAGCACCAGTGCTGGTTTGACGGTCACTGCTGTCAAGGATGGAGGTACCTATGTTTGACAACACCATCCACTGTCAGCATTATGTTTTATCTTTGTTGTTTTTTGAATCTGAAAGTAGTAATATCTTTGTAGCAATTTTAACAATTTTCTCAGGTAATAACTACGATGCCTTTTTCTCTGCATTTAATGGTAGGAGAGTGGATGCTTGAGGCTGGTGCCCTTGTTCTAGCTGATGGTGGTATATGCTGCATTGATGAATTTGATAGGTTCGACTGTCTTACCGGCAAATTTTCTACCTAATACCTCTAATCAATAATGTAATAAGTGTGCCTAGATTTTATCTAAGGTTCAATATATTCTGATTCCGAATCCGTAGTAGAGCATTAGAACTTGTATGACATCATGGACTGAGAATGGATTGTTATGAAAAGTAGTTCCAAACTGTGTCATCTTTCAAATTATCTGATGGATCAGATCCTACATCTAACTTGAATTAATTCGCTGGAATAGGAAAAATGACACTTCCACCTTACCCTGAATCTTCAATCTGAATTGGCAGAGTTGCTAACAGCCTCTACAGTTCTAATCTCAAGTAATTTGAAAACTGCTTTGCAGACAATCCAGTTGTAATCTCCACTCATTTAATCTGATATTTATATAAAAGGTTCCATTGTGTTTTGTATGCTTGCTGTATGGCCCCTACTTTTAGATACTAGAGTTAAGCTTTAGGATCTCCATGATGCACATTGAAAGCATTTTTAAACTCCTGCGTGTGACTTGTTCTGTTTTTCAGAGCTGGCATGGCTCGTTTCAGAAACCCTTGCTCAGGTTTAAATCAGATACTTAGTAATTAGAAGGTGAACCACCATTCCCACCATTCCCAACCCACTCATATGCCTGCTCGTCCACCTGCCCATGTTCCTGCACACGCGTACATTGATATTCCAGATAATACGCCTGTCCACCTCAATTGTTATATCTGAGATATATTCCATGATAGATGGATAGCTCATCTTATCAGAGTGCTGCTCATAATGCAAGCCATTATTTGTTATTTTATGCTTCTGGCCTTTTGCTAAAATTAATGCAAATATTGTGGTGGAATAGAATAATGCTGTGCGCTATGGTACATAAATTCTTTAACATTTTCCTCAATAGTATGCGAGAACATGACAGGACAACAATACATGAAGCAATGGAACAGCAAACAATAAGCATTGCGAAGGTACCATGCTTCTTTGACATTTTCACATTTTCGTCATGTTCACTACCGTGCACTTTAATTCAGCATCACTACTTTGTCTTCCAGGCCGGACTGGTGACAACACTCAATACAAGAACTACTGTCTTCGGTGCCACTAATCCAAAAGGACAATATGATTCTGATGAATGTATAACACTTACACATTAAGCAATATAGCTTTGATATTTGAAATAGTACAAGAACACATATTAGTATTTTCAGGAATATGTACTCCTGCATTTCTCTTGAAAAACCCTGTACATAAACTCTGTTTCTTTACTCACCCTTTTAATTATATGAGCAAGTCTTATTGCTGTTTGAAAATAAAAAAAAACAGACAAGAACATTGCCTGTCTATTAGGAGGAAAGAGAACAGGATTCTGTTAAAGGGTCTACTGCAGGAACAAATATAAAAAACCTTATGGCCAGCTAAACCGCTTACCTAGCTAAATTACTAGAGCTAGCTTTGTTATCTCTACATCCTCCACCATCAGGCTCAAAACATTTGGAGCCGGCAGATAGGAATTTTAGAAAATTCTCCTATTTCGTTATCATAATGCATAATTTGTTTTAATTTCTAGGGGACTCAACACAAGACTACTACTACAATACCACAAATGCCTTTTAATATACACATACTAGTACACTAGTTTCCTTAAAAAAAATGATGGTGCTCCTGGTAAATGATGCTTTGACTGCTTTAAATTCCTTTTGATTCATTTGAAGGACCTCAATAACATGTAAAAATTGTCTTCAACCATCATTTGGATATAGAAGCAAGGCATCAGGAAGTGGATTTATATTTCTAAGCTGTTGACATTCCCCTTGCAAAGTTCTTGGGAAGGTGCTTATCCACTCTGATCATTGTATCGCTGCTTTTCCTTTTCAGCCTTGTCTGTGAATACAACACTCTCAGGACCACTATTGAGTAGATTCGACATAGTTATTGTTCTCTTGGATAAAAAGAACAGTGATTGGGATGACATAGTGTCATCTCATATATTAGATCAGGTATTTCATTTTTTTATGTTTGGATTTCTCTGCTATCTGGCTTGTTGAGTAATTGTACCCTATAGGCTTACAAAATAACCACCACTTAGCAGAATGTTAGAATAATTTTTTTTTTATTTGTGCAGGACAAGGAAGACAAGACCAATGACTCAAAAGCAACATGGACGTTGCCCAAGCTGAGAAGGTAGCAAGTATTTTGATGTTAGTATAGATAACTTGATATTCTTATGCCATGCTAAGTTTAACCTTATGTTCATTATGCTAAACACATTTGTTTCATTATGTCTAGTCATAAAACAATATTGTTAGACATTGGCATTATCCTGAAAAATACAACTTTGATAATTAATTTCCATTATAATAATTTATAAAATCAATAAAATTATGATATTACTATAATGTTATTTTTAGATATATATATAGTAATGTACACATATAATCAACATGTATCTAATACAAAAATGTTTGAGGTTATGGACAACCAAGTTTAGAATTCTTGATGACATGTATCCTAGAACAACATGCTTTTGTGACAGGAGGGAGTATTGAATATTGAGACCCTTTAGTCCTTCTGTTGCCTTCAGTATCCGACAAATCCTATTTCATCAGGCCATACATAATAAGCAGCTAGATATTTCAAATGTATTTAGCTGGTTGCGCTGTTTGTTGCCGAAAAATTTCATCATCTTTGATTGCCAGTGCTGTATTTTGTAAATCCCAGGTATATCCACTATGTAAGGGAGAAATTTAGACCAGTGCTGACAAAGGAAGCAGAAAGAGTTATCTCGAGCTACTATCAGCTTCAGCGGAGATCAGGAGCACAGCATGCAGGATTTTGTGCAGCAAGGACAACTGTGCGCATGCTTGAGAGTTTGATAAGGCTCGCACAAGGTATGTTCTGTCATCTCCAGTGGGCCTTCCCCACTTTCACATATGTTATTCTGACACACCATACAAATTCTTAACAGTTCATTTTCTGTATTGTAGCACATGCAAGACTAATGTTTAGAAATGAGGTTACACAACTTGATGCAATTGCTGCCATATTGTGCATTGAATCGTCCATGACAACATCTGCAATCGTAGACACACTTGGAAATGCTCTGCACTCTAATTTTGCAGAAAACCCTGATCAGGAATGTATCCTAACCTACAATTCTACTACATACAAGTCTACAATACCAATAATTTAACTGCCGAATGCTTGAACTATTTTTCTGTCTTTCCTTTATTTTGCTCTGTCTGAGAGTTTTTTTTTTTGCCAAATTCCTTGGTATGCCCTTTTGAGCAAGCATACTCTTTCCATTAAGTGTTATTCTACATGTTTTTAGCAAAGGGTAGGAGCACTGCCAATTCACTAAAAGGAGAGCAACCGGACAGAGTTATTTTTAAGGGCGGGAGCCCCTGGGGGCCACGAGCGCTACTTTGCAGCAGTGGCTCTCTCCCAAAGGGGGACATCATCTAGAATGGCAGTGACTACAAGAGGTAGTGTTAGGGATTCTCCTTGAGAAAGACGACGATTGTGCTCCTTCCACAAATTCCAAGTAGTGTAGATGGCGAAGCCATTGAAAGCCCTCCTTGCTGCCTTTATGACCAACAAGGCAGCGTGGTGCCACCACTCTAAAAACCAGTGGAAGGATTGAAGATGGCTGGCTATTGGGTAGATGAAACGGGCTCTGAGAAGCAGACACATCCAAACTTCTACTGCAAAGGGGCAGTAAAGAGATGGAGCCGCAGTGGCAACAAGTGGGGTTGTGGGGCTAGCCCTTCTTAGCGAGGATATCGGCAGTGTTTAGTCTGTTGTGCGCAAGAGTCCATGCAAAGAATTTGCATTTGTGCTCAGTATTGGCTTGCCAAATTAGTTTTGTAGTGGCGCAACCGCGCAACGCGCGCTACCCTCAAATTGAAGTAGGTAGGTAGAATTGGAAGAGTAGGAACCGAGGTTATGCAGCGGATGCATCGCAGCAAAGAGGTTCAGTTATCATGGAGCTCAACGGCAATCACACAGTTCTTTCTCTTAACCATTTTAAAGAGGTTCGATACAATACTCTTTGGCAATTCATTCTCCAGCCAGTGATCATGCCCAAACCGGGTTCTTCTACCATCGCCAAGCACAATGGAGGTCGCAGCTCGAAAGAGGTCTTGGTCTATAGAGTTGCAAGGAAGTTGCATGCCAACCCAAGGCTTGTTAATGACCTTCTAGGAGAACCAAAGCCATCGAAGCCGTAGGGCCCTTCCGAATCTCTCAAGGTCGAGGATGCCTAGCCCACCCAAGGGGTTTGGGACGACATGCCCTCTACCAGTTGACCAGGCAATGCCCACTGTTTGCTTGCTCATATCCGTGCTGGAGGAACGATCTTCTAGCTCGGTCTAACTTCTTTTTGGTCCACTTGGCAAGGGGGAAGATGGCTAGGTGGTAAGTAGGTAGGGAATAGAGGACCAAGTTAACTAGAGTTAGACGGCTAGCCGTGGAGAGCCTTTCATTTTGGGAGCCTGGCATTGAGATTTTCAATGATTGGAACAAACTGACTGTTTTTGAGCTTGCTAGTGTGCAGAGGGAGGCCTAGGTGGCAGCAGGGGAACTCTCCACGATCCCCTGAAGCAACAAAGGATCTTTGACATGTCTAGATTGTTGCAGTGAATTGGGAAGAGTGCACTCTTCTGGAAGTTGGTAACGAGACCCAAAGCCTAGCCAAAGCTGCGAAGGATCTCTTGCACTGCAATGACATCTAGCACCGATGGATGTAAGAAGACAGTCGCATCATCCTCGTAGAGAGGTGCGCATGGTGAGTGTGTTGTGGCGAATGGGCGATAGCACTCCATCTTGCAGAGGTAGATTGAGGAGCCTCTGCAGACGATAAATGGCAAGGATGAAGAGCATTGGGGAGATAGGATTGCCTTGACGGACCCCGCGCTGATGGTGAAAGGATTGGCCCGCAATGTCATTCAGGAGTACTTTGGAGGAGGACCCAAGGAGAATAGAAATCTATTCTTTCCATTTTGGATCGAAGCCTAGAGCTATGAGGATTTCCAGGAGGTAATCCCAGTTAATTATGTTGAAAGCTTTGGCAATGTCCAACTTTAGGAACTGGCAGGGTGTCTTTGATTTGTGAAGATCTTGAATCACGTTTTGCGTGTAAAGAAAATTGTCCTGAATGCAACGCTTTTTGATGAACGCGCTTTGACTTGTCACGACTATGAAGCCAGAAGAGGGGCCAAACGATTTCACAACAACTTTGAGAAAATCTTTTCGATGCTGTGAAATAGGCTAATGAGGCGGTAGTTCGACAGCAAGCAACTATCAATTTTTTTGGCAGTTAGATGATGTTGGTGGTGTTGAAGATAGCAAAAGAGGACCCTCGAAGATCATGAAGTTGGCTAAAGACAAAGACGATGTCTTCTTTGATGTCCTAGAAAAATTTGTAGAAACGAGCAATGAAGCCATATGGGCTAGGTGCCTTGCCATTAAGGAGGGAAAGAATAGCCTTGTGGATCTCATCCAGTCCAAAGTTGGCCTCGCCCAGTGTAGCCAAGGCTTACCCAATTGAGCGAGATGCTTCTTGGGCAAGAGGTTCCTAAGTGGGACTCGAAAAAGCGGAGGCATTCCTACTTGATCCAGTGTAGTCTAGAGCACTACTTAATGCGGGCCTGCTCTAGGGAGGCTAGAGTTTGGCATCTCAGTTTGAGGTAGGTTTGGAGGAGCTTTAGGGCACATGGATTCCTGGACTCTTGGGCTTTGTCAAGAAGGGTGAGCTCTTTGGTGCAGGCTATATGTAGCTTAAGGCTGCCTACTTTGGACTTGGCACAGCATTTTTAGAGCCTTCACCGTTCTAGAAAGGTTAATGTGGAGCCGCTTAGCGGGCAAGGTTTTAGTTGTCCCTCTAGACCAGGCGTCTTGGACCACCTCACAGAACCTTTCAAGGCTGGGGCAGTAGTCTATGAATCGGAAACCATTTGGGTAAGAGACTCTAAGCTCACCATGGAACAAGAGCGGAGCATGGTCCAAAGAGTCAGCAATGCTTGGAGGAATGTCGTAGGGAAGAGAAGGTCCTAGTCGGTTGTCCAAAAGACTATCTATTCTTGTGAAAGTTAGGTTGGCCCGCTCGTTGCTCCAAGTGAAATTGCGACCAGACAGATTGATCTCCTTAAGGAGTAGATAATCCAACGTATGCTGAAAAGATGCCATAAGGCCGTAGTTGACGCAAGTGTTGCTCTTATCCGCCAGTTGGTAGATGAGATTAAAATCTCCCAAGATGACCCACTTGGGGTTCGCATCGGCAGGGGCGATATCTTGAAGCTCTTAGAGGAAGAGAAGCTTCTGATCAATTCTGTTAAGGTCTAGGACAACCCATTCGCTCGATCTGTTAGCTTTAGGAAGATTGAAAAAGTAGCCATGGGCAACCTTTGAAAGGTCGAAGTGATCATCAGAGACTGCAAGGAGAATGCGCCCCCTAGTTCCGTTGGTGGGGATGTATAGTAGGAGAAACTTGGGCCAAGACACTCAGCAACGATTGACGAGTCGATGAAGGCCAGCATGGTCTCGTGGAGGCAAACGATGGTACTTCTAATGGAGCTGACCAGGCAAATAATTGCTCTGCTAGCCGTCGAGTTGAGACCTTGCACATTCTAGCATAATAATAAGTTACATACATGGGGTACATAGGATAACACTAGGGGCTCTAGACAAAGCTAGGGTAGGCAACTAGGGGAGAAGCGCCGCAAAAAAACATCATGTCGACGCTCAAGAAGGTTGCCCGAAGAGTTGAAGCACACGGACTCGCGAAGGAGCTCCAGATAAAGGAGCATCGGTAAGAGATAACGTAGGGGATAACTTTGCCACAACTACAGATGGTGAGCTAGGACTAGCCAACTCTAGCTCACACGAACTCCTCAGCTGATCAATCTTCGTCGGCTGGTAGTTCCACCATCACTGTGCTCCCCACTAAGCAGACATGCCGGGCAGTGCATCGGTGGGATCTAACTGCAGCCTCACTAACGTGACGAGGGCCTGGATTGCAGAGCCTGAGTGGGTCCAAAAAAAGCTTGGCTAGGTCCTCCTAGGTTGTGGAGTCATTATCTTCTGTAGGCTTGGACACCTAATGCCACGTGCAAAGTGGAGTTAGGTTGCGTTGAATTAGTTGACGCGCCCGGACAGCCAATGGAGTTGAGTTGGCATTGGAAACAAGGTGTGCTACCTCGAGGGGGTGTTCTTGGGTGTAGAGGCAATTTTACGTAGTTGTACCGGTCTTCGCACATAGTGCTTGGTCTGCAGTGGCGTGATGACGGATGTTACCTTGGCGACAAAGTGCGGGAGAGATCATCCCCCTATCGGCGACGGTGGAGGTTCCACTGCCGGGACAACATTGTCACCTGTTGAAGCAGCCCTTTCCGCATGCAAGCTCGATGTCAAGCTGCGAAGCGATGCTAGAGCAGGGTCAGCATTAGGCGTAGCAGCAGCGATGAACGACATTGGTTGGCCCGCTCCAGTATGCAAGCATGGGCCACGCCAAGGCTGCGTTGGCTTTTGAAGTGGCGAGCACATCGCCGGCTAAACTAACGTTGCGTGACGAAGGCACTGGATTGGAGACGACGGCTGAGGTTAGCGCATCGGACGGCACGACAGAAGTGATGGCTACCACGACGTTAACCACGGGGCACAGCTCTATGAGGGTCAATGTAGGGGAACCCAACGAGCAGGTTTGAGGAAATGTTGAAGATGAGCCCCTCTGGCGAGGTTGTGTCATAACAATGAGTGAAGGACAAGACGATGGCAAGCTCGGACCTAGTAGTGTGTCGGCTGGAGAAGCGGTGGCCGACTGGAGAAGCGGTGGTCCGCGTTCAGTTCGTGGGCATCTATGCCGTTGCAGGCAAAGATGGTGCTTGTAGAGCGAGCTTAGGGATTTCGTCGTCATCGTGAAACCATGCCGCCAGGGGAGAGGCACAAGATTGCAATGGGTCAGACGAGGCTTCAATCCCTACAGTGTAGACATCAACAACTTGATGCTTGCCAGCACATGGGGCGGTGGAGCGGGAAGGAGCCCAATCGGATATTGAGCTTCTTTGACCTTGCAACAACATCCGCCAAGTAGCCTTGAGCTTCATGGAGCCAATCACAGCGGTGCTTTGTCGAGCTTGAAGAACCCTTGCCCTTGGTGACATCAGCCAGCTCCAAGATAGTCTTCATAGCTTGGTGGAGATTAGAGCCCTCTTGGTGAAGGCATCTTGCAACCTGATATCGACCGACACCTAGGACACAACAAGGAGTGGCGGCCAAGGCTGGCTAGCTTCAAAAGCTAGGGCATGCTTGCTCTTGTCATAGCAGTCACCGGAGTTACGCCGATGACAAGGCGAGCACGAACGCTCACGGTGGTTTCCACCGTGGAAGGCAACCGAGGCTAGTGGGAGCAGTGCGAAGCCCCAACCTAGCCGTTGGTGATGCCCTCATGTCATCATCACAGCGATGGTGTTAGAGTTGGCGGGTGATCATCCATGCCGCGATGGCCTCCGGGCTGCCTATCATCGTCAATGGTTGTAGCTTCTTGGGCTTGCGCGTCGCTAGTGCCTAAAGAGGGGTGGAGTGGCTAGCTGGAAGCTCCGATAGGCATGTCGTCAACCATGCTGTGATACCATGTGAGTCCACGCTCGGCCGATTTGATTGGTGGTGTGGCCACGCAAGCCGTGGCAAGTGATTGGAGCCGACGTGAAGGCTTCGATGATGTCCAAGTGGATGATGACATGGTAAGTGCTGCCCCTCTTACAGTAATCTTGTGGTGGAGACATGCCAGACTCGAAAGATATCCCCAAGGAGGTTAGCCAGACCACCTTAGCAGTGACGCTTGGATTTGTCGTCTATGCCCAGAGATTGAGTGTGCGGGTGTCCTCCGGATTGGAGATGTCGTTGATGAACTGGAGGGTGCGATCTCCATGCGAGCGTGCATCAGGAT
Source organism: Raddia distichophylla (assembly GCA_005191435.1). Taxonomy (NCBI): domain Eukaryota; kingdom Viridiplantae; phylum Streptophyta; class Magnoliopsida; order Poales; family Poaceae; genus Raddia; species Raddia distichophylla. The sequence continues at coordinate 828,937 of SPJY01037201.1, read as the reverse complement.
CCCATCCTGGTAGAGCCACACAAGGAAGAAGTCTGCCTAAAAGCGTGCGCCAGGCTATGCGAAGCCTTGCAGAAGTCGAGACCGTGGAGCTTGACCCTGTTAGCGTCAACCGTCTGGTCGTGATCACTAGAGCGAACAAACTTTATGAGGAACTGCTTAGGGTAATGTTGGCTGACGGTGAGGTCGCTGGAGAGACGGAAGTGCTAGTGAGGAACTACAGCGACGGAGGCGCCGGTGTCCAGGAAAAAAGCCAGGCGATGACCGCCTTGCTTTCCAAGTGTGCCAGTGAGGAACTACAGCGACGGAGGCGTCGGTGTCCAGGAAAAAAGCCAGGCGATGACCGCCTTGCTTTCCAAGTGTGCAAGATCTTGCTCTAGAGTATAGGAACACGAAGGACACATGACTCTTCGTCGGGCCTAGTGTCGGAGTTGCGGACGTTTGCCATAGGTGGGAGTGGAGTCGGTAATGATTGTGATGGTGACGACAGAAACGACAGAAGGCAGCGGGGGTTGGCGATGGCTGAGGTGCGTGGAGTGGCAGGAGGCCACTTTGTTGGGCAATCACGCGCGCGGTGGCCATTATGTTAGCCCAAGAGGCAGTGCACGGGGTTGCGGTAAGCTCTTGTGAGGTGGTCTCGACTGAGGTATCAAAAACACTTCCCTTGAGCTTGTTTTTGGAAAGAAGGGCGGGGATGGCAAGAAGAAGACAGGCACCACGGCTTCCGCCTTGAAGATTGGTCATGTCACCTCCAATGCGGCCGCCTGACCACCTACCACTTGTTGGAGGGAACTGGACGACGGTGCCTGGTGCTGAAAGGGCGATAGGACGGGTGCGAGCCAGCGGAGGAAGGAGTAATAGCAGAGGGGGAGGTTGAAGTTGGTGTAGTTAGGAGGGAAACGGCCTCGGGTGGAGGTCGGTGGTCTCCATTAAGGTGGTCATAATAGTAGTTGCCAGGAGCTGGATTTAAAAAAACAGAGGCAGCCAGATCTGAGCGGGGAAGCTAGGGCGCACTTGAGGGGGGTGCCAGCGTGGTGGTGGGAGGGGGAAGACAGGGGAGAGGGTGTGGGCGCCGAGGTTGGAGGGGCAGGTGACGGCGGAAGGTGGAGAGGAATCGGCGTCGGCGGTAGCAGGGGCTGAGGTAGGCGGATGTGCTGGGAGCCATCATCGGTTGGTGAAAATGATGGTTATTTTACATGTAAAGTTCATTTCATGCTGTTGGCTTGCTCAATGCCGCTTGGAACACTAAAATCAGTAAATGCATTTTTTGTAAGCATAGAATTTAACCGCTAAAAAAGACAGCAGCTTTCCCCATGTCTTTGTCTTGACATGTCATAGATATCGAACAGGAGAAGATGATCCTTCAGAAGCTTAGACTAATTTAGGACTTACCATTACTTTTAGTACACAATATATCAGCTCCAACCTGAAGAATAATGCGATTATGGGCCTGTCATCTGCAACTGCAATTCTGCATGGTCATCTGCTAAGGAGATCAGCTTGTTACTCTTATCGTTCAACCATTAATTCTGTTGTGTATTTTTAGGTTCACAATTGCGTGTGCTGCAGCTGCTTGATGGGACAAGGATCATTAATGCTGAAACTGTCTCTACAGTCTGTACATAACACAGCATAGGTGGTCGAATTTTTATAGCTTGTATAACGGCAATCAAGAATGAAGTAACAAAACTGAGCCTATCTCCTGGTGTTTGCTCGCCTATTGATGCTTATCCTTTCTTGATATGTGATATTCAATACTTTGTACTGGTCAAAATTGACTGATACAATCAATTTAATGGTACTTTTTTTTCCCATGGCTGCTGATAATATGCACTATTTGACATGTATCGTGCTATGCCACATGTTCAGGTATTCAATGTTTTTTTTTCTGACTGGTATCCAATGATCTAACATACACATGAATAGACTAAAATTTCCATGACATAGCATAACAAAATTAACATGACATCCAAGCACCCCAGCATTCCAAGTTTCCAACTGGCAACTACCGCCAAGCCACCACATCAACAAAAGCGCTGTCAGCTCAAAAGATGAGAAATCTCAGCTCACCCGCCTCCACAAACACTCGCATGATAAGAGTTGACAGCACTGCCTCTACCCTGGGCCGTTGTCTAGGCACTAGAAGAGGCCCAGCTGCGCGGCCACAAGCCCGACCAGGCCCAAGCTGGCCCACGCCGCGGCCCCGAGCCCGGTGGCCCCGGAGGCGGCCTTGACCGGCGGCGCGAGCACCGTCGCGGGGGTCTCGGGCGCCACGCCGGAGCTGGTCGGGGACGCCGGGGTCGCGGAGGGCGTCGCGGGCGTGGTGTCCGGGCCCGGGGTGGTCGGCGCCGGCGTCGCCGGCGTCTTCGCCGCTGCCTTGGTGACGTCGACGGCGAGCTTCATGCCGTTGCTGCAGTGGCTGGCCACGCCGCAGATGAAGTAGTGCTTGCCGGGGGTCTTGAGGGCGATGTTGGTGGTGCCGGTCTTGTCGCTGCTGAGCGCGTTGCCTGCGGAGCACGACGCGTAGTCCGCCGCGCTCACCTCGTCCACCGTGTGCGCGCCGCCGGCGTAGTTGAACACTGAACAAAACCAAATTAAAGCCAGTGCGTGCGTGCGTGAGTACTTGCTACTGCAACTTTTGAGGGCAATTCGATCGTTCACGTAGCGTCCGAAGTCGCAAGAATTTCAGACATGGGTAAAAAACATAGCATTGAGTACTGAAATCTTTGCAATTTCGGATTGCTTCATGGTCATATGGCGCTAACCGAGGACGTCGCCGACTTCCATCTTCTTGTCGCTGGCCCAGGTGGTGTAGTCAGCCCCCATCGTCCAGCCGGACGTATCGCCGACGGTGTACTTCACGGCCGCCGCCGTCGAGGCGCAGCTCGCGAGCAGCAGCGCGGCCAATGCAAGCGACGCGCAGCCAGCTGAAGCCATCGCCAATTGGTGATCAATGTGAGCACAGCAGTGCTATGATCAATGTGAGCAGAGCAGTGCTACGATCAATGTGGGCCTGTGAGGGATGCAATGAGATGGTGGGTGGTCAGGGCGCTTTATACACATGCACGCACGGCGGCACGGCAATGGCGATCGAGTGACAGTGTGACACAACGTCGCAGCAGCTGGGAGTTGGTGAAGTGGCTCTCGTTGGAGTTTGTTGGGAGTAGGAACCAGTCCGCTTCCCTTCCCTCCATGCACTAGCTACGCGTTGCTTTCGACCACTTTTCTCCCAGAGTAGCTCGATCGATCCGCTACTCTCCGGTGTGCAGACACGAAATTGCCTTAGAAATGACTCTACTCGCCGATCACTTCTCGAGGCCTTCATGCATGTCAATTTTCAAACACCCTTTGCAACATCAACAAGAAAAACGGGTTTGTTTCATCATCCCAAGCTCACACAGCAAGACGGACGGCCCAACGTACGCGTACATCTTTCTTTAGGGACTTTTTCAGTTGCGACATCTCCCTCATGATGAACACGGGTCGCATGTTATTCTTGCGTTGCGGGAGAAAGATAAACCGCATTGATCGATGTAACTGGTGGCTTGTCATTGTCACCAGAGCGGCGGCAATCTCCGCGGTGGTTGCCCATGGCTTTCGTTGGTGGCTGACCGAGTGTCCTCTATGAGAGTATGAGGTCAATTCCTGGGCAACCTATTAATTCTTCTTTCTTGAGTGATTTTAGATGGATGCCACGGCATAATGTTATGTTGAAAAATTAATCGATTATGAGTGAATGACATATGGGACCATACATAGAAAGAGAGTAGCAAATCTCTAATCCCAGAACTCTGCAGGGACATATATCCAATTAACCCTTCATTTTTCCTTTTATTGTGTCATAGATGGATATATACTAGCATTATAGCAGTGTAGGTCACTTCTGTTCACGTATTCCTAATCCTCATTAGAATCAGAAATCCTTTGCCATCTTACTAACCCAGCAAATAATTGGCGATGAGGTCAGCTATGTGGTAACCAACAAGGTTACAGTTCAAGCAGCTGAAGTGAACCCCTGAACCTGATAACAACATTATTTTGTTTGCTGAGCGGCGTATTATCTTATCATTTGGGTCACGGCACCTACCCTGATGACAAGGGATTCGCCAGGAACTTCGGTGAGAAGTTGCAATTGTTCGTTCCTGATGAAAGCAACGTACGTCTTGTAGGTCGATTAATCTAACTTGCTGATCCAATGACATGAGATACTGATCGATCCAATAAAACTAGATAAATCTATCTATTTGTTAATCGAAGAAATTCACGGTTTACAGATAATAAAAGAAATTTCCGACCTCTACATCAACATGTGACCATAATTCCTACGTAAATTAGAGAAAAAAATAAAAAACTACATTGTAGATTTTATGGAACCAGATTATACCATATATATTAAATTAAGAGAAAGAGTTCATGTTGAAAAAAAAAGAAAACCATTTACACCATTGATTACAATGGGTTCGAATCGTAACATGGTAGATTTAACAACATATATTGTAGGACACACAAAACAATAACCACAGTGAGATCACTATATTTGACCAATCATGCATTACATATATCATGTTGTCATGTTGGGGAACCACACCCATAATGCACAAGTCACCTTCGCGTAGATTATGCACGATTCAACCCCCTCATCTTGTAGTGGCCTTCAAAGATAGTTTCAACCAACAACTAGCAGCGAAATACTGAAATCAACATGCACACCTAACACAAGGATTTACGTGGAAAATCCCCTCCAACCAAGAGAGGTAAAAACCACAACCAATCGACACAGTCCACTCCAAACTTCTTTCACTATTAGCAATAATGGGTAAAAATAGTCTTCTCTAAAACATCTAGAGGTATGTCACAGCAGCAACATCGACATCATTAGCACAACAAACAAAGAACTATAAGAGATGTCACTTTCAGATTAAACACAAGCTGGGACAAAGTGACTACAATCTGTCCACCTTGGAATTTAGCTCATTCTTGCAAACCATAAATCCAGGACATATAAAACTTGGTAGGAATGTACTTCAAGGAGTTCTCAACACGCTTTTCGAATTTCAGCCCCATTCGTCAACATTTGACCCTCAAACACTGCATCTACCAAAGTCCCCCTCAAATTGGGTTTTCCACAAGCCAAATATTCGATCCAACCATACAAATCAGAGTAACAAGTGTATGACGAATTGACCAAAGATGGAGTCGATCCAACCATGTTTGCCCCTCCAAATAAGGACTTGACAAACCAGTCTGCACAGCAACCCCCCCTTTTCCTCTTCTCTTCTTCATTGCTTCTCCTCTCTTGTGCTAATGGCACTTGCTGAGTTATCTTTGCATAGCTCAACTTGAGCAAAGTTAGGGTTTTATCCGTTCTACATCCCTCTTAAGGAGAGATCTCCACCATCCAACTCGGTGGTTTCACTGGCTCACACACATCGGATTGTCTTGGGCTCTTTGGGCTGTTTGATTACTTCATGAGGGAACTTAACTGTGGATAACATAGACCCCGGGTACCAACGAGGCCGGTCTAAAATACCACCCGATAAGGGATGGATCAAGTCTGATGGATAAGGACAGGTACCACTCGGACTCTAGAAGGCTTGCTCGACAAGGAAAGGCTTAAAAATAGAAATTTATCCATAATAAGGAAGATACAATTGTAATCCCAGATAACTACGTATCTGGCTAGAGGATAGAGATAGGAATCCTACCTCTTAACCGACCAGGACTCTACCTTACAACCCTACCCCCCACTATATAAGGCGGGCCGGGAGCCCCTGGTTCGGCATCTTCATCTCTACATCCCATACACATCATCTCTTGGTATTCATAATCATATCATCATAATCGTAAGAACACAGGACTAGGGTATTACCTCCTACGCGAGGGCCATAACCTGTATAATCTCTTGTCTTGTGTTACCATCGAGTTTGGATCTAGCGCATAACCCCATATATAATTCATTGCCGATGACACCCCCTGGTTTAACAAACGTCGACAGTTGGCGCGCTAGGTAGGGGTAGCACTAAGATCATCTTCATCAAGCTCGATGGCATTGATCAACGGAGTCGCCATCGTCTTCACTCCCGCCAGGCTTTCCGCTTCGAGAACCGACTGCATCACCAACGATCTCTGCGAACTCCACCTCTCGGGGGGACTGCGACAACGTCTCCCATTCTGGTTGGGGAACTCCGCAGCCATCTACTCATGAGTAGTAAGACAAGGACTCCCTTCCCAACTTGGACACGGCGGTGGCTCGAAGACAGATTCTGGATGTCATCTTGTTTCGTCGATTACCGGTAATCCAGAAGGAATTTAAAGTCGAGACTGGATGCATCCGAAAGATAATCCCGTTAGCTTTCCAACGAGTGGTAGAACGTCAAAAACGGAGTCTAGATGTGGCCGGGATGTCCATTTGAAGACAAACTGCACATGAAGGTCGTGAATCCTGGCAAGCTTGTCGACGACCTCCTTGGCGTGGGGATCGGCCACAGCGCACCTCGTGGATTATTGCTGAATAGCGAGGACCCGTGATCAACTACTTCCATATGACTATGTACAGATCGGTGAACCGGTTTCATCGACTCGTCTTTCGCGGCACTACGCGTCGCTTTCTGCTTCGGGAGCCGGCTACATCACCAACGATCACGGCGAATTCTACCTCTCGGATTCGGATTAGATCCAATTTGGGGGACCGCGACAATGCCTCCCATTCAGGTTGGGGAACTCCGCGGCCATGTACTCATAAGTAATAAGCCAAAGGCTCACTTCCCGACTTGGACACGGCCATGGCATGAAGATGGATTTCGGATGTCATCATGTTTCGTCGATTCCCGATAATCAAGACGGAATTTGAAGTCGGGACTGTAGGCATTGGAAATACAATTTTGCAGCTTTCCGTGAAGCCATAGAACGCCTAAAACGGAGTCCGGATATGTCCGGGGTGTCCGTTTGAATGCAGACTGCGCGGGAAGGTTGCGAATCTCAGCGAACTCGTAAACCTCGTCAATGTCGGCTGCCGCATGCGGATCAGTAGCGGTAGACCTCATGGGACGTTGAGGATTAGCAAGAAGCTTCTCCAAATACTCGACGACCAACAATTTTTGGACTCGGACCCGATCCAATTTAAGGAGAACATCGACAACACTTCACATGGACTCCTGTTCGGGTTGAGTAACGCTACCGCTGCCTACTACCGAGTGGTGTGCCGGGGGATAAGTTCTCGATTCGGATACAACGCGGACCAGACCAAGAACAAATTCTAGATGGTGGGTGCCTTTAGTAGCAAACCACACGTATTCGACGACCAGGTCGCTCTTTTGGACTCGGACCAGAGCCGATCTAAAGAGAGCTTCGTCATCATTATAGATCAACTCCCGTTCGGGTTAAGAAATACCGCCAGCACCTACTCCCGAGTGGTGTGCCGTACAGCTCAATTCCCAACTCGGATATGCTGAACGACATCTACAACACTTTCACGGGTTCGGACATGATCCAATCCGAGGGAGAAATTGTCATTGCTTCTCTTAGGCTTCGTTCAGGTTATGGAACGCTGCTGCCACTTACTCACGTATTGGTTCCTGATTTGGATACGGACAGACCCAAAGCAAAGATTCTTTGGTGGTGGCCGCGACTACCATAACGATTAACAGAGTTATCTTCGCCTTCATCCCCGGCAAGGATTTTCGCTTCGGGAGCATCGACTTCGTCACCGGTAAACTTCGACAAGCTTGCGCTCTCGGACTTGGACCAGACTCCTCTTCATGTTCAAGAACACCGCCGCCGCATAGCAACGCGTAATGCGCCGGAGGCCTAAGCTTGCTCTTTTGGACTCGGAGTAGATCCGATCCGAGAGAGACTTCACCAACATATAAAGATCCACCCTTTCGGACTCGGACAAGATCCGATCCGAGAAAAACATCAACAGCACTTCACTCAGACTTTCGTTCGTGTTCGGGAACGTCGCCGCCGCCTACCGACGGGTAGTGCGCCGGGGGCTCAATTCCCAACTCGGATACGACGAGGACCTGATCGAGAACGAATCTCGGATAATGGCCATCATCATGAGCAACTCACTCGGACTCGACGATCACGGCATCCATCGTGCGACGCCGGCTTCATCAACCGTGAGGCGAATGTGAGAAGAAGATGCGATCTGTTCTCGTTCAAAATCTCGACGGAAATTGTGTCACGATTTCCCGTTGACCTAAAAAGAGTTTCGGGGCGATATAAGATGTGTTGGAAAGCTTATCACGTTTCTTTCCAATGAATCCAAGAACGCCTAAATCCGAGTTCGGATGTAACCGTGGCGCCTGTTTGAAGACTGACTGCGCATGGAGGTTGCGAATTTCGGCGAGCTGGTAAAGCTCGTTGGTGCCATCCACGGTGTGAGGATCGGCTGTGCCGCACCTCATGGGACGTTGAAGACCAGAGAGGACTTTCATCGACCTTCGTCGAGCTACACCAACCGCGCGGAGATCATTTGTGACTACGGCCGACTTCGCCGACCATGGCCGAGACCTCGGCGAGCATGTGTTGTTCGACGCTGACCACGGCACGTGCTATTCGGTGTTGATCGAGACATGAATGACTACTTTCGGATGGCTACGTGAAGATCGGCTGCCCTGTATTTCCGTAGCAGAATTTTCATTCGTTTCATACAACGGCGCCACAAGCGCCCAAGTCTACGACTCAGTGATACGCATATGCCGACGCCACGAGCGCCAAAGGATACGGCTCCGCAACACGCCTATACCGGTGCCCCGAGCGCCCAAGGCTACGGCTCCGCGACATGCCTACGCCCGCGCCCCGAGCGACCAAGTTTACTATTCAGCGACAAGGCTACGAATCGAGCTCCCAAGTCTACGGCTGTGCGACACGCCTACGCACCGAGCGACCAATTCTACGGCTCGGCTACACGCCTACGCTCCGAGCACCCAAGTCTGCAGCTCGGCGAGACGCATATGCTGGCACCACGAGCGCCCAAGGATAGGGCTCCACAACACGCCTATGCCAACGCCCTGAGTGCCCATGGCTACGGCTCTGCGACACGCCTACGCCCGCGCCCCGAGCGCCCAAGTCTACGATTCAGCGACGCGTCTACGCATCGAGCTCCCAAGTCTACGGCTGTGCGACACGCCTACACACCGAGCGATCAAGTCCACGGCTCGGCTACACGCCTACGCCTACGCTCCGAGCACCCAAGTGTACGGCTCGGCCACGCACCTACGCCTGCGCCCTGAGCGCCCAAGTGTGTCTCTCGGCTACACACCTACAAAACACTCAGAGCCCCAAATCCATTTAAGCAAAGGGCGATCCCCTTAACAGGCTTTCTCGACAATACGTCACAAACAATGATAATATATTGTTGACATCAAGCCTATTTTAGTCTCGGTACACCCAAAAAGGGCATATGACCGGAAGCGCCACCCATTAAAAATGTCTTTTGGCATACCCCATGTTGGGTCACTAGCCAACTTTGCATGTTCAAGGTTGGGTGTTGATAAGGCTTGGATACTGTTTCGAAGGTATACCCCTCGTGGGTCACTAGTTGTATACCGCAACCCGGATACAAAATACCTCTCGGCCAAACTTTATCCAAACGGTACGTCCTTAAGTGGGTCGCCACCTGATCACTCCTCCGGTTGGAACATGTACCACTCGGCTGAAAACGTGCCCCACGCTGAGCCAAGAGCTGAATTCTACAAGTCAGAATCAGGTGTTTGATGCCGCATACCCCTTAATATGCTAAACGCAATGCACCATAAGACGGGTGCCGCAACTACACGGCTTAAGGCTCTGCGACACGGCTACGCCGGCGCCCCGAACGCCCAAGTCTATGGCTCGGCGACACGCTTACGCCCGCGCAACAAGTGCACAAGCCTACGGCTCGGCTACATGCCTATGTCGGCGCCCCGAGCGCGCAAATCAACGGGTCGGCCACACACCAATGCCTCTGCCATGCACGTCCAAGTCTACGGCTCGGACTACTCCTAGGCCTAGAGCTTATAAGCTAAGTTTTCGTCATCTTGATTTTTTTATATAAATTTGAGTTGTTTCTTGACTTACTACTTAGTTGGTTTTCAACTAAGCAGTAAGTCGGGGGCTACACCTAATAGGTGCACTTGCGTGCACTTTTGTTGCTTTTTCTTAATGATCACAAATGAATCTGAGTGGTTATTCCAGGTAGTGAAGCTCTGACCCATGAACGGCGAACTCTAGTCACTCGGTACGCTACCTGGGAAATAGAGCCATGAGCCGACTCCCGACGCTGGGGGGGCTAGACTAGTCAGGCAGAGTGCATAACAAAAGGAAGATTACTTGGAAGAATTAAACATCAAAAAGGAAAAGGAGTAAAATCATAAAAATCGTCTGAATAAAGCAGTTGGACGTTACATCTGAGTGATTGTTTTTTCATTCAGATACTGCCTAAATCCTACATGGACATGTTACAGGGGGCTCCGGCTTACGTCCAATGGGAATCCTGCTCCTAGCACTGTCATGACAAGTGCTGGAGACCGTTATACCGCATTCCGCAAGACTCGGAAGTTCTTCTCCTTCATCAAGTGTCTTATACGACTTCGTCTATAAGCGAAGAAGGCCTGCGCCACGAGCGCTACCTACGCCCTTGGCCACGAGCCACCTCGCGCAATGAGCGCCAACTACGGCACGACTATAAACCTACGCCTTTGGACATGAGCCACCCAGCGCCATGAGCGCCAACTATGGCTAAGCTACAAGCCTATGCCCTTGGTACGCTCTAAAAGAGCTGCCAGCTGTACACCGCGACGAACGGGTACATGTACCACTCAGCAAAACCAAGCTTAGGATATGGTACGCCCCATGATGGGCCGACTGTCAGTCACCGCGTCAAGCGGGACTTGGCTACCTACCAAACCATTAAAATTCTTCTTGTGTTATGCCTCATGTTTGGCCGATTGCTGGTTATCGCACAAGTCAGAGCCAGGTACTATGAGTTGATTATGGATTAAGGGTTTTGATGGTATGCTCTCAAGAGAGTCGCCAGCTGTACACCGCGGCAACCAGGTACAAGTACTACTCAGCCAAAACTCCATCCAACAAGGGTACGCCCCATGATGGACCGACTGCCAGTTTTCCGATAAATCGGGCTAGGTACCACTCGGGAATTTCAACAAGAAACTTTATTGAGCCATTCACAGTCTCCTTGCATTTAACGGAGCACTCGGCTTCAAAGAAGAAACTAGTCAGAAAGAAATATCAACAATGCACAAGTATTTAGAATCAAGTATGACTCATCCAAAGTGCAACAAAGAGGAACAGCAACTCGACTATGAAGCACTCGGAGGCTACTGTGGATAACATAGACCCCGGGTACCCACAAGGCGGGCCTAAAAGACCACCTGACAGGGAATGGACCAAGTCGGGTGGATAAGGGCAGGTACCATTCGGACTCAAGAAGACTTACTCGGAAAAGGAAAGGCTTAAAGATAGAAATTTATCCCTAATAAGGAAGATATAATTGTAATCCCAGATAACTACGTATCTGGCTAGAGGATAGAGATAGGAATCCTATCTCATAACCGACCAGGACTCTACCTTGTAACCCTGCCCCCCACTATATAAGGCGGGCAGAGAGCCCCTGGTTCGGCATCTTCATCTCTACATCCCATACACATCATCCCTTGGTATTGATTATCAGATCATCATAATCCCAAAAACACAGGACTATGGTATTACCTCCTTCGCAAGGGTCTGAACCTGTATAATCCCTTGTGTTGTGTCACCATCAAATTTGGATCTAGCGCATAACCCCATATATAATTCATTGCCGACGACACTCCCCAGTTTAACAAACGTCGACAGTTGGAGAGATCTCCACCATCCAACTCGGTGGTTTTACTGGCTCACACACATCGGATTGTCTTGGGTTCTTTGACTGTTTGATTTCTTCATGAGGAGGGAACTTAACCCAACATATCAAAGATATGAGGTTACAACAAACTAACAAAAAATCTAAACAAACCCATTGTTATCTTCTGTTTCCGATTTGCTACAAGAGCTAACAAAATAGCTTTATGGATGCTTGCTTCGCAAGTCTAGCTCTAGCAACTATGTCAAGCTGATCATAATCTCTTGACAAATATTGGGGTTGTAAACTCAACCGATAATCGAATCTTAGAGCATTACTAGCAGGTTTTTAAACTTTTAATCTTTATATCTCATTTTCAAAAACACTATTTAGTTTCTATATTTCTATACTCTCCAGCAGAATCTCCATCACCAAAAAGATGTAGAGATTGGATGTAGAGTAGGGATTGGGGGAGGGTCTCTAAATTTAAAGACTGTCATAAAGACTGTTGAATGCAGTGGCGGATCCAGGATTTGAACAAGCCCCGGACAAAATTCCACTAAGGCTTCGTTTAGGAGCTGAGGGAGAATTTCCCAGGGACTGATTCCCCTCAGGGGATTTTGATGGTTCGATTCCAACCCAGGGAATTTCCCCCTCTAACCCGCTGGGATAGGCAGCCAAACATTGGCCCAATTCCTATATGGGGGTATTTTCTATTACCAGACCAAGCCGAGGGCACCGGCCTAGGGTGCCCTGGGCCTAAATCCGCCCCTGGTTGAATGGATTATAGAGACTGAAATTGTCCATAATATTATTAAAAAGCACCTTCTATAGCTAATTTGTTGGTGATAAGGTCGGCACTTGATATGGTATCACGGGATAGTGGTGGGGGCATGGTTGCAGCGTCCACTTTTGACTTAGGTGTGCCTCAGATTGGTCTGACATGCAGCGACTAGTTGCACGACACCAGCCATGTCGTGCCCGAGCAAAGGTGTTGCTCGGCCTGGCTTGGTGGGGCCCCGAGCAAGGAGCTGCACAGGACGTATATGCTGTCATCTTGCTTGGTCGTCCGTGAAATCGAACAATCCCATGAAGGTCGGTTTCGCGGTTAGCTAGCCAGATGTCCGAGGTGCCATGTTAGCAGCGGTGTGATCCGATCCCAGACAAAACCCTAACAGATGCATTAAATGGAACTTGGTGGCTTTTTGCTTGCTAACAAGCATTTCAAATACCACACTTCTATTTGGTGCATGATTTCATTTGAACTAACAATAAACCTAGGTACAGAAGAAGATGGATGGCGGTCGCGGGTGTCACTAGTCTGATGTGAGCTTGATAGAGGTGAAGCTTGTCTATGACTTAGATTGGACTTGCGATCAGCTACATGATTGCAGAGGCCGCGTTCAATTCTGCCTTGAGGAACTCACCTCGTTGTCTGCTCCTTCGTGCAAAAGAAATAAGGATGGAATTCAAAGAAGGTGACGTTGTCTCGAGCGAATTTTTGAATGGACAAGAGATTTATGTTTTTTTAGGAACATAAAGAACACGGGAATGCTTCTGTTCCGGCGTCCGACAGTGTCGGACGGCCGCGGCCCAAAAGTGCGGCCCAAATCCTCTGGCATTTATACCTGACCGTTTTGCACATTTGGGCATTTCCCCTCAATCTCACCGGCGATTTCAACATAGCGTCCCACCCCGTGCTTGCGACGCGCCTTCCCTCCCGCACTCGCTTCGGGGCGTGCTGGCCGCAGCGGTCGGAGCGGCTCCCCTCCCACGCTCGCTTCGGGACGCTGCGGCGGCGGTGGTCTGAGCGCCTCCCCTCCCGCGCTCGCTTCGGGCCAGCAAGGGCGGTCGGAGCGCCTCCCCTCCCGCGCGAGGGACAGGACGCGCTCGGGACCCTCCAGTGCTTGCGACGTGCCGGTGGCGGCGGTCGGAGTGCATCCCCTCTCGTGCTCGCTTCGGGACCTGCCGGCGGCGGCGGTCGGCGCGCCTCCCCTTCCATCCTTGAGACGCGTCGATGGCGGCGTTGGCATGGCAGTGGTAGCCGCGGCTCGATTCCTCGCAAGGTATGGATGATCTGCACTCTCCACAGATTATATAGCACCAATGTGTGTGCTAGAGAGAAAATCACATAGCTATATATATCTGTTCTACTATATATGGTTTATGTATGCTTCTGAGTTTTGACATGTATCAACAAAGTTATAGGCATTAATTTAGCATAAACATTTGTTTTGTAATGCTGCATGTGGTGGGCACAGCATGTAGCGAGGCTACATGAAAGAATGGGCAAAAAAGATGCTTAATTATGTAGTGTGGCTGGCCATTGCCAGTTGGACTGAGATAGCTGGAAATTTCTGGAACATAGCATATACATAACTACATTCATTATACATTTTTCTGGTTTTTTGTATATGCATTTGCATCCGCTGAAACAACAGTGAACACATTGAATTGTGCATTTTTGCGTATGCGACCTCGATGATAGTGCATCCTGCATGCTGAAGGAGATTGTTCATTGCATACGCATATGCATCAGGGGCATTTTTGTGTTTGGTTGTCATTTTTTCAAATTTGTTTCACAATTTATTTCAATAGTATTTTACAGGTTGTTTCATATATTTTGTTTGTGATCTGGCGGTTCTTTGTTGTTTCAGGCGTGTACAGTGCAAATGAAAAAATGACCAAGGATGATAGCAAGCCCAATCTGAAGTACCGTTTCACAACAAAGAATCTTAATAGTCTCGTGGGCAATCACAAGGTCTTTCAGCGGGCTTTTGTTCGAAAGCATGGTTTCGATAATTTGTTGTGCTTTTCATCCTTCACCCCTCCTAGCCATCTGGCCGAGTGGATGATCACGTGCATTGATCCAGACTTATGTCAGTTTCGCTACAAGAACAAGTCCATTGTATTCACAAGGGAGATGGTAACCAGGGTTATTGGCATACCATCGGGGGACAAGCCCTTCAAGTTAACGGGTGATGACGATGCCATTGAGCATCTGAAGGAGCAGTTTAAGGTAGGGGATAGGTATCCAGTCAACAAGGCAGTTTAAGTAGCCAAAGATATCACAGATGAGTTAGAGTTTATGAGGGCCTTCTTGTTGGTCGTGCTGGCTACCGTCCTTGTTCCCAAGACATCAAGCAATGTTCTAATCGACTACCTGCATACCCTTGCCGACATGGATGCCTTCGCTGAGTTAGATTGGACTGGACATGTACTGCAGAAGACTATGGATGAGGTCAGAAGGATTCGAAAAGTCATCAAAGAGAACTCATCCACATCTTTCAATGCCGGTGGATGCATCCCTCTTCTTGCTGTACGTTCTATCTCTTTTTTTACTACCCATGCATATGTACTTTTTCATGACAAAATCATTTATGTTTGTTTCATACACCGCAGATTGTGTACATGGACCATCTTCAATTGTCAGCTGCTTGCATGGCCAAGATGGACTATCGCATCCCCAGGATGTGCCACGTGACCTCAGCGGATTTCACAAATGTAGAAAAAGATGACAAAAATAGGATGACAATCAACAAGATTGCATTTGGTCAGCGAGGGGTATGTTGCTTGGCAGCCATCTTTCTCCTCATGTGTTTTTGTCTTATTTTTAGTTTTTGTGCTAACATAATCCTTTTTTCCTCTTTCTTTTGTTTTTCAGTTTCGTGATCTTGAAAACACGCCGTACGCCGAGCAGCCAGCTGCTCAGACAATTGACTCGGCAACTCTCGAGGATTGGGTTAGGTTGGCCTCCCAGCAAAGCAGTCAAAACACGCATGTAAATTCTCCATAGGTGTTGTGCAATATAGTTGACATCCATTGTTCCATATGTTGTACTTAATTGTTTCGTTAGGATTTATAAGCGTTGGACTTACCATCTTTTTTTGTTCCACACTGGTATCAATTTGTTCCATATGTTGTACTTAATTGTTTCAGTAGTATTATAAAATTGTTTCAATGTGTCACTAGTTGTTTCTTCTTCTTTTTTCAGCAGTTACCCCCTAACATTCAGGCAATTGTTCACAAGCACAACAAATTATGGGAGCAAGAACTTGAGTCCGCTATTGCGTCAATGAAGCTGTTGCACAAAAAGAGGATGGCTGCTTTTGCCATGGAACTGAAGGAGGTTCTGGGGACAGCACATAGTGGAATGCCTAGCAACCTCACATTTCAAGTGTCCGGGACATCCGGTGCTGCTGCAGCAAATGATAATGGCGAGGATGAAGAGAGGACAGCGTCGAGGCGGTCGGACAGCCTCGGGGGCACACCTTTGAGGATGGTGCACACAGCACGACGGGCGGGCGGGCTGATGATATATCTAGCCCTGCCAGGGACTCTAAGTGGGATGATGCTGCTGATTCAGATGTTGTGCCACAGAAGGAGAGCAGCTCTGCACCACCATGCCCTGCCACACACGCTGCTGTTGGAGTGCCTGGCACCCCAGCACCGCCATGCCCTACCACACACGCTCCCCCCGGAGTGGCTAGCCCTGTCATTCATGGAGGGGTTCGAAGCATCGACGATATCGTCGGCGAGATTTGCAAGGAGCAACCTCCTGCTGACGGCAGTCCAACCAGGAGTGTTGGAGTGCCCGGGAGCCCCATACGCACAAGGCCACCGTCGCCTGCAGATTGCATCATACCTCCTTCTTTCGAGCTATTGCCAGATTTACCTGATGCAGAACTACAATCTACTGCAAGCCCAAAAAATGGTATGCTCAACTTTTTCGCCATATCCACATTATATTGTTTTAGTAGATCAAGAAAGACCTTTTTTTATGCCATGTGTGTTTTTTTATGCCCATGCGTGGTTAGTTGTGTTTTGCAGTATAAGCAAAATATTATAGTACCAATATAGCAAATATTGATTGTTCCGATAAACAGATCTGATTGTTCCAACAGGCATATCTGGTTGTTTCGCTAAGCCATTATGATTTTTTCATAAGCATATTGTTCCAATAGGTTTATTTTTAATTGTTTCAACACTCCCATCCCCTATTTCAAGTTTGTTGCCCTATCCTTTCATCTTTATTTGTTGCAGATCAACTTGGTACTTCCACTAGCGATGATGTAAGCAGTGGCCCAAGCACACATGACAAGAAGACCAGGAAAAAGAGGGCAGCAAAACCTCTTGATGATGGCAAAAAGCTGAAGAAACTAAAGGTGAATGCGGAGGTTGAGGCTATATATACAACATACCTGTCTAGCATATACTTGGACAAGTCAAAGAAGAGCGAAACACAGTAAGTGCATAAGCAAGAGAGAACCAATGCATTTTTTTTGTGTTCATTTACCTTGTGCCATTTTGTGTCATTTTTGTTTTCAAAAACCATTGCAGGCCTGCTTTCATCAGCATTAAGAATTTTCACATAAACTACGAGAAAACGTACAATTCGCTGAAACAAAGAGGAGAGGTAGGCGACTGGTGTATGAACATGCATGCCTACATTTCCAATGCAGAGGCAGTCGAGGCTATGACCAAGAGGAATGCAGTGAAGAAATTCATAATGGTACCTCTTGATTCGGTAATATACTATATTTTCAGCTCTTTTTTGTGTTCACATGAGGTTTGTATGAAATTATTCTATTTGTCATTACCATTGTAATTGATAAAAATGCAGATTCATCTAATCAAGGACCCTGAAAATGTTACATTCAACTTGGCAAAAAAGGATTTGGTAACTTTTTTCTCTCCAGTTGTTTTAAAATTCATTGTTCTAGCTTTCTAGTTAATTGTTTCATCAGGTTATGTTCATTGTTTCAATACATGTTTACATTTTTTTTGTTCCATCAGTGTTATTGTTGATTGTTTCATCAGGACATTCCATTTGTTTCACTAATGTTTACATTGTTTTTTTGTTCCATCAGTGTGTTTACTTGATTGTTTCATCAGGTCTTGTCCATATTTTTATGCATTTTTTTGGTGTGCTATGTAGATTTTCTTTCCATTTTTAAAGAGGGGGCATTGGATACTTGTGTGCTTCAACTTGCTGCACGAGCAAGTCAATGTATTTGACTCCATTAGAGGAAGAAAAAACAAAGCCTTAGATGATGCTGTCGACAACCTGGTTTGGGCTCTTTTTATTACATCTTCTCTGTTTTTCTCACATAATTTTTGTTGTTGTTACTTTGATTGTAATGTGCATTTTTGACCTATCCCTCTTTGTATCAGATCACAAACTTTAGCAAAGTTTGGAATGAAAGCAAATTTCTACCTGGAAAGGATATCACCCAATTCAAGAGATGGGCACCCACTGACTACCCACAGCAAGGCAACCTGTAAGCGCCTCCCTTTTTTGTGTATCATGTCCAAGTTTTAAATTTGTGTGCACATCTTTATTTTTATATGGAACAATTTTTTTGTGTGCGTAGCGTGGACTGTGGCATCTTCCCAATGGTCTACATGGACAACTAGGATGGGAAAACGATGCAGCCATTCCTACCGGTATTTATATTTTATCTTACACATCAACTATTCATGCCAACATTTATTACTTACTGACATTCCAACCCTCATTGCTTCTTTGTTAAATAGGCTAGCATCCCCGAGTATCGCAAGTTGTTTGCAGCAAGACTCATCAACACCAGGTTTAACACAGCTGACATTTCATGGGTCATTAAGGAGAAGCGAGCTTTGGGTGAACGGAGACTGATTGTTCCGTAGTTCGTGCATATTACTATGTAGTTCAATGCTGTGTGTTTTGTGTTTTGGAGGTGGATGTGAGAATGGACTGCCTCGTTACTTTTTCTATGTACATTTTTGCGACACTTGAGTGGTAATCAAGTAGTGATGGTATGCCATGTATTGATGTTTTGCAACATGAGGACAAGTACTGATGGTACGCCATGTAATGATGGTTTGCAACTTGAGTACATGCGGAGACGGGGAAAGTACATTTTTACATCTCTTGTGTTTCTGTGTTGTTACCTCCTGGACCTCCTGGATAAATTGTTTTGTTTTTAAGCCAAAAATGATTGTTCCGATAGCATGTAGTAATTGTTCCAGCAAGCAAAATGATTGTTCCGATAGCATACAGTAATTGTTCCATCATGTTAAAACGATTGTTTCAACATGTCATATCGATTGTTCCTATAGGCCAAAACAATTGTTTCAACAGCTCAAAACAATTGTTCCACAAGGCAAAAACAATTGTTTCAATAGTCTAAATCAATTGTTTTAGTAGTTCAAGTAATTGTTCCAACAGGGCCATAAATACTGGTTTTAACAGTTTACACCGATTGTTTTAATAAGTTAACAAAATTATACCACTAGGCCACAACGATTGTTTCCAATCAAATAACAGTTGTCACTAGGCATAAATGCTTACTTCCATTCCACACTAGTTGTTTCAACAAGCTAGTGTAATTGTTTCAAAATAAAAATAATAATGTTCCAGAAGGCAAATAACAATTGTTTCAACAGCTCAAAACAATTGTTCCACAAGGCAAAAACAATTGTTTGAATAGGCAAAACCAATTGTTTCAGTAGTTCAAGTAATTGTTCCAACAGGGGCAAAAGGATTGTTTTTAACAGTTTACACTGATTGTTTCAATAAGTTAACAAAATTATACCACTAGGTCAAAACGATTGTTTTCAGTCAAATAACAGTTGTCACTAGGCATAAATGCTTACTTCCATTCCGCACTAGTTGTTTCAACAAGCTAGTGTAATTGTTCCAACATAAAAGTAATAATGTTCCAGAAGGCAAATAATAATTGTTTCAACAGGTCAAAACAATTGTTCCACAAGGCAAAAACAATTGTTTCAATAGGCAAAACCAATTGTTTCAATAGTTCAAGTAATTGTTCCAACAGGGGCAAAAGAATTGTTTTAAACAGTTTACACCGATTGTTTCAATAAGTTAACAAAATTATACCACTAGGCCAAAACGATTGTTTCCAGTCAAATAATAGTTGCCACTAGGCATAAATGCTTATTGCCCTCTCCATTAGGTGTTTTCCTCTTTTTGACCTTTCGGTCGGGTGACCCTTTGTTGCGCACACGACACGGTTTTGTACCCCCGCAACTGCACCTCCTTGCACCACCGCAAGCTCAGTATCTTCCACTGTTAGTGTGGTCACTTCCCCCCCGTCCCCCTCAACGCCAAGAGCTTGTTTGTAGCATCCACAGCCGACTCAAACAATTTTGTACCCCTCCTCACTGTTGCACCCTTCCGAAGTAAGGGCGGTCAATTTTCTACAAAGCGAGTTGTATCTCAACACGTTGCTTCTTGGTACTCCAAACATTGGCTCAGCATACAAGGGAGGAACTGTTGTACTTGCAGATAATTGGGAAGACCATCGCGGCAATAAGTACTGCGGTGGAATTGTCTGGACATTTAGCCGAGTCATTACTTTCAGAACATGGGAACAAAGTAGACCATCCATGGTCCACTTGTCACAGCTACAAACATATGTCACCATGTCTTCCTCAATCGTCACCTTGTATATCCTGCAGTTGCTCATGTCTGGGGAAGCACAAAGCTCGAACCGCATTGAGTTGTCAGCAACCTTGTTGCAACAGAATGATGCTGTATTCATTAATAGTTCCTGGAACTTGTGGAAAACACCCCTCGTATAAAAACGTTGTAGCTTGTTCCTCCAACTTGTACCTTCAAGTACAATAGAATAATATAAAATGTCGGAGAACATGGGTTTTTTTATCTATTTTTTGTTCCAGGTGGCAAATATTGTTGTTTCAACAGGCAAGACCTAATTGTTTCAGAAGGCAAATTTATTATTTCAGAGTGGATGTGGTACTTATTGCGACCAAAGCTATACTGGCGTCGTCTTCCGCTTGAACTCATCAACATCCCCTTTGCAGAGCATTGTTTCCACGATGTGATCGTACTGTTTTACGAACGACCATATTGACTCCGACGGGTGAACAAAATTTTTTAATAAAGCATTTAGCCCTTCGGACCTTCCGGTCGTACTTGTGAAGGGTAAGAAGTACATCCTGAAGTACACTGGGGCCCATGAACTCCTCGTGTTCCACATATTACACAGGTGTTGGTTTTCCCCCAGATTATATGTCTTCAGCATATCTTGCCACCATGCTTCAAACTCCATAATTGTTTAAGATTCGTTGATGACAGCATGAAGCTTGTCAGATAATTCTTCGTTCAGTGACATCACCACGCTAAGTTTCTGTTGAGCATTGTTCATAACATGCCACTTATAGCACCTATGAATTGTTTGCGATTGCAACCTTCATTGCCCGATCTTGATCCGTCATCATACAGTTGGGGGCTTTTCCATTCATTGTGAGCTTAAATGTCTCGAACAACCATGTGAATAATTCTGTCGTTTCATCAACCAGCAAAGCACACCCAAACAATACTGTCCGTAAGTGGTTGTTTACACCAACAAAGGGTGCAAATGGCATTTTGTACCTGTAATGCAATAAAAAAGAAAGACATCAAGTAAAGAAACTATAGTTGTTGTCATATAAACATCGCTTTTTATTTGTTGTTCCATAACAATTATATCACAAGGCTATTGTTTCAACAGAAAATTTGTATCACCAAGTAATTGTTTCAGCATGCATTTTCTTCCCGCAACTAATTGTTTCAACAGAGAAATGTATTGTTCAAACAGAACAAACAAATGTTCATTTATTTGTTCCAACAAATACATTGTTCAATACAACACATAAACTGTTTGTGCTAAAGGAATAAATTGTTTCAGCAGAACAAAAAAATGTTCCAACAAAACAATTCATCTTTTTCATGTGTTATTCCAGAGCGATTTTTTATCAAGTTGTTTTATTTTTTGTTTCAATAGTACAAACGCATTGTTTCAACAGAAACAATTAAATTGTTTCAAAATACCTGTTAGTGCAGAAGGTTGTATCAAAGAATACGCAGTCCCCGAATTTCTCATACAACAACGTTGTCCTGCCATCGACCCAGAACAGCCCCTTCACAGTTCCATCCTCATCCCTTTTAGTGGCATGGAAGAATCCAGCACTGTCCGCTTGTAGTCGCGTGAAATATTCCAAGGTTGATGCCAAGTCAGTGAATTTGATGTTCAGCCTAAGCTTTGTCCTTGCGTTCGAGATGTCTTTTCTCGTGAAGTCTAGGGTCCGAACACCACCATGCACTTCTCCAAATATACTCATCATATGGGATGTTGAAATATTCCTATTGTGCATTGTGACCAACAGTTCATAGTCTGCGCGAGATAATCTTCTGTGAGACCTGTACATCCTATTGACACTTGTCTTCCTGACCATTGCATGAGTGTGCTCTTCATGAAACACCACAACCTCCATTTTCCGTCCCTTAGACCACATCCATCCTTGCTTTGCAGGCACATCGGACAACTTTGTCTTTTTTCTCGAACCAATTTTTAGGATTGATGGATCCTCTGATTGGCTGTTTTTGCATTTTTTTGTCTTGTTGTTGAGCTGCTTTGTGAGTTATTCGCTGGACCACCCTCCCCTTTTCTTCGGTTTCGAGCGTGGACGCACTCGAAACCTTGTCGTATCCGCTCGTTTGTTACCTTGCTATCCCTCGAGCTTGTTTTGTGAATCTCAAACCCCATCTTTTTGGCGTATTCGTTGTATGTTTTGTACGCCTCATCAAGGGTATCAAACAACATGCCAACATAGGGAATAACTGGCTGTGAGCTCACATCTTCTTCTTCATCATCATTCTGATCACCCAAACTCAATGTTTCACTTCCACTGGAGAGTTCCATTTCAACAAAATCATTGAGCGTGTCCTGGTTCTCTTCTATAATAATCAAGGTTCTAAAAATCCCGATTAGTCCCCGATTAATCTCTAGTCGATTGTTGAAAGAGGATCCTAAGGCCTAGAGGGGGGTGAATAGGCAATTTTTAAATTCTTTTGATTATTCTCAATTAAGCATCATATTAAGAATTACCCAACCCTAGTTGCAATTAACAAGTAAGCGGAAGCGATAAACAAATTACAAGGCAACTAAGACATGGCATTCAATTTAACACAAGCGATGCAAGGAAAATAAGTGCGGGAATTTAAATGAGAGAGTGACGCGGTATTTGTTTGACCGAAGTTCGGAGCCGCAACTCCTACTCTCCGTTGAGGCTACCCCTTGCGCACAAGGACCGGCTCGCTCTCGAGCCTAACGCCTCACTTACTCCCGGTAGTCGTTCCGCCACTCCGGCGAGGTGGACTCCGTCACCCGTACACCGACTCGAGAGTAGCCACACGCCAAGGCCTACTCTCAAGCCCACGCCTCCACGAAGGATGTCGTCAAAAGTAACAAGCCCGAAACGCCCCGATCATGCCGGATCGAAGGACTTCCATGAAGCTCGGTATTGGGGTTTGATGGATTGTGGCTTTCGATGATTTGTGGGTGGAGGAATGGCTCTAGATCACCTAATTGATGAGCTATGAATGTGGTAGGTGAAGTGGAGCAGCAAACCTCAAAGTAGCCAGCCACTAGGTAGGTATTTATAGCCCCAAGAGCAAAACTAGCCGTTGCCCCTCGGAAGAGGACAAAAAGACTAGCCGTTAGCCTCTACCGGACGCCGTCCGACGGGAACCGGACGCCGTCCAACAGAGCGTACTGCTCACAAAAAAACATTTATCGGACGCCGTCCG
>SPJY01037201.1:784704-801844 GCA_005191435.1 Raddia distichophylla | reverse complement strand
TCCCCCTCCCCTCACCGTCTAAAGCCGTCGCACCCCCTCCCCTTGCCGCCCCCACGCCGACGCACCTCTCCCCTCGTTGTCGTCCCACCCGGATCTGGCCATGGCGCGGCGGCTGTTACTCCGGCCATAGCGTGACGACCGTGACTCCAGCCATGGCGCGGCGGCCCAAGGAGGACGCGTGGCGTGGTGGCATCGGAGCGCTCGCCTAGCACCCGGCGCTTGGTGTAGCGCCGGCGCTTGCCCAGCATGCCTCGCCTCCTTCAAGTCAGCACGAAAGATAATGTGGAGGGCTTATAGCCAGTTGATGTGTCCCCATTGGAGATGCTCTAACATGACATAAACTGCAGACAAGCTCAGGAGATTCCCGCTAAATCTCGACCGCTGGTCTCGATCGATCCTATCAAACGGCCTAAACGAGGACGAGTGTGCACACATGCGTCCAAACAGACAAAGAGAGCCATCAGCAATCAGCACTTGCAGCTAGCGTATTAACAATAGGTACGCCCACTACATATAGCATTAATTGCATTTTATAGGAGTGGCTACGAAACAGCCTGACTGCCTGGGTAGCAGCAGCTAGCTGGTGCAGTTACAAGATCGAGGTGAAGGAGATCGTCGTCGTCGTCGTCGTCGATCGATTCATATCGATCGTGATGCAGGACTGGGCGCCGGTGTTCATATCGTTCCTGCTCTTCATCCTCTTGTCCCCGGGGCTGCTGTTCCAGATGCCCGGCAAGTCGCGCGTCGTGGACTTCGGCAGCTTCCAGACCAGCGCCGCCTCCGTGCTCATGCACACCATCCTCTTCTTCACCCTCGACGCCATCTTCCTCGTCGCCATCGGCGTCCGCATGGACCTCGGCTCTCCTCCACCTACCTGATGATGCTGATGCACGATGCATCATGAGTTGAGTAATTAGCTATACCTGTTGACTGCGTGCTGCTGTTAGCCTCTGCCTTCGCTTGTAATTAGTTGAAAGATCCAAGAGAGGGGATATATAGTTTGTGTGATGTTGCTGTTTATATATGACTGCACATATATGTTCCTTGATTTGATTCTTAGTTGCTCCTCAGTTCGATCTACTTCCGTGTAAGTGCTCTTGCGAAAAAGATATATATTGCCATGTATATCTGCCCCTATATGATTATGTGAAATACTCAACACTCCCATGTGAAAATTCTTCCTCTTAATTGCACTACTACTTAAGCGCATAATAATTTTGTTGGTTACCTCGTGTTGCTGCTAAGATCATCCAGAGATGTCAACAGCAGAAACGAAAAGAGAAATCACGAACAAAAAGAACTCGTGTTTATGTCGTGTCGCCATGTATGCACAGGGATGGATGTGAAAGCGCGATCAGAAGAGAACAAGAGGGAACAACGTTATGTAATAGACGGCAAGCAGGAGCCAGGAGCAGGCTTTCCCTGCATCAATGATCCATTTCTTCTATCCTGTGGATGGTGTTGCTTCGCATCTCACTGCAAACTACTGGAGCGATCTCACTGTTCACCAAACTATTTGCACATAAACGACGACAACAAGTAATATCATTGCTACTGCTATTATTTAGAGTTAGGACCTCAGGACTAGTCCAGGCTAGCTTCATGAGACAATTGATGTCGCCTAAATCGCTTACCCTATCTCAAAGAGCATCTCCGTTAAAAACTCTAAATGCCCACTCTATAATATTATTCACGGCACACTCAATCCATCTTTTTTAAAATATCTTTATAATTTATACTGCAATCTAAAAAATCCTCTCTTTCAACGGATACTCTATTTCTGTATATTTTATTTTACACCTTTTCCTATGGGTGCTCTAACGAACCATCATAATAATGGTGATGTGATCAGTCTTGTACAAAAGTGACATGTCATGGTACTATGAACAATATTGTGTCGAGGATGCAGGCAGGAAGGGCGTGGCACATATGTGCATTGAGTACATATGAGATATTGCGGTGGGTCACTGGGAATGAGGCCAGGTCTAATTTTTCTTTGAGCGCCGAAATAGATAACTCTAGTCCATACAAGACAACTTTAAGATGATAAGACATGTAGTTATAGTTTGGGATACAACTTTAAGGTGATAAAACTTTGAGTGGTTGTAAGTAGATATTTATTTAAAGCAGTGATAGGTTATAATCTCGATAGTTGAGCGCTCAAAAAAGAGGTTTGGCAATGTTGAAAAAAATATATTTTCAAACAATATGCTAAAAAAATAAAAATATGGTTTTGGAAGCTTTGAAATGAATAATTATTTTATGCCTTAAAAATTGTTACAAAGTGGTACAATGTTTGACTTATAAAAATGACAAAATTTAAATTTTAACTTTTAGTTTTGATTTAAGCTTGAAATTTTTTTAATCCTAGGTCACTAATTCAATATGTTGCATCGCTATTGTAACATAATGAAAGATGACAATATTGCCTGTACACATAGGAGGTGAGTAGCCACGTTGTGGCCGAGACTTGATGGATGGTGTAGTGTGGGTTTTTTAAAAGAAGTGCATATAGTGATGTCAAGAAATGTTGGCATCAAGCAAATCTCATTGGCTAAAACTATGAGTGTCGTGTGTTTCTTACCCTACAATATCCTAGCCATTACCACGCATAAAAAACAACCACAACAAAAAACTACCGATGCTATTGTTAAGAACATGTACAATGAGACAACTATTATCTCTAACAATGTTCAATGTCACCTATAGACAACTGTTGTCTCTAAAAATATGTCATGTACAATGGTTATCTCTAACAAAAATACCCATTAATTGTCTTTATAGTTGTCTTATTTTGCGTAAAGAGTCGACTCCTCATGAAAAGGCAATATCTTTCTCTCTCTCTTTTTTCTTTTTTCTCCACTTCACCATAAACCTAATGTCACATCTTACAGACAGTTTAGAGGCTCTTCACATGTATGTGCTCTAGGAGCCAGACCCTGGGACTCATCCAGAGCATATATGACAATTCATGCCACCCAACCATTGCTTCATCTATCTGTAGTTAACGACTCCCAATGAACTTTAAAACCCCTTTTTGCCTAAAACAAGTGTTCAATTTGTTAACAATATTCTCAAGTTCGATTCCAGGAGTGATACCCCTGCTTAGGAGGATGCGAATGATCAAAGACAAATACGGACAGCTTGATGCGAACAACTCCATATGCCCATAACGAATACTGTGGCACATCATGTCATGTGAAAACAATGTGATGCAAAAGCACGATGATGACATACATATATCGATAGATTAGTCAGTAGTATATGGAAACTTGTAGAGATCATTAGCGATCATCATGCGAGGATGGCTATCCATTCCTCCCACGCAACCACAGTGCTGAATGTCTAGAGCAAGTGACATGTCGAAGAAGCGCCTGCATTAGCAACATTGACAAACACCACACCACATGCATCGGCAAAGGACCTTAAAACAATGATATTTGCTAGAGTTTGTGTCGATTACGTGAACAAATAGATTATTTTGAATTGTAATAGATTGAAATGGATCATGTTAGAGACAGACTCATATCTGACCTCCACTATAAAAAGGAGACACTCCTGAAGTAATCTATAACGATTAAAATAGCGGCGTAGGCACACAGAGGGTCACGGCCGGCTTGTGATCATGACCCGGATGGCCGGTATGTTGTGTTGAAGAGGAGGAGCGCCCATAATCATTGTCCCACAAATTAATATAGTCTGAGAGTCGAACTGTGTTATCAAACATCATGACTCGAATGTTGTTTAGATTTAGTATCAATGTTTTGTTTTCCTAACAATTGTTGAGTTTAGTTCTACATTAAATATTAGTGATGGGGGAGTACAATGTAAAAGGTAGAGACAATATGATTAGTCTTTCGAATTGAGTTGGATCAAAATCTTTGGTATGGTTCTAGTTGGACCAATGAATGTATAAGATCTGGACTCAAGACCAGTGTTGGACTTGTGAGATACCGGATCGTTGTTGTTGTTGTTGTTGTTGTTGTTATTTTGGCATGATCATGGTTTTAAATAGCGGGCTAAGGCAAATAGCGGCATCATTTTTTCAAAAGCTAAAAGGCTATAGCGAAGCTATAGCGGAGCTATGGCAAATAGCGGTTTTTAAAAAAAATACGAAAATAGGAATAATTGTTGCACAAAAATCAGGTAATTGGAAATTTTGATTAGTCCAGGGAACATTTCTTAAGTTCACATTACAACATAATTCATAAGATTATAAAATATTTGCATAAACACTAGTCATATCCATTTAAATAAGAAGCAAATACATTACTTTATAACTACTTAATCTAATGTATACACAAAGGATCATAATTAACACCTAGAAAAAGTGATTGCGATATATTCTTCAACAACTTCATTATAGAGAAACTAATTTATGTGATTACTTAGTAATTCAATATTTATAATGTTACCTTTTATGTGAGATAAAGTAAAAATGAAGTAGAGCATAACAAAATACATTAGTGATAGTTGGAGTTTCAAAAGACATTTTAAAAAGTAGCATAGCGGCGCTATAGCGGCTATAAAAATAGCGAAAATAGCGGTCAA
This sequence comes from Raddia distichophylla, assembly GCA_005191435.1. NCBI lineage: Eukaryota > Viridiplantae > Streptophyta > Magnoliopsida > Poales > Poaceae > Raddia > Raddia distichophylla. The sequence goes on along the minus strand of SPJY01037201.1, from coordinate 797,293 downwards.
TTTAGCGGCTATAGCGTGCATAGCTCTCTTAGCGGAATTTTAGTGCTTAGCGTAGCGTTCGATGTCTGAAAAAGCTATAGCGCAGCTATAGCCAGCTATTTAAATCCATGAAAAAAACTGAAGAATTACCTAGTTCTATGCAGCATTGATAAAAACTAAAGATATAGCATATTTATCAGAACTGATCAGGTGCATTAGCCTGTACATTTCTGAAATTGAGAAGATGTACAGAGCATGTTCAGAACTAATCAAGTGATGAACTGAAAATTACACTGAAAATGCACATATACTCAGGACAAAATTCAGAAAAGTTACAATCTGAACAGCGTCATACAATCTGAACAAAATTCATTTCCTCTCAACAATTTGCATAATTACAATATGAATTACAATCTGAAAAGTTACAATCTGAACTATTTTCATCCAAATGCCTGCAAAAAAAACACATATACATCCAACTATTTGTGCACAGAGGAAAAAAAAACACATCTACATCCAACTATTTTCAATCTGGCATCCAGGCAGCGGCTCCTCGGTGCTACACAGAGGCGGCGCCTCCATGGCGCCGGTGAGGAGGGGAGGGGCGTACGGCGGCGTAAGCCCGCTGGTGGTGGTGGCGCGGTGAGAGGGCGCGACGAAGGCTGGAGGACCAGGGCGGGGCTCCTCGGTGCTGCACAGAGGCGGCGCCTCCATGGCGCCGGTGGGGAGGGGAGGGGCGCACGGCGGAGTAGGCCCGCCGGTGGTGGCGGCGCGGTGAGAGGGCGCGACGAAGGCGGACGCCAGTGGTGGGGGCGTGGTGAGGAGCGGCGGTTCCATGGCGGAGGTGGAGGGGCGGCGCCGGGGAGAACGACGGCGTGGGCGGCGGCCAAAACCCTAAATGCGGTGGAGGAAGAAGGAGACCGCGTGGGACTGTGCGAGGCTGCGATGGATTGGGTATCGAGTCGGGGGGGAAGGGTGCGCGCTGAGATTGGTGCGGCGCCACATGTCGTCCATCCGCCGAGGCACCGCACGCTCTCGCGCTTGCGGCACCACCGCATAGAATTTTTATCCCTTGGTCCGGGGTGCACCGAGCGCAGGGAAGAGGGGCTTGTCCTCAGATTCGCACGATCGGACGAGGACAGAGGCGGCGGGTTCTGCTGCTGGGAGAGGACGGCGACGAACGTGGGTAGTCAAAGGATCTAACGATCTATATATAGCACGGCGTCGTGTCTACAGAGAAGCGAGGACTGCAGCTTGGTCGCGCTGTGACCGGCCAAGGCGGTGGGGGCGCGAGCTTCGGACCGGGCACGGCGATGCTCCCTGGTGGCGGCACATCCGCGGTGACAGGCTGGGTTAAAAGGGAATTTTTATTTTTATTTATTTTTATTCCTTTATACAAAATTATATGTCGGATTGAAATTTAGACACAAATAGGCGCTGGTCGATCCTTCAATTAACGACAGGGCAGCTATCGCACTTTGAATTAACGACAGGGTGCTAAGAGAAAGGTTGCAGGAGAGGCGCGCAGCGATCGTTAATTCAATTAACAACAGACTCTCATACGTACAGTAACGTGCACTGTACATTGAACTTCTTATATCTATTAACATTTCATACCATATCCAATTTACACGAAACAAATTTTAAAATTCATGTAAAATTCTAAAGAACCCATTTTTGAAACTTTCAATTTTTTTAAATTTTGAATTTACACCAAAATTTGTATTTTTAATTTTGAATTTTTAAATTTTGCATTTTGAAAATTCAAAGTTTTAAAAATGGGTTCTTTAGGATTTTACATGAATTTTAAAACTTGTTTCGTGTAAATTGGATATGGTATGCAATATTAAACTTCTAATTTTCGTGTAAATTCAAAATTCAAAAATTTGAACGCAAAGGGGCAGAAAAGGGATTTATTTCACTTGGACATTTGAACGCAAATTTTGAAATCAAATTTAAATAAGGTGACTAGATGCAAGACCTGAGCTCGATAGAGATTTGAAGGGAGAAATATGGCATTGGAAGAGAGGGTTTGGGAGTTAAGGCCTTGTTTGTTTCAGATTAATATTGAGTTGCGTTTTACTGTAGCAAATTTGTGACCCCCTCAAAATATGTTTCAACGAGTTCAAAAAATTATGAAAAAATATTTTACAAACTTTAAGAAGAACTATTTAAAACCCCATAAGAATGACTACAAAACATTACATCATTTGGCTTATACAAAATAACAAAATTTTATTTTATTTTATTTAATTTAATTTAATTTAATTTAATTTAATATGAAACAAACAAGGCCTAAGTCAAGGAGGAAAAAAGGTAATTACACAAGAAGCTTGAATTCGAAATCAAACTATGAACTTTGCCAAGTCCTTGTAATATTGAAAATAAAAATATTAATTCCAATTTTGAAAATATAAGTACATGTATATAGATTTATACACATGAATGGGACATGTATTTGGAAATGTATAAACACAACTTTAATTACATTACAAGTTCAATAATATTCAAGCATTCATCTAGAATTTTAAGACTACAAACACATGTATTGCAAATATATTGCTATTAAATTTCTATTTTCCAAAAAGGCTATGTGATTTTTCTACATCTTTGGTCAACTTTTATAACATTTTGCTTTTTGGTAGATTTGTTGAAAAGAAACAGTAATATTGCATTTGCATTATGATGTGAAACAGCATGTAGCAAAACCTACAAAGGTCTATAGTAAGGTGTTGAATATTAGACTATCTTCAACTCTCATGTGATATTTGAACTTTGTGCTATTTTGCGTTACTGGGCAGACTTATTTGCAGGAGACAACAAGGATGTTTTGCTCAGTGGTGTAGATCGCCTGCAACAAACTTCTGTTAGGATGCTTCGTGCTTGCTCTGCTCGACGTCCCCGAATCACGTGGTGAAAAAAGTCAACTGGGAGGTGTTCTTCACTGAAGGCTTTTGCTTTTCATTTTGTTTGCAGCTGCGTCTGCATTCTGATACTTTGGGAGAGATTCCCCCTGTGAACTTCTATCACTAAGTTCTACTCGTTACTTTCCTTCGGTGGCTTTAGCATGCCCCTCTACTATCTACAGACATTGTTTCTATTGTCCTGTTGCAATGGAAATAGGGGTGTGCCCCCTTTATCGAAAAATTAGACTATCTTCAACTATCAAAAGCATTATTATAAATTTTAAAATCTATTACAAAAATACGAAGCGCATAGTATTATATTTAACCAAATATCTTTAATGTTTTCAATATTTTCATATTTTTTATACAACTCCCCCCATAAATGGGATGTTGCAACCGGTAAGGACCAACTCATTCAACGGGCCGGGCTAACGGCAAAGCAAACGAATCCACTAATTCTGGTAGGCCCAACCCAGTGATTTGCCCCCAACAAATCGGTTGACCTCACCTGATGACCGCACTCAGCTGGACCCTTCACCCGTCTGCCTCGTCGCCGACCTCGCACGTCATCAGGCCGTCGTCTCCGAGCATCTCCCTCCACTCCACGCTGCTCCTGCTGCTCGCTCCTTCCCTCTCCTCGGCCTCGAGCCCTCGCTTTCCTGGATCCGTTCCACTGCCCCCGCCCGCAGTAAGCAACCAGCCAGCGAGCCTGCCATAATTCCATTCCTTAATTGCCAATGGCGACCGCCATTACGGCCTTCTCGCGCTCGCCTTGGGATAAACTCCCCGACAAGGAAGGCACCGCCCCGCCCCGTCCCGTGAGCACCCCCCGCCTTAAGACTCGCCTCCTCGCTGAGCCGCTGGTCCCAGTTGCCGCGGCGGTACTGGTACGCCGGGATGGGCCGCCTTCTTATTGGCTTCTTGCTCCTTTCTTGGGGTCTTCTCCCTTGTTGCCGCTGCTCAGGTGAGGTGTTCTGCACTTTTGGCCTTTTGGGGGCAAGTTACTATTTTAGTTAGTACTGAATTACTGGTAGCAAATCGCCGTAACAGATAACAGACGGGGAAAGAGTGAAGAAAGGTGGCAAGTAATTAGTAGGATTTGAACAACACAAGTAGTATAGGGAAAGAAAGTAACGGTAATGTTTGGTGCTAATCCTATTCTTAATTTGGGCCACTTAGCAATCTTGCCAACTCGTGAAATGGTGAGAGCAAATTTGGTGCATAATTAGTTCATTTACAATTGAACAGAATACAAATGACCAAGTATGTCATACAGACATACACGACACACATATCTGCATAGGCATCAAGGATTGGAGGAAATTACACTGTATTTTGCTTTTTTTTATACATGAAAGTTCTGCATATGGTTTTTTCTTATTACAAGAAAACCTCTTCTTAAAACAATGTGCAATTTGCTCTCCATGTTATCCATGTAACATGCGCTAGTTGCGAGTTAGATACACATTTGTAGCATCAAGTAGTAAACTCACATTTATAGTTACAATATGGAGAACTCTTCGGTGTCCTTCTTTTCACCTTGTATTAACTTATCTTATCTTCCCATTTACAAAGTCAATGATAAAAAGGTAAGATAAGTTAGTAAATTGCCAAAGCAAATTACTGGTTGTATGGTCCAGTCCTCTCCAAACTGGTTGTTTGCATGGTGATTTGTCATTGGAAATTAGTATGAGCCTTATGACATAACATTACACTTTTAAATCACCATCATTTCTTTTACAGTGAATAAGCTGTCCAAGGTGAAGGGTGTGAACTTGGGAGGGTGGCTGGTGGTGGAAGGATGGATTAAGCCATCACTGTTTGATGGGATTCCCAATGTGGACATGCTTGTAGGTGTATTGCTCTTAGTTTTTCTTTTGAAGGAAATGTTGCAATTAGTTGGTCACTGGGTCTGTTGAACTATGTGCTTGTGTGTTCTCAAAAAACACTGTGTGCTCATGAAGTTTTAATCCTTTGTGGGGGCTGTGTTTGCAGGATGGGACACATGTGCAGTTCCGCTCAGTGGTATTAAATAAGTATCTTAGTGCTTCCAATGGGGGTGGTTCGAATTTGACAGTGGACCGTGATGTGGCCTCAACGTGGGAGACATTCAAGGTGTGGAGTTATTCTGTTGATATTGGTTTCACACTGGAATCAGTTTTTTTAGATAGAAAACAGTAGGCAAGATGCCCACTGTTATGTAATTAAAGTGAAACACTGGGACCAGTGTATGTTTGATTACTTCTGTGATAACATGAAGCGGATTAATCTTACTAATTGTTTAGACAATATGGTACAGCATCTCAGTTGCACACACTATACTTCTTTCCAGAATTGTTTTGCCCTCAAAATCTTGGAGGGTCAATGTGGAAGACACTGAAAAAAATGACTCAACCAAACAACATTAACAATGTTTCAGAGTCCATTTATAATATGATCATGAAACTGATATAACACTTGCCGGCACATTTTAGCAGCTGCTACCAGTAGAAAGCAGATTTGGAACAATTTGTACATTGCTCGTTGATGATATTTCATCATATGAATGTTAGAACCAACTGGAATTCATGAAAGTTGTACAGTAACACTCACCTGTGCATTCATATATTGCATGTTTCTGACTTCTTGCTGTATAGTGATTTTTAACTTAAGTCTGGTGCTGCTGCCTTGTTGGTTTATCTTTAACAGCTTTGGCGGGTGTCAGAAAATAAATTTCAGTTCCGATGCCTGGGAGGTCAGTTTTTTACATCAAGCAGTGGAGATGGTTTGATCTTGGCAACTGCTAAGGAACCATTGTTCAGCGAGACTTTTTACATTGAAAGGAATGACAGAAGGATTCATATCAAACTTCTGAGTGGAGGCTATGTGGAAGTATTACCTACTTCTAGTTTTCATTTGGATTGCTCTTCAATCCATGGGTCATACTTTTAATAAGACAATGCAATTTCTCTTTAACTTAGGCGACAAACGATCATCTGCTTATTTCCACTTATCAATTCGAACCAGGGTGGGACAATAATTTAGCAACCGTTGATATGGTGGAACTTGCATGGGGACTACCAACTTGCAAATGGTTATGGTTACGAGAAAGCCACGACGGTCTTGGAAGTATGCCTAAGATCCCTCTTCACTTTTTCCCCTCACTTTTATTTCATTTTCTTGAATAAATTGACTCCTTTCCCATGTTTAACAACCTTTGATCATTTCTTTATTTTTTCTGAAGGAGCACAGAAGAAGTTTTGTTACAGCAAGCGACTTTGCTTTCTTATCTCGACATGGAATTAACACTGTGAGAATTCCTGTTGGATGGTGGATAGCAAAAGACCCTTATCTGCCTTTTCCCTTTATTGGAGGATCTTTGGTAGCTCTGGACCAAGCATTCTCATGGGCACAGTAGGTCTTGTTTGCAAACTGTCCTTTGCAGTATTTGGGATATGCTTGATCTACTCTGGTGCTATAATGTTAGGAGGGTTGAGTTAGTAATACACGATTATTTCTGCTGAATCAGAACATATAATTTGAAATGTATCATTGACCTTCATGCGGCTCCTGGTTCTCAAAATGGAATGGAACATAGTGCGAGCAGGGATGGTTCGGTGGACTGGCCAATACCAGAATATATCTCACAAACACTTGAAGTCATTGAATTCCTGGCGACAAGGTTCTCTTTCTTGCAGCATTCTATTTTTTAACTAAATCCATTGGAGTGGTGTTATTTGCATTTCTCATCAGCCAGGTCTTTACAACAAGATATCCCAGTAATTTCTTTTTCATAAAAGGACTGCAATCATTTTGTATACAAATCATCAGCAGGGCATGTGTGTTTCTGTTGACTTATTGTTCCACATATTCATGTGTTTTTTCCCTTGCTATTAGCTATTATATTGCCATATTTTCTATGCCATAGAGTTTATGATTTTTTCACTGTCGACCCACCTAAACAATAGGCTATAGAAAATGCAGTTACATAATTTCCTCCTAGACAATTTAATCCCCACAGTTTTGTGTGTGGAAAGCTAAAATTTAGTGCTTCCCATAATACAGTTTAGTTTCTAGTAATTTTGAGGTTGTTAGGTGCAATCTATCTTGCAATGTCCAAATGGTTTCTTGAATTTGCACTTTGCAGGTATGGGAATCATCACTCTCTTTTGGGCATTGAGCTTCTCAACGAACCTTCTGCAGCCACAGTTCCTTTAGATGTTCTAGTGTCGTACTATATGAATGGTTACCAAATTGTGCGAAAGCATTCACCAACTGCATATGTTATTCTCTGCCAAAGAATAGGGAATGCAGACCCAATGGAGCTCTTTCAAGCAAATGTTGGTATTTCAAATGTTGTAGTTGATTTACATTACTACAACTTATTTGATCCATATTTTGCCAGCATGACTCCCACTCAGAACATTGAATTCATTTATAAAATGAGGGCACCACAATTACAAGCTCTTAGCAGCTCTAATGGGCCGCTTGTTTTCATTGGTATGTTTACCTGCTTATGTACACTATTTCCACCTTTACAAATTTTAGAGTGGCTACACATGAGATAACAATGTTCTATATTGGTAGTAGTATATAAGATTTACTAAATTGTGAACTGATGCAAAATTTAGCCTTCATTTCCTATCATCGGGTTAGCTGTTGCAGGTTCTGCAATTAATCCTTTTTTTCAGATGTGACAACTTGCTTTTGTGTTAAGCATCGAGTGTTTACACTTTTTCTATAGGTTTAACATTTCCTGATTTCATATCAAGAAACATTTTTTGGTTTATTTCTTTGAGGCTTATGGGTCTCTTTCTGTAGTCATATATGACATGTTGATTTGTACTGAATATGGGGGTTCTTTCCCTGCATTGCTCAGGTGAGTGGGTTAACGAATGGGACGTGCAGAACGCATCATAGAAAGAATACCAGATGTTTGGCAGAGCTCAGCTGGATGTTTATGAGAATGCCTCCTTTGGACTCTCAAGAATGACAGGGAGCATTGGGACTTCGAGTGGAATATTCAGAATAAATACCTGTTATTCAGTAAGTTACATTCCCCTCAACAATCAAGCCTGTGTATAGTCTAGCCTACAATTTGGATCCTTCCGTGTGTTAAATTATACTCAACTTTCCAGTACTAACATAGACTAATCCTATCAGAGTAAAAGTGCAATAAGTGAATGAAGCATCATTTATTAGGAAAATCCTTGAAAACTTGTGAACTGATGGTGGTTTGAAGTTCGTTTTGTTGGAAGTTTGTGAACCAATTAATTTCATCACTAAAGTGCATAATATTGTAGCATGTTTTGTATCCCACCAGTTCTCACCATGATATGCAACATCTGTTTAGGTGGTTCATCGTCGCTGAAGACGCCAAGCTGCATATTCCTGCTACTCCTAGCAGTAGGATGGGAAACTCTGATGTTATTATGACTACCTTCTCCAGCTGCAGTAGCAGGCCGGGGTAGCCTAGAAGGTCCTGCAGTGGTATATCTGAACATGTTAATGGCTGGGTTTCTCGTTTGTGTTGCTGCCTGCTGCCCCCATGTTTCCCTGTTCTTTCACATCTTTTTTATTGCATTCTTTGACCGTCAAGATATTCATCTCTGTGTAGTGTATACCATGCTGACAACATTTCCCCCAAAAAAAACACCTGTTCTGTTTCACTGAACCTGTTGAGAAGCAGCTGGCGTGTGCACTTGCGTGCCATGACCAAGGTTTCAAAAACGCGAAAATCCGGATTTTGCAAAAACCATGAGTTGAAACTGACCCAAGTTCAAATTTTCAATTTTAAATTTTCCATGGGGCGCTCAGTATTTTGAGAATTTCTTTCTTTTTTAAGGATTTCGACCAGTTTTTTTGGAGGTTTTAATCGCTTTTTTTTAAGGAAAACTCGCTGTTTGGCTTTCTGAGGATTTCAGTCGTTTTGTTTTTGAAACCCTAGTAGAAAATTCTTGGTTTTGATGACTTTTATTTTTTTTAAGAAAAACTCTTCGTTCTTATTTTATTTTTGTTTGAAACGAAATTTAAAGAGGATTACTATGTTTCGTGTGGTTCATATAGTGCTTAGTGCTTAATGGGCATTTCATAGGTATTGTGTTTCATAAGTGGTTCATATAGTGCTTAATAAGCATTTCATATGCATCGGGTTTTATAAGTGTTTTATGAGTGTTTTGTATGTTTTACATGTTATTTTCATGGTGTTTCACGTGAAATTCATATCATTCGAACGGTCCGAATACCGTTCACTAGCAGTGCTTAAATTTAAAATTTTAAACCCTGAGTACAGGAACGATCCACCGGCCGTGGTGCGCGGGCCGGAGCCAGATCCACGTGACATGGACTGTGGACTTGTTCGCTTGCCATTCTTTTTTCCGAGAGGCGACCTGGACCCGTTGCCTTCCGTGACGCAGACGGCTAGACCAGGTCTGGCTCCCCAAACGTTTCGCCCTTCTCGTTAAACTGCCGCGGCGGGTGGGAGTGGCAGGATAGAAATTATGGCCTTGTTTGTTTCAGATTAAATTAAATTAAATGAAAATTTGTTATTTTTGTATAAGCCAAATGATGTAATGTTTTGTAGTCATTCTTGTGGGGTTTAAATAGTACTTCTTAAAGTTTGTAAAATATTTTTTTATAATTTTTTGAACTCATTAAGACATATTTTGAGGGGATCATAAATTTGCTACAGTAAAACGCAACGCTGCATTAATCTGAAACAAACAAGGCCTATATGGCACCGGGTGCCATGGTGGCACCTGGAGAGAGAGAGAGGGAGAGAGGAGGAGAGGAGATAGAGAGAGGGGAGGAGATAGAGAGAGAGGAGAGAGATAGGCATAAAATTGGGTGCCACAAAGCTTGTGTGGCACCGGATACCATCAAATTTCCTTCCGGAGTGGCAGCACAGGAGCTCATTGACGTTTGGTTCATGGAAAATTCGGCAAATCCCATTTCGGAAAACAGAAATTTCTAATTTAAAAAGCGGCATCCAATCAAAGTAGGGCCTCAACATGAGGCTGTGTCAATTTGTGTGGACTGGGCTAGCTGCTTAAATGAAAAGAAAAGGTTCATATTACACAGTAAACTATGATCCTTCATCTACATACTCTCCGAATTACGAAACCAGATATTTCGCTCCCTAAAACAAGAAAAAAGGAGCAAATAACACTACACAATGGTTTTGAGTGTGGTTTTCTAAGTGGCGGGTGAGGAGGTAATTTAGTTAGAAAAATAAAACTAAAATAAATAAACTCTCTCTCCACCACATCTTCTTTCTCCTCTCCACCTTGGTTCCCCCCTCCTCCGAGCTCCTCGCCGTCGCCGTTCCACCCCCTCTACGAGTCGTCGCCATTCTCGTCACCCTCTCCCTCTCCTTTCCCTGCCTCTACGCCACCGCTCCTCCCCCGTCACTCTTTCCCTGCTACCCCCTCCTTTCCCTCAGCTTCTTCGCCGCCTCCCCACGCCACCCACGATAGGGATGGCAATTTTACCCATGGGCTTGGGTACTCACGAGTACCTGACCCGATGGGTTCAAGTATGGGTTTTATTTTAGACCCATGGTTTTAAAATTTGGGGTTCGAGTTCGTCTCTATTTTTACACCTATGGATACCTGAAAAAATAATAATAATTAAATATAATATAACATGCCACCATGTGTTATCAATAAATATATATTGATGAAAGGCTAAAGTACAAATATAAGTTTATATGTTCAAACTTGATGAAATGGTAGAGTTGAAATTGATTAATGTCATATATATTGTATTTAATATTGAGATATAGGCTTATTATGTATTTCAGGTTCGAGTGCTACCCATCGGGTTCGGGTATGGGCTAGGTTTATACCCATGAAATATTTCGGGTTTCGGTTCAAATATAGTTTTCGGGTTTCGGGTATGAGGGGGAGTACCCGGAGGTACCCGACCCAATTGCCATCCTTAATCCCCGCCGTCACCGCTGCACCCTCTCCCCGCATCGTCACCATCGCCATCCCCATCCCCATCACCCTCTCTCTCTCCTTCCCCTATCTCTCTCTCTCTCCCTCTTCTTTCTCTCTCTCGGCCTCGCGCCCCTCCCTTTCTTCTCGCTACTCTCCCCACCGCCGCGCTCCTTCCCCTCAGCCTCGCCTAGCCCTGCCCTGAGAGGAGTGAGGCTGGAGAGGGAGAGAGGGAATGATAGACGGATCCCACCCTTTTTTGTTTTATTTTTAATATGTTTTTTAGTAGACCGCCACCTCACTAACCATGGCAAAAACACTCTCAAACCACCCATTAGGGGGTTATCTGCGCTGGTTTCGTGGTTTTATAGGGCGAAATACCTGGTTTTGTAGTTTAGGAGGACATGTAGACGAAGGATAATAGTTTAGGGTGTAATACCAACTTTTTCATAAATGAAAAGATTACGAAACAAAATCCTCGCTATTTTGACTAGGATTGCATTCTTTAATTACTTATCTGTTTTTTAGTTGAACAATTTCAGAATTATCGTTAAGTGGCTGCCCTGGTCAAAGAGTAACCAAGGGTGCCCTGCTAGTGAAATCTGTGTGCTCGGTGAACGAAGTTAAGGCCAGAGTGAGCCTTTTGGAGTCTGGGCACGGTGACACGGTTTGCATCGGTCAGAACATGGCTGCCCATCGAAGGCTGGAAGATTGGAAGAGCCCTTGAATTAATTTTGTCACCTTGCCGATGCCTCCACTCTGAAACCGGCGAACCGGCGAGACTTTGGAAATGGAGATGCCGCCTTCACGCGCAGTCCAGCCCAAACTTATTGATTCCGTTCCGTTCCGAGCGGAACGGGCGGAACGTTCCGTTCTGTCGTGTAAAACGGAACAGAAAGAGATATTTTCAGTACCGGCCAACATTCCTGTCAATTCCGGCAGGAACGGCTGGATTTGTCAATTTCGGTTAATGCCCCCTGGTTTCAAACTATGAAATACAATGAACTATAAGCTATGTTTGAGAATTATACGAATTATTTATGCATGTCAATGTAAATTTTGGTAAAGATATTCATATTTCTAACATTTATTTTATTATATTAAAGGGTACGAAACGGTACGCTAGAATGGGCCGGTATCAGAATGTTTCGTTCCAATAGAAAGCCCGGAACGAGCATTGGAATGGAATTGATAAGTTTGGTCCAGCAACCCACGACGCGAGCGCGGAGATCAAGTACTACTATAAAACTACAGTTTGTACGTGCCAATGGACCGATTTTCCAGCGAATGCATATGCCATGCGCGCACAAAATTCTAGCAAATGGCAAGAGTAAACTTAGCATTATAACAAGAAAATAGAAGAGAAAAAATTATCCTACGTTAGGATACTACTGGACATGCTGTAAGTGATTAACCATTTAATATGCCATGCCGTCGTCCATCTCACTGCGGATGAGTGGATCCGTCAGGATCAGCAGCTGTGTTGCATGCTCATGGCTCGTCCTCTCTTTTAGCGGTACAATCTTGCGCTAGGTTGCACTGCGGGCCGGCTGTAGAGCCAGCAAGACGGCAAACCAAATCAAAATGCAACGTACTCCCTCCGTATCAAAATGTTTGTCAAAGATGCCTCGTGCCAGAGAGGCGACCGGGCGGGCGACTAGGGTTTCCCCCTAGCCGCCACCGCCGCCGTCGCTTGCAGCCTCCCCAAGTCGCCTCCCTCCCTCTTGGCCCTCCGCTCGCGCTCCCTCTCCCTCTTGGCTCCTTCCTTGGCCTAGCCGCCCTCCCTCT
>SPJY01037201.1:765454-783556 GCA_005191435.1 Raddia distichophylla | reverse complement strand
TCCGGGAAACCAACGTCCGTGTCTTCACGTAGCCGTGCAGAACTCTGTTTGAGTCGGACTCAAACACGAATCCTAGGCCGTTACGCACCACGCCGACCAAAAAGCTGTTCGGCAGGATGCATATGGCCCTGATAGAACCTTCCAGGGAGCTAGGCCCTGGTAGGTTGTTCGACTGGGCCGTCAGGGAGTGGGCCATGGCAATGGGCCGTGATTTTATCCCCGACAGAAGACGTGCCGGCAATAAGGGCATAGAATTGAAACAAGGGAAGACAAATCCAGTCAAACCGCGGAAAAGTCAATGCCTAAGCGCGATGTGCAGACTCAAGGGTGTTACCTTTTTGTTAAGAGCGAGCATGCTCTTCACCCCCTCTTCAACAGCGCCACGCACGGTTCGATCGAACCCACGGACGTGCGCCTCATGGAACGGCAAGGGCGGGCAGCCTATTGACTCCTGGCTGCTCCCCTCCAACGACGCGGGACGTGACGCCGCCGCCACGGACTGTACTGGTGATACCGGAGGCAGGGCCATCGCTCCGGCTGCAGCAGCCCACCTCTCAGCATCTTCCACCTTGGCCTCGAGCTCGGCCTCCGCCGCTATCGCTTGCTTTGCGGCCAGTTTTGCCTCGCTGAGCTGGGCTCGGACACTCACCAGTGCAGTTTCCAGCTCGTCCACCCTCAGCTTGGTGGCCGTGAGCTCAGTTTCCCCCGCCAGCCCGGGAATAGGATAGATCTTCATTGATGGCGGGCCTTTCCAGGAGGCGTCCTGCGCCCTGGCAGAGTCCTGCTGCTCTGCCCATTCTGGGGTAGCAGAGATCCAGCCCGCGGACGCCAGCGGGGCCACGCTGGGCATCGAAACACTCAGCCAGCCTGACGGCACGAGCACGCGCACCGGCCAGACCCAACCAGCTAGCAGCATGCGCCGGTCAGGAGCCGGGAGCGCTTTCCCGATCGGAGTCTTGAAATAGTCGGCAATCCCTCGGCGATCGATCGGCCACCATCCGTGCACCGTGCGTCCTTCAACGCACAGGGGCGTGATCCACAGGAAATCTGTGCCGGCGTCGACCTTCACCGTCTCCACGACCTCATCAGAGGCATCCAGCACCGCCACCGGTAGGCAGGCCGATGACCCTCCGCGGATCGGTCGGCTCTTGCCCCGCGCGTTCGTTGGCCTTATCAACCCGTCGGCCTCCAGCCGCTGCGACAAGGATATTACTCCTTCAGGCTCGACCGGTTCGCTCTCGGCCGCCACGGTTTCAGCAGAAGGGGGCTGCACCTCCACAGCCACTTTGGCGTTACGTACTGTAATCGGAAACACACAGGGATCAGCGTAATAACTTCGTATAGCATACATTATACGAAGTTATACGATGGTTTCCATCGAAACCCTTCTTCACTCCCTCTACGGCCGTCGATCGCCAAGAAGGCATGGGGCCACATCACGATGAGTCCGGGTCGAAGCCGTGCTGCAACGGCACGGCGGCGGCGCCGCCGCCGCCGGAGAGGAAGGAGGAGGTCAAGGTTGTGGTTGTGGAGCGCTGGGTGGAGTGCCAGCGCAACCACGCCGCCACCATCGGCCGCTACGCCGTCGACGGGTGCCGGGAGTTCATGGCGGCGGGGGCGGACGGCACCGCCGCCGCGCTCCTCTGCGCCGCCTGCGGCTGCCACCGCAGCTTCCACCGCCGCGAGGCCGACGCCGCCGACTGCAACTGCTCCTCCGACTCCTCTGGCGATCGCCGCTGAACGAAGCCGGCGGCAGATCACGGCGATCAGCAGCAGCCGCCGCCATTGGAATGATTCTGTGGGTGGGTGGGTGGATGCATCGATCCCGAATTCGACGGTATATTTTTTCCCATCTTTCTTGTCTGGATTTCGGTGAAATTTCGTGTGATTGTAACATATGTGTGTGACGTGTTCTACGCCATGTAACTTGTGTGCGAGGGCTTATAGATGGATGAGATGAACATCTTATATTAATTAATTAATTAATTAATTAATTAATCCGTCGATGATTTTCTGCTTGATTGATCAGTACTCCTCTTTTGCGATGTACTATAACGTTCATCTCTCTATCTATCTGTCTCTGGTTTGTTTTCTCCTCTTCAGTAAAGAAATTATCTGCAGTAGCAAGTAGTTCACTTGATGCCTTTGCTTGATTTTACTTAAAAGAATTACACTAGCTTTTTTATGATTATTTTCACTGATTATGCGATTATATCAATGTATCCTGTCGCTAGCTAGCCCTGTTGATGGTTCATCATTTGGATCCTCCTGCCCTCCATAAAAAGTCCAGCCCTACCCATACATGTCTCTGGTCAACTGTTAGCCCATTCAATTGATTTCTTGGTGCCATGGAAAATATTTCGAACTTATGGCTTATTATGCTAGTTGACAATGATCGAGGCATGCCAACGACTCGAGATGATATGAATGGAGTTCTTTGCTAATAATGGTTGAAAATTTCATAATAGGCTTTGTGTGGGATAAATTTATCCGAACCTTGTTGACATCTTATATCCTTGCATGTCGATGTTACGTCGATTTTTTGTAATTCAGACCATACACTGTGTACATCTCTAGATGTAGAGGCCGGAATCATTTCCATTATCTAAAAATGGCTTATTATGCTAGTTTCTCTCCGAGCTAAATGTTTAGGCTTCTTTTAGCTGTTTTTACATCTCTCGAAACTGTTTCTCAAGACTTAAAGAGAATGTTCGAAGCAGATGAGCGTTAAGCTAGACTACAAGAGATTTTAAAGATGGTTCACCTTATTTATATTATTATTAAGAAATTTTTAAGGTGGTTTTATCATAGAAAAAGAATATATTAAAAATCAAACTAGTTTTTTTAACTAAATAAGCCCCCAAATTACTTTAAACACGATATTAAGCCATTCGACGGAGAGGTAGAAACCAAAACATAGACGAAATTAAGAGGTCTCTAAAGATCCAGCAGTGAGTGGAAATGAAGGACGAGCTGAGCTCAATGAGAGAGCCCAGGGCACAGTGCTGGATGCACCTGTTGCTGTCGAACGTGGACGTTGGCCGGCATCATGCTCGATCACTGCTGTGTCAGCCTGTCACACACACGCACTGCTTCTTCTTCCAGCTCCAAGCTCCAAGCTCCAAGCTGTGCTCGTACTGCCAGCCAAACGCCACCATGCATGCCTCCTCATCCTATATATACACTCCATTGTTCTTGACGCTAAATAATCTCGGCCGATTCAATTCAAGGGCTAGATAATCTCGTTTTCTGAAGGCAGGGCATTATTTGCTTAGTCTGGGTTTCGAGTGCTTCTTTTTCTTTTAATTTTTTTCTTCTGATGTGTAGCGTAAAACTATCCTTTTTTTGGACGATTAATTTGCAGTAGTATCCATGTGATTAATACTTTTCTTGAAAAACCAACGGACGAACTGTTGAACTAAACTAGTCCCTCCGTATCAAAATGTTTGTCACTTTTGACTTTTAAATAAACGTTTGACCATTCGTCTTATTCAAAAAAATTATGTAAATGTCATTTATTATGTTTGACCATTCGTTTTACTCAAAAAATTATGTAAATGTCATTTATTTTATTGTGACTTGTTTTATCACTAAATATATTTTAAGTATGACTTATTTTTTTTACATATTTGTGCTAATTTTTTGAATAAGACGAATGGTCAAACGTTTGTTCAAAAGTCAAAAGTGACAAACATTTTGATACGGAGGGAGTACCTACTTAGGCCATTCGCAATGCTATTGATAGTTTTGTCTATATAAAATATTGCTTTTGCTCCCCCGCGGGCGCCTGGGCTCGCGGTCTCGCGCAGGCGCTGCCTCGCGCAGGTACCGCGGGCTCGCGCAGGCGCTGCTCGCTCGCCGCCCGCCGAGGATGCTGCTCGCTCGCCGCCGACGTGGCCAGCTGCTGCGTAGCCAACATCGCTGCTAGCATCCCTTCTCCTCCTCGGCAAAAGCGGCGCCATGCACGGCTAAGTGCTCGCGAACGCCGGGCCGCCCTGCTCGAGGCCGCCGTCGTCACCTGCTCCAACGGCCCGTCGATCTACTCTTCTCTAATTTGCTCGATTGGTAGCTTACAGAGTTTTTTCACTTTTTTTATACTGTTTTTTCAGTACTTCTGTACGATAAAATTTCTGTACAACCGTACTGAAAAAAGGATCGCCTGCACGAAGCGCAAAACGTAGGCGCCTGCGTTCTAGTCGGTCCCATAAAATATAGGGCAACAACGTGTTGTTCCCATATGTTCTTCCCATCGAATTCAATAAAATAAAAATTAACAAGTCTGTGCATCTTTTCCTCTCCACGGCCTCAGACCCCAATCACTTAATTTGGTTCTCATGCTCAATAGCAATGCTTCGACTCTCGATATCCATATCACCATCTGATTTACTCTGCGTAGCAAGTCTTATAAACAACTTAGAAACATCACGTGTAGAGCATTAATATATATACTCCTACGTGTTTGCATGGATGCATGCCTGATCAATGTCCATGCCTTGTGTGTGCTTTGTGCAGCCACACCACACACACACGAGTATACGAACACACCACACATGCAAAGCAGACCGCCTCAATTCCCCAAAGTCCAACCCATACGCCGGAGCGACCTGCTCCACACACCTGGACGTACGGTCGCCCATCGCCAAGGAAGTCATCCCTCTCCCCTGCGTCCAAAGTCCAAACACATCAAATCTGACTCGCCGCCTCGCCGGCCAAGCGCGCCCACCACACCAACACCAGACGCCACGACGCCACCCGCTCCCCTCCGTTTCCACTATATACCCTCCCGCGCCCGCGCGCGACTCCGTCCGAGCAGCCAACATGACGCCGCCCCGCCGTCACCGCCATGAGCTGCCCATCGCTGCGCTGCCGCTGCAGCTGCTGCTGCTCGTGGCCGCCGCCGCCGCGCAGCAGAACGAGGACGGCGGCGGCCGGTACGGGAGAGCCACCCAGCCGCCCAGCTTCAGCGCGCCCATGGTGGTGCTCCTCGTGGCGCTCATCGCGGCCTTCTTCTTCATCGGGTTCTTCTCCATCTACATCCGCCAGTGCGGCGGCCGCGGCGGCGCCGCGGCGCCGGCCATCCCCGCCGCCGCGCTTCGCGTGCTGTCGCGCCAGCAGAACCGGCAGCGCGGGCTCGACCCCGACGTGGTCGCGTCGTTCCCCACCATGAAGTACGCCGAGGCGAGGGAGCTCCGGGACGGCGGCGGCGGCAAGGACGTCGTGCTCGAGTGCGCCGTCTGCCTCAGCGAGTTCGCCGACGACGAGGAGCTCCGCCTCCTGCCCAAGTGCAGCCACGCCTTCCACCCGGACTGCATCGGCGAGTGGCTCGCCGGCCACGTCACCTGCCCCGTCTGCCGCTGCAGCCTTGACCCCGACGACCCCGCCGCCGCCGCCGCCGCTGAGGAGAACGGCTCCGGTGAGGTGGCCAGCGAGCGGCCGGAGGTGACAATCGACGTGAACCGCGGGGGTGAAGAGGAGGAGGAGGAGCGGAGGCGGCGGGAGGCGATGGAGCTGGAGCGGATCGGGAGCCCTCGCCGCGCCGTGCGGTCGCGGCCGGGGCGGCCGCTCCCGCGATCGCACACCACCGGCCACTCCCTCGCAGCGCGGCTCCACGGCGACCTCGACCGATTCACTCTGCGGCTGCCGGAGCACGTGCGCAGGGAGATGGTCGCCGCCGGCGAGGAGAGCCTGCGCCGCACGGGGGAGCGCGCCGCCGCCGCCGGCGGCGGCGGTGCCCGGAGTGCGAGGATCGGGAGGTCGGACCGCTGGCCGTCATTCATCGCGCGGACGCTCTCCTCGAGGGTGCCGTTCTGGGCGGCGGCGTCGAGGAGAGTGCCGGACGTCGAGGCAGGAGCACCGGAGTGCTCCACGACGCCTGCGGCGACGGCGAGAGCCAAGCGCGAGAAGGCGGCAACCGCGGCGGACGGCTCCGTGGGTTCAGCGAAGGGAAGCGTGCGGTTCGACTGCCTCGGCGGCGGCGTCTCGAGCCCCAGAGTTGGCGCCGCCGCCGGCGAAAGCGAGGACGACGAGGAGAAGCCAATTGCTCGGCAAGTTTGAGCGCAGGACGTCGGGTTCGCGACTTCGCGCCCACGCGCGGCACATGCTAGTGTGCATCGTCTCACCAGAAATCATCGCGCGGTGAGATGAGATTGAAATCATGAAAGATCTCTCGTCGCTCGATTCGCCGCCAAGTGATTTTCGATGAAGCAGCTCGATCATATCCTCGGACGAACAAGAACACGCAGCATTCAAAGATCGTATTTTTTTTTTCTGGCTTTCTGCTGACTTTGCTGTTTTCTATAGATAATTGGTGTAGACACGTTCAAGATCCAGCTTTTCTTTACCGTTGAAAGACCATAGGCAGAGTAATTGTGCTTTGTACGTGAACGGACGAACATAGATGGGTAAACTGAAAAAATAATCTTGATTAACAGTGGACTAAGCGCATATTCAAAGATTCGTCGTCTTTTCACACCAGCTAAGCCTCTTTGAAATAGCACGTAGATTAAGGTCGTGTTCTTTTTAGCTTAACAATTTAACGGTTTAACAGCTTAACGACTTATCTATGTTTTGATAAGACATATGTTTTGAATTTTCTGAGTCTTTTTTTTTGTTATTATTTTGAAGATATATAGGTCCTAACGCTTAAAAAAACAAGTCAAACCAAATAGATCTGAATCTCGAGACTATATCGAGAATCTCTCGAAGTTTAGTCGTTTCATCCGTTCAGCTGTTCAACCATTCAGATCAGTTTAAAAAAACTGAACCTAAGTTGTGAAATCAAAAGAAATTGAAAAGAAAATGACTATGCTACCAATGCTATAAATGCTTTGAAAATATGAGATAGAACATCATATAAGAGAGTTAATTATAAATCCAAGAGAGTAGTACTGTGTAATAAACAAGAATAAACAAAGAAAAATATCAATAAATTTACATACACACCTTATATTTCTAAATAAAATTATTAAAATTATATGTCTTACATAAAAAACGGACCATGATGGGTCTCCAAATTTTTTGAAAAACATAGAAGATCATATATTTGACTATTTGAAAAAACAAAGGACATTTTTGCTAAAAACAAAGGACGTAATATAATTTTGTGTTTTGAGATTTAAACGTCATATTGTTTGCTGGGTGCAGCGAAAGCCCTTCTTTCATCATTTTCTGGCAACTGGGAGGATTGGAGTTCAATCCCTTCTTTCATCATTTCCTTTGCTTCGTTTTTCTCCTTTCTTTTTCTATAGGAGGGGGGAGGGCACAATAATTTTCTTTACTTCGTTTTTCCTCTCTTTTTCTATAGGAGGGAAACAAAATAAGTTTTCTAGATGCAAATAATTTTCGTTAATGACCAGAGGATAATTGAGAACTTAGGAAAAAAAAGGAAATTTTATCAAATTTATAAAAATATATTAATTCAATTTCCTTTAAATCTTGCTCAAATTTTGTGATGTTCCCTCATCTAGTATGACTTTTTGGCTTGTTTTTCTCCTATACTTTTCTATACATAATAGGGAGGAGACAGGTGATGGTGTCTTGTGAAATTTAAAAATAAAATGGGTTTCCTAGATCCAAATAATTTCATTTATGACTAGAGAATCATTGGTAACTTAGAAAAAATACTGACAATTTCATAAAAAAATAAAAATATGAGGAACCTATATATGAATACAGAATTTTCTCTAAATCACGCCCAAATTTTGTGCTTTGATGGTCACAGAATAATTGAGTACTAAGAAAAATGGAAAAAAAAATTGATCAGATATATAAAAATATATTAAAATGGGACGACAATCCAACATTTAATTTTTTTCAAAAACTCACAATTAAAATTTTGCCTTGTTATTCAGTAGGCAGGGCCGAATCGTGGGGTCGATTTTTTTGTACTCGTTTTTGCCGTCCATTTCAACTATTTTTCACTTTTTTATCGTTGTTAAAAATGTATCACTACGTTGGAAAAAGAATATTGCTAAGTTTAAGGGTGTGTTTGGTTCTTTGGCTAGCTCAGCTCTAGCAGAGCTAGGCTAGGCTAGCTCAAGTCGGTTTAGCTCGCCTTGCCATCGATGCTTGTTTGGTATTCTTTACCCGAGTCGTTAATTTCAGCTGCTTCTTTTGCGCTAGCAAACAACTAGCCTAGCCCAGTAATGCTATAACCACACTAGCCAAGGATCCAAACGCTCCCTTATGACTTCGATCAGGAGGTGGCCGTGCTCCTGGCAGTAGCGATGGCTCGTCAATTTTCATACCCTTTTTTCAATCTATTTTATAATTTTCCTAATGAAAAAACTTATGATAACCATTAAACTAAGGAGAAATTGCTAGCACTAAGCTTTGATGGTCAACAATGGCAATTAGAGCAAATGGGAGGAATTTTTCGTGGGATTTGGCGAAGCTCTCCATGCGACAGCGGTAAGGCAGCGGCTCGTCGCGGCGACACCGGCCGCCAGCCACATCGACGCTGCATCCGCGCATCATGCTCCTCGTAAAAAATCTGATGTTGTCACCTTCCTCTTATGGACCGTGGCTCCTTGGGAAATCTCCAAAGGAAGTGACCTCAGTACTTTTTGTGGCCTCTATACGAAAAAATCGCACAGTCGCTGATGCCCTACACAATAACAACTGGTTGTTGGACTTACGACATAATTTCACCCCTAACCTCACCGTGGAGCTGGTCTCCCTCAGGCAAAAGATCAGCCGTGATGCGCTACATCCGATCCACTAGGACCGAGCCATTTGGCATTTCTCCGCATACTGGAATTTATCTGTCCTCTTAGCATACCGCATGCAATTCGCTGGAAGGACATCTTCGGCGACGCTAGCGCTCATATGAAAGCAGTGGGCGTCCTTCAAGTGCAAGTTTTTTGCTTGGACGCTGTTCTTAAGCAGGGTCATGACTGCTGACGCCCTACTGCGTAGGGGACCGCCGAATAATTACTTCTGCGCCCTTTGCCTCAGATGCCTGGAGACCTCGGAACACCTCTTACTCGAGTGCCCTTCTCCTCCCACATTTGGGACCTCCTGGCTTCCGGGCTCAACGCCCCACACCTTCTCTGCTCCGCGTGGACCCACACTAACGATATCAATGTCTGGTGGGTTGAGGACATCCTGTTACCCAACCTTGCCCCCGGTATAGGATCCGTCGTGATAGCAAACTTATAGTATATCTGACTCGAAAGGAACAATCGCATTTTCAACTCAAATGAGTTGTCGCCGATAACCTTCTTTGATTTGCTGCTGAAGGTTATGCGTCTTTGGGGGGTGGCAGGCGCTCATGTTGTAATAAGTTAGCTCACATGTAGTGTACATCCGGGGGAATGTGTCTAAACCTCCATCTAAATTTTAACCTTTTAACTTTCTTATTGAATTAATACAAGACAGTTCTCCCGCCTTTTTCTTCTGATGTTGGTAGAGGGTAAGTGTGGATATGTCGCGGCCAAAAGATAAAATCGTTCATCCACCGCTGCTAGGAAGTAAAAATCTACATCTGATATATATGCGCATGTCTTCCTTCCGAATGGGATTCTACGATTAAGGGCTTGTTTGGATTGTGACCGTGGCTAGCCATGCCAAAGTTTGGCCCGCCATGGTAAATTGGCTGGTATTTGGTTGGCATCCGATGAATGGTGCGCCGACGGAAAAATTTGGCGAGCCAACGAATTCCCACGCGAAACGCTAGCGCGGCGTTGGCGCTGAATTCGGGCGCCATCTGATGGCGTGCCTTCATGCCATTGTTTGGTTAGTGTGGGGCCCAGTATCAGTGGCAAGCAAAGCTGGTAGATAAGCACCACGTCCTATTTTAGTCAAATGATTTTGTATCTTCTAATTTCTATATCTATTTCATAAAGTGTCCAAATTGAATGAAATAAATTTTATAATTCATATAAAATCCTAAGCAACCCATTTTTTTATTTTTTATTTTTAAGATTTTTATAATTAATCCCTTTTTTGCATTTTAAAATGGCTTTAATGTTTTTATGTTTTAAAATTTTAGTTTTTGTTACCAAATTTCATTTTCCCCATTTTCTCTAAGATGTTTTAAATTTTTAAATCCAATCTTTTATATTTTTATGAATTCATAGTTTTTTATTTGAGTTTTGTGATTTTTTTATTTAATCATGGGACCAATTGACACATTAAATTGGCAACAAACCAAACAACATCCTTCATTACTTGCCATTTGTTGGCAAAAAAAGATGGCTACAAACCAAACAATCAAATTTTGCTAAGGATTTGGTAATGCCATGCATTGGCATGACCATTCAATTGGCATGGTCATCCATGGTCATGAACCAAACAGCCCCTAAATTCGCTCGTTTTTTAGGAACGGCAAGTCGCAGAAGATTAAACCAATAAAAAAAACCTAGGAGAGACTCACGTACGCAGTGACGCGACCAGCATCCAAGGCGTTGCCGTCAGATCACATGAGCTTCCATGTCAAATCCCGGACGCCGTACGTACGTGATATCCGACATTATTTTTCCCTGAATGAGCGTCCTTCTTTCTTTTGGTACGTGCCATGTATCTTCGATCGTACCCAGCTGTGTACTTACTGAGTTTATGCAAAGTCACCATTCACCGATGGACTTCCAAGTCAAATTCTCGATGCCCGTACATGGTCTTTCTTTCTCATGAGAGCTGGGACATGTTCTTTTGACATGTTCTTTTGAGCTGATTTTAACGACTGAAATGACTCAATTTCAAGAGTTTCTCGAGGTAGCCTCGAGATTCGGATACATTTCATTTGATTTGTTTTTTAAAACGTTAGGACCCGCTTTCAAAACAGTGAATAAACGAACTCAAAAAACTCAAACATATGACTTTTCAAAACGTATACAAGTCGTTAAATTGTTAAGCCATTAAGCCGAAAAGAACAGGACCATGAGATTTTTGCACCGTTCATAGGTAAGGTGAGAAGATATACTTCCTCCTGTTTAACTATTTTAATTGGGCACTTATCATACACTTAGATTTCTCTTGAAAAACACTCCCAAAATATAATATTTTTTATGAATTTTATAAAAACATTGCAATAGTAATTAGTAGTCAACGGTGCATTTCAAAGACCATATCAATGTTTAATATGTTACTTCTTAGATCCGGAGGAAGTATAAGAGCATCTCCAATGGGGCTAAGTCCGCTGGCTATAAGCCTTTCATGTAGATTATTTTGCTGAGGTGGAAGAAAGAGAAATCCATTTTGTTTGTCGCCGGCGCTAGCTGAAGCGCCGGGCGATAGTGCAGCGCAGCAGTTAATGCAGAGATGCTCGGCCAATCACTGAACCACAGCATTGCAGCCTTTGTTAGCCCTCACATTCTCAGCCAATCACGTTGCATGCATCGCTTCAACTGCGGCATTATATATCATTTAATTAATATAAGTGGATCTACAAATTGATTTCTTTTTGCTGAGTTGGATGTCCATGTGAGCACTATAGCCAGCAACTGGCTATAACCATTGGAGATGCTCTAAGAGAGCACATTAGAGCATCACCATATCCTAGACTTAACTTACCCAACCACTATTTACACATCCTCTTCACTATTTATTTATTTATATATTCCTCTTTTTTTATTTTATTTGCTATAGCACCGAGACAACCTCAGTTAAAACAATGAGACCTTATTTGGAACACAAGCGATCTCTCCTCTCTAGCTCTATCTCTCACTCTCTTGTTATATATTGTTGTAATTAATAAAAAAGCTCTTGTGGTGGTAATATTGGCAGCACCAACTTTCAACCGCAACCGTTTGATCTCAATTCAAAAAGTTTTTGATAATCTTGACCCTTCACGCATCTTAATCCACAGAATCATCTCTGCCCAAGGTGCACTAATCCATCTCAGGCATCCATCAACCAATCATATGTATAAGATTAGAAGGGATTAGTTTGTTTCACGTGCTTGTCCCCAGATATCGTAATAAACATTAATTTGTTTCCTTCTATGTTGATCTTGATTGATGTCTTTTTTTCTTTCCTTGTCAACTTGCTTATACGTCGTGCCTGCCTAATTCAACAATCAGCACTGTTGGGAAACCCCTGTGTGGGGAGCCCGGCCCGTGCCCGGGTCGACGGGCCAGCAGGCGGCGGCGCTGGAACGCGAGGGGTGGCTCTCGTCTCGCTCGGGATTTTTTCACGATGACCCAAAGCTCTGTCTGATGTCTACCCTTCACGCATCTTAATCCACAGAATCATCGATCTCTGCCCAACGTGCACTAATCCATCTCAGGCGTCCATCAACCACTAATATGTATAAGATTAGAAGGGATTAGTTCGTTTCACGTGCGTGTCCCCAGATTTTGTAATAAACATTAATTTGTTTCCTTCTATGTTGATCTTGATTGATGTCTTTCTTTTCTTTCCTTGTCAACTTGTTTATACATCGTGCCTGCCTAATTCAACAATCAGCACTAACTTGTTTCCTTATTTGTTGATCTTAGTTTATGCCGTTCTTTTATTTCCTTGTCAACTTCCTTGTACGTTGTCCCCCTGATTTAATAATCAACATTAATTTGTTTCCTTCACGCTCTCGTCATAGTGGTGGTGGCGGTGCCAACTTTCAAACACAACCGCAGATATCACGCGTGCTCTAAAGAATGACATCAAGGTACGTGACAAAGTTAAAAATGATTTGTACAACAAGACGGGGGCTTGATTTTGGAAATGGATAGCATTGTGACGGAGGAAGAGGCGATAATTTTGAACGCCTCATTGCACTAGCAAGGATGGCTAAGAGACCAAATAAGTGAGCTGATGCAACTTCTAGAAAAGGGCAGTGGATAAAGGAAATGAGTTAATAGATAAAGACAAGCGGATTGCTGCATCATCTAGTGAGGGAGAGATAATGCATTATATCCTTCGAGGTTCCAAGTAGGACGAACAAATAAGATGTGGCAAATGATATGTGGCAAAGTTGGTTCATATTTAATTATGCTTATTGGCAAGTTTGTTATAAGTTTGCTTAGCAAAAACTTACTGAGTTGAAGTATACTATTTATTCATATGTTGTCATGGTAACACTTAGGCATATGAACATCATTTTTGTGCTAACTCATCATGGTTCACACTAGGTGTGTACACCGCTGAGACTATCTTTTTCCCTATGCTACTTTATTGCACAGTTAGTCAGATGTCGTCATTCACCTAAAGCTTTATAATTTTTTTCTTGCCCTAATTTATATGCTCCTTTCATCCTTTCATATTCTATAGCAACATACGGATATTGAACTAGATATATATTTTTCTCTTTTGAGATATCTTAGCACGACCGCTAGTTTAATTAAATTGTCACGTCTTATCTTGTAAATTACTTTTTACAATTTCATATATTATTTTGGTTGATTTTTTATTCTTTTTATATAGCTCCGTTACAATGCAGAAGTATTTATTTATTTCTATGATAAAACCCGCGACCTAATTAACTCCATACCCAACCGCGCAACATTTAATTTGGCTTACGTGTGCTCAAACGGCACCGCACCGTACAGCTGGCCGCAAGAGTATAGTGAATTACTCCAGTATTTCATGTGGTCTTTCCGTCCATGCTCCATGCTGTAGTGTAAATGTGTAACAGTGTCATGTTGACCTCGACCTTCTGGATGCTAGCAACAGGGGGACAACAACTCTTGAGACAAGTGCGGTACGGTGTGATTGGTTCTTGATCAAGCAACGGCCCCCTCTACACTCTTTGAAAAAACTTGCAGCTTCTTCTAGAAGCCCTAGTAAATGCTACTCTCCCTCCATCCACAAATAATTTATATATAAACTTTTTCTGATTTATGCAGAAAAGATCTACGTTTTAGCCTGGTTTTAATTGCATGAGGCTTTAATTAATTGCATGTCAAGATGAGAGTTATGGTTGCTGTGGACATATATATTACAAGTATGCGGTCCTTGAATTGGTACGAGGACACAACTTTTGGGATAGGAGTTGAGGTTAGAAGGAGTATATTATGTCATTATTTTCATAGCAATATTTTAAAGATTAAATGGGTAGTTGATCCGTTAATTGCTTTTCTTAGTCTTTGTGATTTCCCTTAGACGTAGACCATTTGTGGACAGAGGGAGTAATTGACAATGTTAATCAGTGGCACATGGACATGGTCTTCGAATATAATTTTAATCATTAATTATCAATACAAATTATTTATAAAATATAAAATATATAATATATATTCCAAAAATGTTTTTAAAAGAATTTATATTTATGTTTTATGTGCTCATTTCAAAAGGTTTAAAAATATTTATAATTTTTTTTAAAACTTTGACTTAGAAGATATGTCTAAAACAAAATATTTTTGAGAATGACTGAGAGCATGTACAATGGTTGAGACAGCTGTTGTCTCTAAGTTGTCTCTAACCATTCCCATGTCACCTAGAGAGAATACTAAAGATTACCTATATAATGGATTGTCTCTAAGCTGTCTACAAGGTTATTTAATGCTTGCATGGAGATTAAAAAAATATGGTGATCAAATGTGCATGCTAACTCTATAGCCTACATGAGTTGTGTAGAACTAAGAAGGATCTATGTTGTCGATATCTAAGGATGAATCAGAAGGCATTCTAAAAAATAGAGAACCAAAATTTAAAAAATAGAGAACCACGATCTTTGATCTCTACCTATGACCGTTATCCTAGTAGTTGTTGATGCAAAAAATTCTGCACTTGACACTTGATAGAAAGTATCCACAGCTGAACAAGCTTCAGTTTCAGATTCATATACATGTGTCTTATGTTCAGGCTAACTTTCAGGTTCAGACTTCAAACCTAAAATAAAATAAAATGACCCATCTGATCAATCCAGTTAAATACCCGAAATCAAAATAAGGCACAACCAGATGCAACCAAAATCGGTAAACATCCAATTTCAATAGTGATGGGCGCGGACGCGGGGTCTCGATCTTCTGGTGAGAAACGGTAAGGATGATTCGGTAAGGTGTTACGGAGACCTAAACGATCCGGCTTCCAACCCCGCAAAGGAACTGAAAATCCCGGCGATCGCTAAACCACCACAACGATTGTTATCGACTGAACCAGAGGCACGATCGACCTGTCCACGAAGGACGATTCCTGCAAGCAACCGAAGAACGAACAAGAACACAAGATAAACAATCTGAATTGCAAATTTATATTAAGGATAACGGGGTTCAGAAACTTGGTCCTGTTGGTCTAGCCGACACAAGAAGAACAAGGCGAAATCTCACACAACCGTGACGAAATCAACTAAACAAAACCCAACTAAGACGTAGCACGGCGTGGGACTTATATAGGGCGGCGGCCAGAGGAGGGGCGCCCAAACAGGTGCCCACACGTGCTCAACCCTAACTCTAGGGGTACACGGGCTTTGGGCCCAAAAATACGGCGACGCAGCGCCGGAAAGTTTCTGTCCGTCAGATTGTTTTTGCGATTCCCGTTGACTCGGATTGAATTTGGAGGCGTGGTTGGATCCGTTGGAAAGCTTATCTCGATAGCTTTCCGTAGAGTCCTTATTTGCCTCGTTTGGACATCGTATGTGATCTGGGCGTCCGTTTGAAGGTGCGCTGGTCCTGGCAGTCCGAACCGGACCCGGCAGCGAGTTCGACGTCCTCCCGTCTTGGGCAACCGCGTCATTGATGTCCTCATCATCCCCCCTTTCTTGAATTTGAGTCATCCTCGACTCAAGCATATTCTCCTGCAAAAGGTTAGGAACTACAGAGGGCAAAGCAATAGACAAATCTTTCAAATCATTGTTTGGTTCTTTAGCTAACTCGTCGTCTTCACATTTTTGTGTAGCTAAAAGAACAGGCCCTTTCAATTTAATTCTAGAATTCGTCTCAACAGTTTCCTTTTGTTTTGCTACACTTGGTTTTTCATTGACACCACTTTTATTTTGTGATTTACGACTTGCCTTTGCTAACTCAGCAGTTGTCATAGGTTTTAACACATATTTCTTTTCCTTAAACATAAACTTATATTCATTAGACCTACCATGATGAACAGCATCTACATCATAAATCCAAGGTCTACCCAGTAAAATAGAACAAACATCCATGGGTGCAACATCACAATCTATGTAATCACGATAAGTACCAAGGGAGATGTGGATTCGAATAGTCTTAGTTACCTTGAGCTTACCGCAGGAATTGAACCATTCAATGCAATATGGATGTGGATGCGGGTGTGTGGTCAAACCAAGCTTCTCGACCATGTCAATGCTCGCAAAGTTGTTGCAACTTCCTCCATCGATGATTACGGGCACCGCATATTCGTTGACGACCATCTTGGTTTGAAAAAGATTGTGCCGCTGAGTTTCTTGTGACCGTTCTGGTTGTGCAGTCAATACACGGGTCACGACAAGTGTTGGATAAGCTTCCGTTGTCAAAGTATCAAACACCTCTTCTTCGGCAACTTCGGTACCTGCAGGGTTAGCGGCAACTAAAACAAGATCATCCTCATGCTCACTAGCAGAAGAATACTCACCATCCTCACGAATAATGAGAGCACGCTGACTAGGACAATCACGCTTTGTATGTCCAAATCCCTTGCAACGGAAACATTGAATGTCGCGAGTACGGCCTGTGGATGCGACAGAAGAAGCACTTTTGGCGGGGGCTTGCGCCGCTGAATTCTTACTTACACTCGTAGCTCGTGTCGGAGGGGTAGAAGGAACAACGGGCGGTGATGCTTGATGAAGTGTTGACGATGGAACCTTTGCAGCCTCAAGGTTTGACTTTGATGAACCACTGAAGTTTCCTCGCGTCCTGATTTGTCGTCCCTGTACTTCCCTTTCTGCTTTGCAAGCAAGATGGAACAAACGAGTGATAGAATTGTATTCTTTATAATCAAGTATATCCTGAATCTCACGGTTTAACCCACCCAAGAATCTAGCCATTTTTGCATCCTCACTCTCTTGTAAACCACATCGCAACATACCAATTTGTAACTCCTGATAATACTCCTCAACGGTTTTGCTATTTTGATTTAAACGTTGCAACCTATTCAGCAAATCTCTCTCATAATAAGAAGGAACAAATCTAGATCGCATGGCACGTTTTAAAGCTTGCCAGGTGGTAGGTTCATTTCCTCTTCTACATGTTTCATGCCACCAAATAGATGCAAAATCAATGAATTCACTAACAGCAACCTTAACTTGATTTTCAGGTAAGACAGTAAAACATGAAAATTTTTGATCTACCAATAATTCCCAATCAAGATAAGCGTCAGGATCATATCTACCATTATATGGAGGTATTGTCAATTTAACCTTGGCTAATGAATCATCACGTACCTCACGATTACCTTGACGATTTCTAACCATACCTTGGCGATTGTGACGTAGCCTTCGATGATCTCGATCATTGTTCGCATTAAATCCATCGTCGGCTTCGGAATCAGCAACGTAGTCATTCTCAGCTTGTTCAACCTCATCAGCCCAAGAGCGACGATCAACAGGGGCTGTAGGAAGCACCGGGGCAGCAAGGGGTGCAAGTGGCACCGGGGCAGCAGGAGGCACACGGGCAGCAGGGGCAGGAACTCTTCTTTCAACGTCTTCCATTCTCGTGATCAAGTTGACAATCCTTCTCTCGAGCCGCTCCATCCCGTGGGCATTTGCATTTGTCAGTTGAGTGATGCTATTGGCCATATCAGCCATGGCCTTTTGCTGGTCCTCCATGTACTTCGCGAAATCAGCGTTAAGCACGGACTCATTATTACTTCCTCCTCCTGACATGGTTAGTGGGAGCAAAAAGAAACACACAAGAATATATATACTATATGCTACTGTTGTGTGTGGGTGTCAACAGCTCTCTCTAACCTATCCTTTGTTCTTACCAGTTCTTACCGTGCAAGCAGTAGGCACAATCGGCAACTGGTCGGCGATAACTTCGAATCACGAGGTGGTAAAGCGATGGCTAGAATTTCGTCCCTGCTTGGTTAGTAGAAAGTGGAGCTTGGACAGGCTTTAATATGTAGCAAAGGAAGTACTAAAACCACACTAGTTAAAAAAAAAGGTTGAATAAGTGTTCAACGTCGGTACTGTGCTGGTCCTAGGCTTAACCGTGCTAGAGACGCGAGCCTAATCGCAGACGATGTCACAGAACAGATGCTGAACACGAAGACGAAACT
>SPJY01037201.1:725811-765386 GCA_005191435.1 Raddia distichophylla | reverse complement strand
TTTTTTTTCCCCTTATGTGCTCTCGGTTTAACCTGAACCAAAAGGGAAACAAGGCTATTTATTTAGGTGTGCAGCCAAAGATTAACAAAGAGTTGTATGCACGTGGAAGGGGATGTAATCCAATAGAATTGGAAACTTAAGGAAATAGCACAAATAAGAATTGATACGTGCACTTTTTTTTAATTCGGTTGAGAAGTGGGTCGGTTCAGCTTTGATGGAAAGATATGATCACGTTTAAAACAAAATTGGTGGCTGATCCGACTTTTGTGGAAGCCTCTTTGGGGATGCGTTCCTGTTGGTTGGATATGAAGTAACGGTGGCACACGTTTGATTGTTTGGATTGGTGGCTGGTCAAATGGAAGTCATGGTGGAGTTTGTTTCCTTCTCGGGTTTTGGGTGAATATGGAAGGTGGAGATCGAGTAGTA
The DNA here is from genome assembly GCA_005191435.1 of Raddia distichophylla. NCBI lineage: Eukaryota > Viridiplantae > Streptophyta > Magnoliopsida > Poales > Poaceae > Raddia > Raddia distichophylla. The sequence continues at coordinate 764,960 of SPJY01037201.1, read as the reverse complement.
AACGGGCAGCTCGGTATATGAATTGGGCTATTTGGGGTGTGTTTGGTTGGTCCACGAGGGACAATCCAGGATGAGATAATGGATGGGATTGAGCTGTGCTGCACGGATTCATGATTAAGCTGTGTTTGCTTGGATTTTTGTTTTGCCAGACAAGTTGATCCAAAGGTCTCACTCCTCTCGGTCTCACTCCTCGGCTGGCCACCGGCCGCCGCCCGTGCCATCGCCGCATCATTCCAGCGCCGTCACCGCCTCCTTCCCCGCCGGCCACCGCGCCAAGCTTCGCCCTGCGGCAAGCATAAGCTTTTAGATTCAAAAAATCCACAGAAAGTAGTAGCATGCACACAATCGCGGACTACCAAGAACAGAACAAAGATCAAGCGAGGGACCCCCCCAGATCTAAGAGAGTGCTCGGGAAAAAAATATCAGAGGAGTCAGAAAACTAGCGCACTTGCGCTGTGCCTGCCCAGCCGCCGGGGCCACGCCGCCCCTCCTCATCCGTCGCCGCCGCTCACCCCTAGAGCTCGTTTGTTTGGGCGTTGCGTAACGTTGCGTCGCGTTCGGCCGCGTCCGCGAGCGCGCGCCGCGCGTTCAAAAGCTGGGAACGCAACGCGACGCAACGCTCGCGAACGCCCAAACAAACACGGCCCTAGACTCCTCGCCTCCCTCGGCGTCGGTGCCGACGCTGCTGCCACCGCTGCTCACGCTCTCCTCCCTTGTCGCTCTCTAGCAAGGCACTTGTTTTCAAATACTGATGTTCGGTGAGCGACGAGGCGAGGATTGAACCGTGGCGCGGCGGCGGTTGTGGCGGCGGGCGGCTCGAGGCCATGGTTGCGGCGGCGTTGGGTGGGAGACCGAGCGCTGTATGGAGAGGAGACTGGCACGGTGTGGGACGAAGGCAACTCTACGTTTTGCATCGGACGGAGCGGCCCGCCCAAGAAAGCAAAGAACTAAAGAAGCGATCCGATGGACCGGCACAACCGGATGCATTTTATGCCAACCAAACAAAAAATGGATTCGTGCAGGACCGGACCATCCGTGTCCGCTCAACCAAACACACCCTTGGTGGATGGCAAGAACCGCGACGAATAAAAACACAACGAACACTGTGACAAAACGTGACTCGAACTCGAAACTCTAAAGATCAAAACGCTAAGACCAGCAACAACTCGACGATGCAACGCAAATTCAACAAGAATTAAACTAGGTAGTAATAGTAAAGGCTAAACAGGGCTTGAAAAAATAGTAGATGCAAACTCCTTTTGTGGGGTAATTTTCTGGACTCTAGGTACAAAACCGATCTACTAAACAGAAAACGAAAAACTTCTCACCAGGCAACGGATGCTCTGATACCACTTGATGGGCGCGGACGCGGGTCCCGATCTTCTGGTGAGAAACGGTAAGGATAATTCGGTAAGGTGTTACGGAGACCTAAACAATCCGGCTTCCAACCCCGCAAAGGAACTGAAAATCCCGGCGATCGCTAAACCACCACAACGATTGTTATCGACTGAACCAGAGGCACGATCGACCTGTCCACGAAGGACGATTCCTGCAAGCAACCAAAGAACGAGCAAGAACACAAGATAAGCAATCTGAATTGCGAAGTTATATTAAGAATAACGGGGTTCAGAAACTTGGTCCTGTTGGTCTAGCCGACACAAGAAGAACAAGGCGAAATCTCACACGACAGTGACGAAATCAACTAAACAAAACCCAACTAAGACGTAGCACGGCGTGGGACTTATATAGGGCGGCGGCCAGAGGAGGGGCGCCCAAACAGGTGCCCACACGTGCTCAACCCTAACTCTAGGGGTACACGGGCTTTGGGCCAAAAACTACGGCGATGCAGTGCTGGAAAGTTTCTGTCCGTCAGATTATTTTTGTGGTTCCCGTTGACTTGGATGGAATTTGGAGGCGTGGTTAGATCCGTTGGAAAGCTTATCTCGATAGCTTTCCGTAGAGTCCTTATTTGCCTCATTTGGGCATCGTTTTCATTTGGATGTCGTATGTGATCTAGGCGTCTGTTTGAAGGTGCGCTGGTTCTAGAAGTCCGAACCGGGTCCGGCGGTGAGTTCGACGTCCTCTCGTCTTGTGCAACCGCGTCATTGATGTCCTCATCAAATAGTCAAGCTTGCCTATCTCATGCGCTTTAAGCACATAAATAAACTTTCATGGCATCACTCATACAGCAACAAAGCAAATTGCAAATTGCATATTACAACAACAAATTACATATAAAGCAATTAGCGAGCACTTAGCAGGAGGAGTTGGATCTTGCTACCGCTTGACGACGCGGAGGCGGCCACTTCGCGTGCCGCGGCCGGCGGTGCTGCTGCTTCCCCTGGCCCGCCTCCCACCCGTGCGTCACCGCGAGCCAGGAGGAGAGCTGGTGGCTGGGCCGCGGTGGAGGCCCGGCGGCGCTGCAGTGCGATGGAGACCCAGCGACGGCGCGGCGCGATGTGATGGAGACTCGGCGGCGGCGCAGTCCTGCGGCGGCGCGGTCCGATGGCCTGCGGCGACCCAAGCGAAGACACAGAGGTAGGATTTGGGGGGAAATTCGGGAGACGTCGGAGCGGTTGGGCGTAGGGGATCGAGACTTTTGGGGCTGGAGACGATGAGAGATACAACGGGCATCGCAAAGTGGTCTACAGGTCGTCGCTACCTCTTGGATTTGGTGCTAGCGTCGTCTCTCCATGGAGCGACGGCTCCCTCTTCTCTCTCCTTTCTCTCTCATCCAACTCATCAATTGGCTTACGTGGCATTGCTTAGAGACTGCTTAGAGACTGCTGATGTGTATTGTTGTACATGCTCTGAGAGTATTTTGCTCGAGACGCAGAAGCCTTGAATTTGGTTGACTCGAAATTGTAGAGAGAAGGAATTGCAAAAGCCGTGCAAATCTAGCAAACACTGCGGTTTTTGTGGTTGTCACAGTAACCAATCAATGGTTTGCAACGGATTACCATTGTCTTTCTCGTTAAATCGCTGAGTTTTCTCGGTTAGTATGGCGAAACCACTCAAATATCGAAACCGCAAGAATTATGTTTTTTATGGTCGATTTAGGGTTAGGAACCATTAAACTTCAAAAAAGGGGTAATTGTGTTCTTACCCTTCTTTTGAGAACTAATTGTGATTTTGCCCTCATTTTTTTCAAATTATGATTTTGCCCTTACTTTTTCAAATTGAATTCCACTTTTACCCCTCTACCATTAAGTGTACTTAACGGCGTCAATGACACATGTTTTTTTTCATATTTACCCTCATTTTTATTAGTACGTTATGATTTTTCCTTGTTTCGAGTACATATTATTCAAAATATTTCAATAGTGACATGATAGCTCACCTGTACTGGTATTTCGTAGTGACATTATATATCAACATTGAAAAATTTTCACCTCCCCACGCCGCGGCCGGCCTGCACGGCTCGCCGCAACGTCGCCCGCCTGCGCCGCCCACTCCGTCGGCCTGCCTCTGCGTACGCACAGGTACGTATCGCTCCCGTCGGAAGAACGGGGAGGGTGGTATTACCTAGGGTGAGTATCTTGCCCCTTAGAACCGTAAAGCGCCCCGGCGTGGTGTGAGGTGGAGCAGTCGGAAGTGTTGCAGAGATATCGTTAGCGGGTGAGGGGAGGGGCTGTGTCGTCGGCCCAAACCCTGGCAGACTACACAGACCCCCTGTGACGTCGGCTTCCCTCCGGCCGTCGACACAGCTCCACCACAGCACCATAGCTAACAAATTTTCCAGATTAATTATGTTGGTCCCACATGGCAGAGAATAACTGTGTCTGACATGTGGGCCTTGATGGAAATGCCGGTCTCGCAAAACAAGCTAACTCCTCGGCCATATTGACTGCGTCGACGGCTCTAACCCTGACAACAGGCTGTGTCGTCGACCTCACCCAGGCAGATGACACAGACTGTCTTCAGGGTTAGAGCCATCGACAGAGCTTGTTCGGCCGCGGACAAAACCCTTTTGGCGGGAACTGAAATTCAAAAATCCGAAAACCTGCTCTCGGCAGGGCAGGCAGTGTCGTCGGTCCCCCTTGGCAGACGTCACTGGTGCCCTGATGCAGGGTTTGTCGTCGGCCCTAATTTTGGCCGCCAGCACAGCCTCTCGTTGGTAGTCTCGCCGCCGACATTGCTTTTTGCGGCTGCCGAGACAAATCATTTCCTGTAGTGGCGCAACGGTGTTGGCGGTGCGGCGGCGAGCAACATCAGCGATGAGGGAAAAGGAGGGAGGCTAGAGGTGGCTGGCGATGTTGGCGGCAAGGGAGAGGAGGGAGGTGAGCAGTGGCGGCGGCGGCATTGACGAGCGCATGGTCTGGGTGCCTGCATGAGCTGTGAAACGCAGGCGCTCGTGAAGAAGCAAAAGCGTTAATGTAATTGTTCCATAAGTAGATCAGCCAAATACACAGTAGAGCCTAGAGTTCAGATCCTCTCAAATCCACCATCAACATTCAATTCATAGTGAAACCAACTACATTTATATTTATTTTAATTTAAAAATAAATAAATGACTTTTCATTTCATAAAATTTTAAAAAACATCCACCGTCGGTTCAACCGGTGGGTCAGCAAATACCGTTGTATGAAATGGCGAAAATGACCCAGGCTACTAAACCACCATTCCATAAGCTCGGATTCAACCCGTAGCCACTTCCCGCCATACGAAACAGCGGAAAATAGCCCGGGCTCTATCCCGCCAGCCCAAACGACGGGTATGTCCCAACAGTTTTTTACCCGCCCTTCGGAACGACGGGAGGGCCCTAATTTTTCAATTACAATTCATGGGTTTATTCTAATTTTTATTCAAGGTTATATGAATGAAATCATAATTTTTTAGTAGTTCCCACTTCACCAACAGTGAAGTAGGGAGGTTCGAATAGTATTCTTCGTCTCATTTCTTGCGGTTGTATGAAAGAGTGTTTCGAAGATCGCTGAGTATTGTCTACATCGTTTATACCTAATGCGATGTACAACTATTTAAAATGAGATATGCGCGATTTTTTTCGAAAATTGCCTTCATCGTATTGTTGTTTTTTGTGGTTAGTTTGCAAGCTAGTTTCTCATGCGTTCGTAAATTACCTAACTTCATCAAAAAAATTTTGAAAAAAAACTGACAAGTTACCTTGGAGCGTGTTGTTTGTACAATATTATTGTTGCATTAGTTAGTACGATTTGTAATAGTAAGTAAAAATTAACAAAATAGGTAAATGATCATAAGTTTAGGGGTTTATAATGGTTGTTTACATGTTTCCTATACACTGTGAAGTTACGTAAGTTCACCGTAAATAGCGGAGGAATTCGACATGGTGTGTCACATCATGTTCTTCTTACGTTGTGATTGTAGCATCAGTTAGTTAGGTCCCTACAAGTTACTAAATAAATGACAAAGTAGGTAAATAATCTTAATGCTCCGAAGAACTAGTCATTACATTGTAAGAACGGTCGGATTACTTGATATAAACAATAACACGCACGATGCATAGAGCAATCACCCTATGACCCTACTACCGCACTGTAGCTAAACCTACATGACTTAGGAAAACTTAAAACATAGTTGTGCTCTATCATAATATAGGTGCACCGAGTGTATTTCCCCTTCTCAAAGACCTTCGGTCCTACTGCCCTAGCACTAGCAGCCCTTTCGCTCTTTTTCGCACGGTCTGCCTCAAGTTCAGAGACCTGGCATTGCAGGTTGGCCTCCATCTTTGCTTGAAATTCCTCTTTTCAAATTCCTCCGCCCTAGCTCTGTGAGATGATGCCTCCAAAAGCATCTCCTAGTCCTGCTTAGAAGTCTGCTCGGTGTCCATATAGCAGAAACTCGCACAGTAAAGGTTAAGAAGTTTGATGTTAGCATATGCATAAATATACGCCTTAGGGAAAACCTAATACAATCAATAACTTATCGGGTGCTTGGCCTTCCTCTCCATCTCGTCAGTTTGGTTGTATGCATAGTTTACGCACATCCGGTACCTCCGACCGTAAGTGTACGACATGTCTCTGAACTTTATGAGCCTGCAAAGGTCCCCGCATAGACACATGGGTGTCTGAACACCATCCGGGACGGCCTTCAAACACTCCCTTGATGGCGATGGGAACTCCATGAAACTATGGGAGGTTTTTTTTTAACTTTAGTGCGTTGTTCGCTAGTTTATCTGGTTAAGGCGTCCCCTCACACCTATTGGTTACGTTTCTTCGACTGAGATTGTGTGGGTTTAAATAGCCGGATTGGCCAACATGCTAGCAACGGATATGACCGTCCCCAAATAAACCTTCAAGATAATTAACGTGTCTCTACCTTTCGCATCCCACATTGCGTGCCAGGTGCTCGCAGTGATGTGTCACTTCATGCACAGATGGGTGACGAACAGAAGAGTTAATGATGCCACAGGGACGATTCGTGTGCAGTCTTGTTGGTCTTACTCTGACATTTCTTAAAACATTTCCTGTTGGTGTCAACTCATTTTGTAGCAATATTCTAAGCATAATTAAGGGTCTGTTCTTGTCCGCTTATTTGGCTTATCTGATTTATCTGTCTATTTACCTATTTTTGTTTAAATTTAAAATATATGCTTTTTAATTTTGGTTTTAATCTATCTCAAAGACTTGTCTAAAAGCTCTAAAACACAATCGAACGAAGTGAATCAGACTCTCGAGGCTATTTCAAGAACATAAGTCAAATCATCAGTAGAAAAATCCAATAATGGAAGCTGAAGTTGAGGAGGACCGGGCCTAAAATCCAACAAAATTGTCTCTAAGCGTGTATCATCGTAGTATGCATTTATTTGATTGTGTCAATTATGCAAGATATCACCCAAAAATCACATTGAGAGGATAAAAGAAAATCAATTAATCCTTCAAATCTGTTTGAAAAATAAATATGATTTATATTTATGTGCGTAAAATACCAAACTTCTATATATGTTCTAGTCGGGGGATTTGCAGATTGGGTTCTCTCTAGTGTTGAGAAGGTGAAAGCAAATTATTAGCCGGCCATCATTTCTAGGGCCCAAGGTACCTCGCTAGTCGCTACAAAGGCCGGTTAGGGTTTTTTAGGCGCCGCCCTGCCACCCCTCCCCTTCTCTTCTTCTCTTCCCCTTCGCGCCGGCGCGCCGCCGCTCCGGGACACCGAGCCCTCTCGTTCTCTTCCTTCCCTTAGCTTCACCACGCATCAACCATGGCGGCAGAGGCTGGAGGCGGAGGGGCCACCCGGGCGCTGTCGCTGCGGGAGCAGGACATAAACATGATGCTCGCCGCCGACGTCCACCTGGGCACCAAGAACTGCGACTTCCAGATGGAGCGCTACGTCTTCAAACGCCGCACCGACGGTACGTCGCTGCTCGTAGTCTTGTGCCTTCTTGCAATCTTGCTATGGAGATTGCACCCTGGACGGTTCCCCGTACTTCTATGCTCGTATCGTGGTGCTAGTCTTTTTCATGCTAAGGAGTGATCTATCTCTATCTAGGTGCTCATGCCAGAATTATCACGAAATGACGCGCGCTACGGCAAAGTTTGCACAACCATTAGCGACGAAATGTGTTGAAACGTGTTAATTTAGCAGCGCGATCGCTTTGCAGCTCGTGGCAAACGGCGCTTTATAGGCTTTTTGGTTGGCTGCATTTATAGAGATTTGCATCTACAGATGTAGAATCTTGTATTTTTCTCATGTTTGGTTGTCTGCATTTGGTTTTGAGCCTGCCTCTGTAGATGCAAGATTCTTCATGCAGCCTGTCTTTAAAGAAACACAGAAAATGAGCGTTTCTCTGGATGCAACGCATGACGGCCTCGTGTTCTGCGCATGGGACCATAGTCAGTCACCATATCAAGTCATGCATGAACTGCTAACGTGACAGGTAAGTTTTTATTTTTTACTTTTTGTTTGTATCTTTTTATTAGCATATCCGATTATTGAACCGATTCCAAAAATGGATTTCTGATATTTTTTCGAACAAAACTAGACCACACTCACTATATAAATTTCAAAGCAATTAAATTTTAAAATATTCGCCTACTAAACACTCAATCAAACACTGTCTCTGTATCTGCACATTCCGTTTCTCACCAGCCTGGCTGAGTCGGACGGGCCAAGCTCGTGAGAGAAGGCAACCAAACGGCTTATTAGAGTTTTTAGATGAACGGTTGAATATGGATTCGTGAATGCGATGTGTTCTTTCATTGTTGTGATCCTTAGGCATCTATGTCATCAATCTTGGCAAGACATGGGAGAAGCTCCAGCTCGCCGCAAGGGTCATTGTCGCCATCGAGAACTCGCGGGACATCATTGTCCAATCTGCACGCCCCTACGGCCAGCGTGCGGTGTTGAAGTTTGCGCAGTACACTGGCGCGCACGCCATCGCTGGGAGACATACTCCTGGTACATTCACCAACCAGCTCCAGACATCGTTCAGCGAGCCCCGCCTGCTCATCCTCACCGGCCCAAGGACTGACCATCAGGTGAATGAATTGCCATGACCGATTAACCCTGGAGTCTGCTTTGGGGAACATCCCGACAATCGCCTTCTGCGACACTGACTCCCCCATGCGGTATGTTGATATTGGCATCCCGACCAATAATAAGGGGAGGAACAGCATTGGCCGCCTGTTTTGGATCTTGGCCAGGATGGTTCTGCAGATGAGGGGCACTATCCTCCCTGGGCACAAGTGGAAAGTCATGGTACACAGTCTTATTGGACCTTCCGGAATCGGGAAAATACGATGTATGACACTCAATTCGTTCGCCTGATACGAAACGACATTAAATTCGGTTGTCTCATACGAGATGACACCGAACGCACGAATTTCTCCCACCAGTGACATTCTGACCATTTTCCCCTATTTTTCTCACATTTTCCATCCATTTTCGTATTTCCCTCCCCTCCTGACATGTGGGGCCCACATGTCATCCACTACACACCTTCTTCCTCCCTCTTTTTTTTTTCTTTCTTCCCTTTCTTTTCCACTGACCATGGGCGCCGCCGCACCTCTACCAGTGGCGCCACCGCACCTCTACCATGGGCGCCGCCGCACCTCTACCTCGCCGTCGCGCGGGGAGCCTCTGGTCGAGCACGCGGGCGACCTCGTCGACGGCGATGTGCGGCACGGCGAACTCGACGACGTTCTTGGGCGTCACACTCTCTGCGGCGGCGGCGGCGGTTTCGGAGTTGAGGACGGAGGAGAGGCCGAAGTCAGCAATCTTCGCCGTCTAGGCGTCGTCGAGGAGGATGTTGGCCGCCGCGGGGACCGAGCTCGATGACCTCGCCGCCGGCTCCTCCGCACGCTTGATCGCCACCTCCCGGCCGTCGGCGAGCTCGCCGCGGTACACCGACCTGAAGCTCCCTGACCCGATCCGGCGATCGTCGGAGAAGTCGTTCGTCGCGGCGTGGAGCACGTCCAACGTGAAGTGTTCCACCACGCTGCCCGGCCCCTTGCTGGATCCCAACCGCGGCGGCATTAGCATCTCCCTGGCGGCGTGCTCGTCCTTGCGGCGGCGGCGCCGCCGCCGCCGGCGACACCACAGGAGCAACGCGAGCTGCAACGCCACGAGCAAGAGGAGGAAGAAGGTGTGTAGTGGCTGACATGTGGGCCCCATATGTCAGGAGGAGAGGGAAATACGAAAACGGATAGAAAATGTGAGGAAAATAGGGGAAAATGGTCAGAATGTCACTGGTGGGAAAAATTTTTGCGCCCGGTGTCATCTCGTATCAAGCAACCGAATTTAATGTCATTTCGCACCAAGCGAACGAATTGAGTGTCATACATCGTATTTTCCCTTCGGAATCATGTCATATTTCAAGTGCGTTATGTGTAGTCAGTTTTGTGCCTGTTGTGTGCTTATGCGTTGAGTACTGTTTGCAGGTGGATCTGTTTTTCTATAGAGACCCTGAAGAAGCCAAGGAAATCGAGGAGGAAGCTGCTGCAGCCCCAGAATTTGCTGCCATCACCGATTACCCGGCAGCCGATCAATGGCCTGCTGAACCTGCTGCGCCACCGGCGGCTGCCACTGGTGCCGAGTGGGGCATTGCTCAAGGTTCGTGTTGTTACCCCTTGAGTAGACAAGTAGGGCAAGTCTCTGAATTTTGCATTGCGACAAATGATTATAGGGTTATTTGGATGCATGCCACTGCAAAGTTGTTAATTCTGAGGATTGCTATAAAAATGTTGGATTTTGTAGACATGCTATTGCAAAATATGAAAATTGTACACATGTCATTAGGGTTATTCAAATGAAACAAACAGCACTGTCTGTTGCTAATATTGTTTTTGAATTGTTTCCGAGGTTTCGCCTTTATTTTTTATCTATTCCAACGTTCTCGCGTGCTTGTGCTGCTCCAGTTGCTACTGATGATGTGTGGGATGAAGCCGGAGCGCCCGTAGCTGCGGAAGGTGCCGTTCCTCCGGTGGTGGCCTGGGTGAGTCTAAAGCTAGCCGCAATCTTTATATATGTGCTATGAACACCTCTACAGTAGGATTACTAGCAATGATTACACGCCCGTGGCGCGTGGCATTAATTCCGTAAGACACAGTTGTATTCTGGTTTTTTTTTTCTTTTTTTAATTTCTTATTATTTTTAAAACTCTATTCTTTCTTAATTCATTTTATAGAAGTCAACATTTGCAAAGCTTAAATGTATTTATGTACCTGCACCATATTTTTTATTGCATTTACGGACCTTCATCGTATTTAAATTTTGGAAATTTTCAATTTATATGTTTTATGTGTTACGTTCCATCAATAAAACTTGGGAAAATGGAAAATCGTTTAAAAAATAGGCCTTTCATAAAAAAAAAGAAAACTATTTGTAAATATGAATTCTAAAAAAATGCACGACATCAAACTTTTTTATTCATGCTCTTTGTGCAGCCAGTTTGAAGACTTGAGTTTTTTATGTTTTTTCGACGCACATTAAATAAAAAACAAAAAGTGGGAAACCGAGAAAAAATATACTCTTTGTAAAGAAAGAGCAAACTATTTGTAAACTTGAACTTTAAAATATTTTTGAATAACATCAAATATTTATGTATGTTTTTTTTTGCTGCGACGATTTAATTTTTAGAAATTTTCATTTTTTATGAATGTTTTTTGCAGCCTACCAAAAACAAAATCTTTAGTTTAAAGTCTACAGTATGAAAACCATTTATTTATTAGAAATGCTAATTTTAGATGTTGTTTTTGCGGACATGGTTAGGGAACTTTCAATTTATATGTTTCTTTATCTACCATAAATAAAGTTGAAAAGTGGAAAATCGAGAAGAAATATGTCCTTAATAAGAAAGCGCAAACTGTTTGTAAATTGAGGCTTCAAATTTTTTTGAATAATATTAAATTTTTTATTGATTTTCTTCGTGCATGCATGCTTTTTTTTTTTGAAACTTTTAATTTTTACATTTATTTTGCGGTCTGCCAAAGATAAAATCCGCAACCTAAATCTTGCATTATCAAAACGTTTATTTTTGGGAAAATTAGATATATACCACCGAAAGATCCCAACTTTCGGAATATACCACCGAAAGTTTTCCTTCCCACAATATACCATCCAAAGTTAGCACCGTTAGCATTTTTACCATCCCGTCCTCCCCCTCCAAATTATTTCCTCCGCATCGGCCGCCTCCGCGCTTCCCCATCCGCCGCCTCCGCGCTCGGGGCAGGGGGCCCGTACGCCGCCGCGGCCGGACGCGGGACGCCGCCCTTCTCCATCCGCCGCCGCCGCACTCGGGGCAGGGGAACCCGTACGCCGCCGCCCCTGGGACGGGTCATGCCTCCACCCGCCTCGCCCCGGCCTGCCCCACCGGCGCGCCCACCTAGCCCTGCCTACTGGAGGGGAAACCCACAGCCGCGTCGCCCGGGGAGGAGAGCTTCGGCGGCGTCGATCAGGCCACGGGAGGAGGCGAAGGGCAGCGCCGTCTCCGTCTCCCTCGCTGGCAAAGGGCGGAGGATCAGCCGGGAGGAGCGCGATCAGATCCGAACCCACAAGACAGCAACAACAAAACGAGGGAGAGGACGAGGAAGAGGACCAGGGCGGCGGCGGCGGGATCTGCCGGGGAGCGAGGCGGCGCGGCGGTCGCCGGAGGGAGCGAGGCGGCGCGGCGGTCGCCGGAGGGAGCGAGCGGCGAGCGAGAGAGGGAGCGCAGAGGATGGCTTCTGTTAGCAAAGATGATACCCGGAGTTAATTGGTTGAAGCCGTATGAGCTGAGAACTTCCGATAATATCCATTGCAGGAGATTAAGCCTATAAGATCAAGTTGACTTGTCCTGTACGTCATCTAGCTAAGTAGAGATATGGTTGTTAGGTTTGTTAATGACGTAATTATCTCATTGTGTAATTATCTGTAACTTGAGTACTACTATATAATGGATCGGGCCTCCGTTGATGTCCCGTGAACTGATCCAACCCAACTGATCGACATCACACAAATTATTGGAGGCCTCCTGCACCTATCTCCGCAGAAACTACCAACTCCAATAGAATGTGATGCAAGATCAGAGGTGAAGTGGGATAATAAACACCAGATAGAGCAACAGTGGAGTCATAGAACAACTCCAAGAACTCTAAAATTTTCTCACCAACATACCAGTGTTCCTCTGTGAGTAGGGAATTTTCATTTGGTTGTCGATAATGTGTGTGTATAAAGACAGAAAATGTGTCCTTGTAAGGTATGAGATGCTTCAGCATTAGATAAGTGGAGTTCCAGCGAACCCCCATAGCAACACAATAACTTTTGTATGCAGCAATGCGCTGGTTAGAAGAGTTCAAGAAATAAATGACAGTTCTGAAAGCCTCCAGATAAGGTTTAAGTCTTTTCAATCCAGATTTGACAATGAAATTGATGATATGGCAAGCACAACGCTGATGCAGACAAACATAACCAACATAACCAGAAAAAATGGGTGTCAGGATGGCCATAGCAGTAGAGTTCGAAGAAGCACTATCAAGAGTTACAGAGAAAATCTTATTAGTCAACCCAAACTCATCAACCACAGCGGCAACACGTTCAGCAATATTAGAACCAGAATGAAAAACATCAATAAGTGAAAAACCTATCACCCTTTTTTCTAATTACCAAGCAGAATTGACATAATGCACAACAACACTAAGGTAGTCCTCCTTAGCGTTACCAGACCAAATGTCAGAAGTAAGAGCAACACATGAGACAGCAGAAGACTTGAAGACATCAATAAGTTTACCACGACAGTCACTGAAATACTTAACTAAATCTCTAGTTGTGGTTTGCCTAGAGACACTAACAAAATGAGGATTATGAGCAACTTTGATGTACTCCTCAAATGCAGTAGATTCACCAAAGCATAGTAGATTCATCAAAGCATAGTAGATTCACCAAAGCCAAGGAAGAGGAGGGCGGCGGCCGGGTCGTCGGGAAAAGGTTGCGGCGCATCGGCGTGGAGGTCCCCCCCCTGGTCGGCACGACATCAACGCTAAGGGTAGGAGCTAGGAGGGCACGTCAGTGGTGGCATCGAGGAGTTTTGGAGTGGGTTGTGGGGGATTGCATAGAAATGGCAGTGATCAATGGGCTGGTGGAATGGTAGGCTCTGGCGGATGGGCTAGGCATATTGTCTCTGAGAAACTGGACACCCATTGCTATTTAGACCTAATATTGTAGAATTTTTAACAGTTTATATTTATTTTAATTCAAAACAAATAAATGTTTTTCATTTTATAAAACTAAAAAATAGCCGCTCACAATCGGTTCAAACGGCAGAATAAATAAAGTTGTCGTATCATTCGGTGGGTCATTTAATAACTGCCATTTGAATTGGTGGGCGACATTGAGCTGAATCAACGACGAATCTCGTCGTTCCATTTGGCGGGAATTGCCGCCCACCTACTCCCTGCCAGGTGGTGGGTCAGGGGTCGGTAGCAGGTAATTGATCCTCCAGTTCAAACGACAGGATGAAATCGGCGGCAAATCCCGTAGTTTGAACTGGAGGGTTATGCCGTTATATGGGTGCACACGATGGAACGATAGGACACACACTGGCCATTTGCTCGCCCCACACGCAGAGGAAAGGAAAGGAGAGGAGAGGAGGAAGAGAGAGGAAGAGAGAGAGAGAAGGGGGAAGGGATGAAGAGAGAGAAGAAGAGGGAAATCTATTCCACGGAGGGTTTGTAAGGTAGTTTTTTCCCAATAATTTTAAATGTGAAAAACACGATAGGATAGCCATTTTAGCCATTAAAACACAGTAGGGTCATTTTACCCATTAAAAGATGGTAGGATAGCCATTGTTGGTTGTTTAGTCATGACTATTTAGTACTGGTGCCTTGTAGGATAGATCTAAGATATTTAGTGCTACTAGTATTGTCACTTAGTGTGAGTAATTTGTGGGTACATCTGAGATATTAGTAGATTTGTAGTGTAAGTTATAGCGTACACATGAGTTAGATAAATGCAGGTAATTTCAGGGTATGTACACAGATATGTTGTAGATATTATTTCAGCTCTATTTGCAGACTAGATATGATGGGTACGTTGAAATAATTTGCACTTGTTTTTATTTAGCAGGAGTAATGGCAGACGAGTTATATTTACTAGTAATTGATGGTGAATGGGAGATTTTGTACGGTGATACCGAAGTAGATTTGTCTAATATTCAATCGGTCACATTAGGCATCTGTAGGCCACTAGAGAGGACTTTGGGTGGGTTGCAAAAGTGGCTAATGTGAATATTTGGTCTGCACCCAAATAAAAATGTGATGAGGGTTAGTTCCGTGGTCAGCCGTGGTAAGGAAGGATATTATTGGGAGCTGATGCCAATAATGTCGACTCAAAATTGGCAACGCTATTTGAAGATTCCGATTGAACGCGAATTTCTACCGGAGCTTTTCGCTCGTGTTGAGATCAATCATCATGGCGGGTCAAGCAGGGTTGAGGGAATGAAAAAAGTGGACTCCGCATCTGAATAAGTAGTACAACATGTAGAGATGGAGGAGCCCCCAAACTTCGTAGAGGAAGCCGAGTATGCTCTGTAAGAAGAGCAGGAGAGCATCGTCGAGGTGTAGAGGAGGCGATGCGTGCGGCGAACAAAGGGAAAGAAATTGAAGGTATTGTAGAACAGATGGAGGCGGAGGATGTGGAGCATGAGCAACTTCCCTACTAAGACATTTCAGATGAGAGGTTTCGGAGATCGTCCAGTGTCTGCCGAATGGAATCCTTATAATTTTGAGGAGCTAACTGTGCATGAGGGCACACACTGCATGGGACTACCACGCTAATGAGGTGATGCAGGGGACAATGTATCCGGATAAGGCTTCTACGTAGTCCGCAGTGAAGCATTGGTCAGTACTCTTAGGAGTGAATTAAAGGTGGAGAAGTCTGGTAAGAGAGTGTACGATGTCAAGTGTGTGGTGCATGATTGTCCATGGCGGGTGCATACTTATAAAGGGTACTAGGTTTGTTTGTCAAACAGCACAACTGTCAAATGGCTCGTGTGCAACAAAGGCATAGGAACATAAGTTCAATGTTTGTATCGGAGCTTTTTGTATGCATACATAGTGGACAACCTCAACTTTGAGCCTAGATCAATTATTAAGTCATAGAAGAAAATTTTCATTACAAAATTAGGTATGCATGTGCTTGGAGGGCTAAATAAAAGGCTTTGAAGATGAGGTTTGACACAAACAAAGCATAGCATGTTAATCTACAGGCTCTTTTGGAGTTCATAAGTCAAAGAAATCCAAAAACCTACTTCGATATCAAGGATTATCCCGCATTAGGAGAAGACACCAAAAAGATGGTCTTGCAATGGGCTTTTTTTGCTCTTGGCCTTGTATCAGAGCGATCACATATGGCCCACATGTTTGTGCGTGGATGGTACTTTCCTAACTAGCAAATATAATGGCTAGATATTGACAGCCATCGATGGATATAATTAGATAGTATCGATGGCATTTGCCTTTACTATGGCGAGAATACTGACAATTGGTACTGGTTTTTGGAGCGTGTGAAATATGCGATTGTTGTGGCCAGGCCAAATGTTTGTCACACGACTGCCATGCTGGTCTGATACGGGCAGGCCATCCGTAGGCGTCGGTGATACAACATTGGGTGGAGGTGTGGGACCACGCACTCGAGGAGCGTGTCGATGAGGACCGTCCTTATGACGAGGAGTCGTACCCTACGCACATATGGTGGTACTTTGGTGCCACGCAGATAGGCGTGGGCCACACACTGACGAAGGAGATCGCCCACCTTGTGTCATTCACGGACACCTACCCATACCACCGAGCGCAGACCACTTACCAGACGATATGACTATAATAATTATTTATGTTTGATCACAAATGCTCACTTGCTTGTTAATACAACTGACTATTTCCTTAAACATTTGTAGCACGACCTCATCTGGGAGTGCCAGACATATGCACAGTCCACGATACACCGTTTGGAGAACGGTATTCGCATGACAATGGAGAATCTGTTGACAACGTTCAAGAGGATCTGTGCTAAGGCTACGGGTGGAAACGAGCCGAGTTCATGTGAGCCAAATGGTGGCTCGGCCCGTTCACTGCCGAGTCGAGCTAGCCAAGGTGTCCGAGCTAGAAACTTGGCTCGACTCGGCTCATGACTAGCTTGCGAGCCTGACCGTCTATGGTAAAATAAGCAGAAGAACAAGTGCAAAAGAGAGATCTTATATACCATTAACTCATTTGGTAGAAGAGATTTTGACCATAACTATTTTATACAGGTATACAACCATACATGTTAAATTGCTAAAAAAAAGCCAAAAGATATTGCATATTATACATGTAATATAGGAGATATTTGTATATTGGGTCATATAGGAGTCGAGCCCGAGCGAGCCATGGTATGACTCGGCTCGGTTAGGTTAGGCCAACGAGCTAGAAACTAGGCTCGGCTCGTGCTTGTTTGTAAACGAGCCGAGAGCAACTTGCGAACTTCGAGCTCAAGTTCCAACCCTAGCCAAGGCGGAACGACCTGTGCGGCTGAATTCCTGTTGCATGAGTCGAACGACGCGCAGCCCCCACCCTAGCCTCTACCGCAGGTGTCGCAAGCCCCTTACAGCGCACCAGGGAGCTCCGCGAGTAACTTAAAGATCAGAATATCTTTTAAACAATTTGCGTTAACACACTGTATCATAGGAGCTAGTACGTCTTAGTCATGCAGAGACGAGGCAGGGCCCTCCACTTAGGGGAGTGGACTACAGACTGAGTTGAGGCCGCAGTTCGACGTGTCGTCTTCATTGTCATAACGGCCACCGCGTCAGGGAGGCTTTTCGTCGCTCGTTGACCAGGCTGGCCCATTCACTCAGGGGCCATCACTGCATGCTTCCGGGGCACCCATGGCCTGTGCTGACCACCTCTCCAGGCGTCCCACGTAAGTTGCCAAAATAGTAGTTTACAATTTTTCTAATACATCACCGCGCAGAGCTAGGGCGGAAGAAACTTCTCGCAGAGTTAGGGCGGAGGAAACTTGTCGCAGAGTTAGGGCAGAGGAATGATGGCACGACGCACGGGCGGAAGAGTAAAACAAACGTTTGAAAGAGAAGTTCTAAGCAAAGACGGAGGCCAACCGACAACGCCAGGTCTCTGAACATGAGGTAGACCGTGCGAGAAAGCACGAGAGAGCTGCTAGAGCCAGGGCTATTTCCTGTCGTTTGAACTGGCGGGATACGGCCTGGGCTATTTCCCGTCGTTTCATACAGGCCACCGACTGAATCCCACCGTATGGAATGGAGGTTTAGACCTTGTTCTTTTCAGCGTATCGTTGCGTTGGGGTATTACTATAGCAAATTTGAGAGCCCTCGAAATGAAGTCTAAAAACTATTAAAAATAATTAAAAATAACTAAAAAATAGTTTTAGAATCTTTCGAAAGACTACTAAAAGTCACAAAAAAATTGTTACAAATTATCACAACACATAGGCTATATAAAAATAATAAAATTTGCTACAGTATTACGCAACGGTATGTTACACTGAATAGAACAAAGCCTTAGTAGCTCGGGTCATTCCCGCCATTCAACATCCAGATTTGCCGACCCGCCGTTTGAACCGGCGTTGGGAAGCTATTTTTTAAAATTTTATTGAATGGAAAATCATTTACTATAATTTATCAGCCCATGCACAAGGCAGGACCCGATGCGATGTCCTCGTGCCCTTAATTTATAGCTGGCACTACTTCCTCCTGTGGTCGGGCTATCCACGCCGGCTATTAATTAGCCTCGGCCCCGGCCGACCCTGCTTTTCTTCTACTCCTCAGCCCCACCACCACCTCTCGCTCCCAAGTCCCAACTGTCCACGTCCTGAGCTTGGAGCGTAAACTTCCTCGGTCGAGCATTCTATATTTTAACTTCGGAACAAACACAAAGGGTTCAAATTTCCGTGCAACAAGGCAAATGAAATCCTGGTTGCCCAGGATGAAGTTTGGAAGGCAAAACACATTGTGAAAAATGTCACTCTTGCTGCAAAATATCTTGAGAATTGCTCTCCCTCCTGGTCTTCAGTTCCTACCCAAGTCTTGCTAAAACACCGATGCCCCAACAGTAAACATCGGATACGGACAGTCACATTTAATCTTGGTAGTAAAAGCATTTCAAAATGGCCAGCTTCAGTATTTTCTCATATATCATTCATTACAACACATGGTAGGCAAAACAAAAGACGAACATTTTTAACACATGTGCAAGCTAGTGAGTGTATCTGTATCAGAAGGTCGAAAGCACACGGCACAAAGGATCTGAAAGAGGAGACACTCACAAGCGAAGCAATGGAGTGGAGAATCCGTAATTACCCCCAGAATGTTACAGAGGAGGTAATTGGGACTTCCGTTTTCATATCTACGGTTGCAGCTCACGAGCACTGTCCATGGCTTCTTGAAGACTAGATACGGCTTTGTCATACATCAGAAAACCCATGAACCAAAACTCATGGCCTTCAACTGAAACAACCTGGATATATTTTTCGGCAGGATTTACTTTGCTCACTGAAGGATTAGCTGATCTAAGCTGGTGCAAAGGAATGACCACCTGTTTTTGAAATGGAATACAAATGTTTTAATAAGATGAATATCTCTTAAAACATCTACAGTAATGAAAAATAAACAGATCAAACTGATACTGATAAAAGTTACAAGGTAGATATAAGCTAACAAACAATCTCCTAAACTGAGGAATGGCAATTTAAGGATTATGGACACGCCAGATTCAACCAATAGGTACGCAGTCATGTTTTGTGATTCAGATTTTGGACTAAAGGCTGTCATATATGAATCAGGCAGGGAAATCAATAACCAATCAGCCTTTAATTGTCCACTTTTACTTTTTCATTGATGATTTAGCAAAGATGTGTGGCACTCAGTGTGTCACTGAAACATGTGACAGACACACGACACAACTGGAGTTCTCAGCTGCACATCTTCGGCTGCGGTGCATCATTGAATCCCAAATAAAAATATTTTCATCCTATTAACACTAAACCACTGGCAGTCTCACCTCTTTCTAACAAATGAACCAAATTTGTGCAGTAAATTACGCTTCAACAAAAATACAGGAATAAAGACAGCAGCAGACTTTATAGGCATGAACCAATAAAAAAAACATGATACAGTAAGTGTACAAGGCGATTGACTTCATAGGCAGTAGATACATGCTACAAGAAGTGAATAACTCTTACCTTGTAGTAGCTCCATTCCGTTTTATTTCCAGCTTTGTAAGAAAGAGGATTGTCGCTGCAGAATGCAATTTTAGCTGTAGAAATGTACAGAACTCCCATGACAGGACCAGCAGATGTTGATAGGTAGCACGCATAAGATATTTTCAGCTGCTCATCTGGAAGAACCTCAAAAGTCTGCTTAAATATTCTTTCATAACCACCTTCTGCTAGAACTTTAGTTCCCTGAGCAAGCCGTCCCATGGCAGCTTCAGTAAAACTAGGCCCTGTCTTGACTTGTAAGGAAAAAAGGCATATTCTCAATACAGGAAACAACATTAGCAAGCTGGATGATATTAAACTTATTATGTTGTTTAGTGTTCCGCCCTTTCAAGAGATATGCAAAATTTTGCATTAAAACAAGATCGTGCATAACATTGGGTTGCCATGTACAGAAGGCTTAAGATGTCTAACTCAATAATGACCTTTGAGGGTCTAACTTTTTGCATATCAACAATAAAACACCTGCAGTGTCTAAATCATTTCAATGGATCAGGTTAACCTATCTCAAGTAACTATATTTGAAGGTCATTACAGTCTTCATTTCGAAAAATTGTGTGTTTAGTAGGTTTGCAGCTTCTGCAAAAATGTGGACCCAAATGTAAGTTTTTTAATTCTTCCAGAAGAATGGTCATAGTAGATGTTATTTAGAAGGTTTGCTAGTTATACGATAAATGGAATAAAAAATAAATCATTGACTTTATGAAGCTAGAAATTTAGCCTCAGGCCTCAAATCAACAGGTTAATCTAATGTAATCAGATTTCACCCAAAATGGCCCTATTCCATTTTACCAAACAAATTTATTCTAACTGCTAGCAAACAATAGTTTGCATGCATTTGCAAGGTAAATTGGGCGGTTAACTCTCTTGTATTTGATGCTATCGCAGCCATTCCATCAGTAGAAACATCATAAAGTTAGAAAACAATGAGGTGGTTTGGCTAAACAAAAAATATGCAAAAACTAGATTCCTCCTCATTACGATGGAAGTATGGATGTTAAATTATTTGAGAAACATGAAGGTCTTCTGTACAACTAAGTTTTCAGGGGAACTGGTCGCAAGATAAAAATTGTTAAACAATAGTAAACCTAAAAAACGTGCCAAACCTACAAAATTACCATGGCACGCTATACCAAATGTTCAGGACATCTTTTCTCATACCAAAGATACTCATCCAGCATCTTCCGAACTCCACAAAATTCTTGAAAGGATCTAATCTAAGGTTTTACTTTACAGCATTATATAGTGCACCTTATTCTTTTCTTTGATCCATGGAAAGCTACAAGCGTAGAACCTTGGCCTATCGTACGCAATCCGTGCCCCTCAAGAAATGAATCTTACAGACAAGCAAACAAAGAAATGTTCTTAGGAGTAGGGTGCTGAGATCTCACAGTGCTGCCACGTGTCGCGGCTGAGGCTCTCGACCATCTTCGTGGTCTCCCCCACCGACTTCCCCCACCTCGACAGCGTCTCCTTCATCGCCTCCACCGCGCCTGCGGCTCCCAGGAGGGAATCAGCATCAAAACTTACTCCTGCTACCGACAAAGGAAGCGAGCCCAGGGCGCGGAACCAGCGGGTTACCTTTGGACGACGAGGAGGCGGGCCCGCGGGAGACGTACTGGCTGGACTCCGCCGCCGCCGCGGCCTGCACGTGGGTAGGCGAGTCCGACGTCAGCTTCTCGCTCCACGTGACGGTCTTCGGCGCCTGCGCCGGCGCAGGCGGCGGCGGATCGGCCGCCTCGGGCGCGGGGGCGGGCGCCGGCGCCGGAGCCGGAGCCGGAGCGGCCGTAGGCGGGGAGGGATCAGAGGCGGGCGCCTGCGGGCCGTCGGGTTGGGGCGCGGCGGGGGAGTCGGCGGCGGGCGGCTGCATCTCGTCGGCCGGCTGCATCTGGGGTTCGCTCTCGCGCTCTCGGGCTGGCTCCGACTCCGAGACGGAGAGAAACGAAGGGGAAACGGGTTGCGCACTTGCGCGTTTCGTTTCGGTGCGGGGGGTTGGCTGGCTAGTGCGAGTGTGGTGGGGGTCAAACCTAGAATCTCTTTCTTCTTCTTGTGCTACGAGTCTACACGAGCAAAGTTGCGGGTGGCACGACCGACGCGATGCTGCCTGCGACTACAACGGCCAAGGCCAAGGGCTGAAGCCTGAAGGGCCAGTGCCCGGCTCGACTGCAATGGCGCTATGTCGTGGTAAATCTTTAACGGCTGGCATGCCAACATGATGCTCGATGAACTTGACGCAAAATTTGAGGGGACTAGGATAAAGTAATGCATCAAAATACCATCGAAAATATGAAGTTTGACAGTCTATTTCAAAAGATTGAGTTGAATAATGAAATTGTTCGAGGATGAACTTTTGGCTTTTAGAAACTGTTTTGAATGTTTAGTCCACTTTTTGCGAGTTATTTGTAATAGCTTTTTAAAAACGGATTTGAATTTTTTGGATAAATGGGATGAGGTGTCACTGTTTTTGAGAAGTACTCTATCAGTATCAACATTTATTGTTTGTAATAGATTTTTAGAAAATGTTTTGAGATTTTTAGGCAAGTAGGATAGTGTTATTGTCTTTTAGAAACAATCTACTGAATATCCTGATAAATGGTTAACTAGCATTTAGTAAATAGTATCTATCTCCTAATGTCTGTCTTGAAGCATTATACATGTTCACGAATCAAACTAAGAAGGATGTCTCAAACAATCATGGGAGCACGAGCAACTGCTCATGTTCCCTAGGCGGTGAATCCGCCAATGTTTGTTGTTGTTCCAAACTAACTAAACGCCAACTCCTGAACAACACACACATATATCTTAAATCGATCAAAAGATTTCAAAAATAGGCACCAAATAAAAAAAGGACAAAATATGATGATTTTGTCTGCATTGAGCTAATAAAAGCCTACTAAAATTTTGCCGAGGATGGCAGACGTCTATCTCCTTCTTCGTTCTTGGCAATGTTTGTCGGCTTGACCGAGCAAGGGTATAACTTCATGTCTTCCTCTTTCACTTGATTTTGATTATTGTTTTTTTGTTGGACTCAGTTTCGAGTTGGGGGAGAACTTGCAAACTAGTTGTCTACCTTTGTGTATTAGGCTATTAGCTAATCCTCGCTGGCTTATTTGTTTTCGCTTGTCCCTTATTTATGCTTCCGATGTTGACGAGCAGTTTCACAACGACTAGACTTTGACCAATCGGGCAACCTTTCCCTCGCATCTTTTTTATATGTTTCATCCCAAAGCTTTTGGTTATTTCGCCTAACATCCTTATACGTTGACCCTGTATCTTGACGTCTCTGCCGGTCTGAGGCTACTGAGGTGCATAACCAACGTGGAGGACACACCACTCAGAGGTAGCTCAAGAAATCATCCCACCGTCCATAGGAGAATTTCACTTGTCATGTGCTTTTGTGCTTGGCCTGTAGGTTGCATGGTTGTCGGCACGCTTGATCATGGTCTTGCTCAGACCCTATCTTGAAAGCTCAAGGCATGCAATTCTTTGCTAACCAATATGATGTGATGATGGGAAAATCATTTCATATCGACGTTTGTTGTTTTGTTTTAAATCAATTAGTATGGTAGTGTTCTCTATCCTCAAACATATATGTATCATCATCTTGCATCACATATGATTTTGTCACAATGAAGGGTTGAAACAAGATGAGTTTGAGGGATCCCGGGAAGAGGGGTAGAAGGCCATTGTTATGGCAGGAGAGGGTAGGATTGAGACTACTAATGCTGCATTGACCCTTGGTATTATGAGCCTTGAGCTCACCGTGGACTCATGGAGGAAGAGATCTCGTTCCAGCTACCACCACCATTGAGAGGAGGAAGAAGGTCGCCACCTCCTCCACGAAGGAGAGGAAGGGATGCACTATCCATCGTTGTCCCCATGGAAGGGAAGCAGAAAGGCCATCATGAGGAGCAAGAAGAATGGGACGGCGCTTGCGAAGCTGCGATTGACCTCTTATCTCCACCATATCTAAGTGGGAAAGGTGGTAGACAAAGCTCCAACTAAGGAGAGTGGCAAATAAGCCATAGTGTCGATTGGATCTTATGAAGATGATGATAACAACAAGAGGGGGCTCGACGTTGAGAGGGAAGAGGGTAGAGGTGTCAACAAGGAGAGGGAGGAGTAAAGATATGAGCTATCTAAATGAGGGAGCAAGGAGTAGGCATCGTGAATGTGCATAGTTTGCATCATGATATAGTATTTTTTTTATAAAAAAAAAGATCCCAAACAAGCAAAGCTCGACTAAACTAGTGTTTAAATTGGTTGGAACAATGAACCAGAGAATAGGCTTGCTAACTTGTTGGTTCACAAGGAGAGCCACGAGTAGAGTTCTAGATTCTTACCTGACCTGTAGGGTCCAGGTGACCACATAACATGTAAGATCAAGCCTTCCATGGGCTGAGTGATTTTGGTAATTGATGGCACTAGACCGTACAGCTGGAACGCCAAGGATAAGGACCTTTTGTTTTATAGTTCTTCTGATTTCCTTGTGTGCGTCTTTGCCTCGACTACATCTCTCTGGTTGCAGGGTTCCACAGAGCACAGGTCCATAAACATCAGCCGTGGTTCCATGGGGTTCTGAGAGTGCCAGGTGTTAGTCTTATGCGAACCATCTAGAGCGAGTACACCTGTCCCAGGGTCGAGAAGGTTCCAGGGTCCAGCTGTTCAGGGTTTCGTAGCCACTAAGTTTCGTAGCCTCTAAGCAACCCAATCCAGATATTTTTGTTTTTAGGCGCGAAACTCCTCGTCCAAGTGATCTAAAACCACCCGCCGGTTTCACAAGTCGATAAGGTAGGCCCACAACCCTAGGTGTGATGTCGGGCGAAGTCGGGAGAGCCAAAATCCAAGTGGGGCAAAACTTCAGCCCCATCGGACGGCGTCCGATGAGCCCAAGCCAAAATTTGGCTAAGTCCCGAAAACACCGCCCCTGTCGGACGGCGTCCGACTCTCTTCGGACGGGGTCCGACAGCGCCGATTTCCAAATGAGTAAGATCGAAATTTGGCTAAGTCCCAACCGACATCGCCTCTGCCGGACGACGTCCGGAGACCATCGGACAGCATCCAACCAGCTAAGACTTCACCCAGAGGCAAGTCTCCAGCCTAGGAGCTTACTGTCGGACGGCGTCCGACCGGCGCCAGACGGCGTCCGATGGCGGCTAGGAAAGCGATCAAACACATGGCAGGCACAGGGAGGAGAGCACATCGCACTCCATCGGACGGCGTCCGACGAGCTGTCGGACATGTCCGATTAAGGTGAAATTTCACCAGATTCGTCCATCGGATGGCGTCCGATGAGCACCGGGCGGCGTCCGACAGATCGAGCTGGATCTCGCGAAAATGAATCTGAGCATCAATAAACATACTTAAAGATAACTCAGAATGCTATAGATAGATAGCATGAAACATAAGACTCTTAATACTAATGGTTGTTACCTCTAAAAGGAGAGACATCTGTGGCTGGCGGTGGCGATCCGACGCCGGCCTTTTCAACATCGCAACGGCGGCGGCGGTCGGCAGGCCGGTGGATGCATGATCCGATCGATCCATCGATCGATCGGCCTCGCATGACTCGCTATCACGCATGCAAGGTCTCACAACGAAACGAAACTCACACCAAACGAACAGTGCCGTCCGAGAGCATCGGTTGGCATTAACCGTTCGTTCATCTGCCCACCAGAGGCGACACAGAGCGTTCAAGATCCTCATCGAATACGGTGGGTCGCACCTGCGATCTTCCTATAAATTTGAGATCACCCTTTAAACGTGTACAAGTATACAATGGTCCAGTCAGTTTGTGGACAATCTATAAGATTTACCATTTAGGTTATGTTCTTTTGTGCTGATCTCAACAGCTGAAATGCCTGAATTTCGAGAACTTTCTGAGGTAGTCTCGAGATTCGGATCCATTTTCGTTTGACTTGCTTTTCAAAACGTTAGAACCCACTTCGAGACAGCGAAAAAACAGACTCAAAAGATTAAAATCATATGTCTTTTCAAAGCATAAATAAGTCATTAAGCCGTTAAGCCGTTAAGCTGCAAAGAACAGGGCCTTAGATATATGGTGATATGAACGTCATGAGGCTCGCAAGTGTTTCTCCGAGTGTCTTCTTCATGAGGAGCGCCACTGTGACATGGAACAGGCCTACCGAAACATTCTGTACAAAAGCGACGATCTTCGGGACTCGTCGATTACGAACAATACCGGTAGAGAGAGCGTGCCTAGTAATTTAGATGTCTCTGATGCAACAGTGAAGACTCTACACCATAAATAACAGGTTTTGTGTGCGAGATAGTTATCTATAAAAAACATGCAACTATCTCTACTAGGGTGCATGTATGTTGTCTTTAGTGTTGTCTATAGCTAGCATAGATCGCAGTACAAACATCAGGCATCTATACCATTGCATATGCCTTTAGCTGCTATTGTCTCCACGTGCGACACCAGGATTCCCCAAAGGACAGTGAGAACAAGAAGTGCAACGGTTGGAAATCATTGTGTGGTGGCTAGTCCTCGTGGAAGAGGAAGAGGGAAAATAAAAAACAAAGTAAACATTTTCAAAAAAATTAAAATGATAGATTTTTTTATTAAATCAATGAACAAAGAATTACAACCATAGTGAAACTAATATTAGGACACAACTTTACCTATAAAGCGAACACCTATTAGAAATAGAATTGAGACAAAAAAATACATTCCTCACGTCCGAATGAAGCATTTATAGAATAAGTGGTACAATGTACTAGTAATATAATATTATGAATTTTATGAGCGTTCAAAGTCAGATTTTTTCTTGCTAGAGATAATGTGTGAACACTACAATCCAACTCTTCCACTTCTTCTCTGATTTGCCTTTCTTGACTGCACCTACAAACCAGCAAAAGCATCCAAAGTCATCATGAAGAGAAACACTGCACAACATTCCAACACAAAACGCGCCGTTGTACGGGTGACAAATCTCAATTGCCCACGAACAGGTTAAGAACCATAGGTACCAGACTATCAACCCTACCTGATGTCGTCGAGGTAGGGATCCGAAGGCAACCATCACACTGATGAATTTAAAAAGGGATCATATTACCAAACCAACCTATATTGCCATCAAAACTGCTATAGATGACTGGAAGAACAATAACCTAGTCCTAAAGAAGTAGATTTTGCTGAAACCTAAACTTCAAGTCAAGAAGAGAGTCCCATTACCTTCCAAACTCCAATAAGGACGTCAGAGTTAGCGGTCAAGAGGGCCAAGTAGCTTTGAATTTTAATGGACGATAATTCATCGCTCTTCTTTCGCCGCCACCGTCTCCAAAAGCCCTAGCCCCTCGTGTACCAGGTTAACTCTCTTGATAGGACCATGCACGAGGAGGTATCCAAGGAAATAAAGAGCACATATTAGGAGGTACCATCTCTTCACATCCGTCAAATCTAAATCGTTAATTAGAGATACAATGTATAGTAAATGACTAATCTTTAACTTTTATTAATTAATCTTAATGAATAATTCAAGATGTGTTGGAGTCTAGAAGGCCTGAGTTCTTAACCACACTTGTACTCTCAGAGATATGACAAACAATATTAAAGAAAGGACTACCTAGATAGGACTTGACCAAAACCGACTATCGATACCAACCTCAGGCATTGCCTCACCATGTCGCTCCACCACCATCTTCCTCTTCTATCGTCTCCTACGCAGTAGGCAACTTTGGACACGTCCACTGCCACTCGCATCCTTCAGCCACCACCTATGACTAGTGTATCTCTCGTTGTCTCGTTGCTCCATACACCACTTCATGCCATCACACATAGCACACCTAATTTTAGCCACGAGTATCAAACCCCCACGACTGCCATGCACTGACCTTTTGGCCACCTGCCACTGTAGCGTGCCACTACCACATCGCCTCACATCGTTGATTTTTCTCCGTGACAACCCACTAAGCTTAGGGGTATGGATGAACCGCCTCTTCTCATCTAAGCTTAACGTAACGATCACAGAGCTTCAATGAAAAGTGTCAGTGCATGCAAAGCGGAGAGGAGCTAGGAGAGAGGGAGGAGAGGAGACAAAGAGAGAGCATCACGCAACTTTTCCTAAGTCTCCCAGTGTGCAATTGAAATGCTCCGCATCTGGCCACCATTCACATACATACGCTGAAAGGGGTTCACGATCTCACGTACATCTGCCTGCATAACCTGTGGATAATTACATAACCAGCGGGCATGTAAATTATGGCAGCCGATCTCTTCTCGACTTCAGTGTCATCAATGGCTGGTCGCTCAGGCAAATTATGAGTTTGTTTTTTCCAGTTTAAATTAAATTAGAATTTATCTTATCATTTTTTATAAGTCAAAAGTTATAATACTTTTGTAATTACTTTCATGAAAATTTAAGTGTTTTCTAAAAGTTTCTAAAATAATTTTTTCTTAATTTTTAGGACTCCCTTCCGAAATTGTCACGGTTTTTTCGGATTAAATTTTTTTCGGCTTGTTGCCTACAACGTTGGCGTCGCCTTCGTGTTTCGCGCCTCGTGTGCAGCCGTGGAGCTGGAGCTTCATGAAAAGAAGAGTTCACCGGTCATCAGTCATCACCCAACCCTAGTGTTACTCTACAGTGTGCTAGCTGCTAGCACCAGCCACCAGCCAGCCATCTGCTACCGCCTACTGGCTTGGATACTGGATCAGGACGATAGCTAGCTAGGCCGCTGTGACGACGAAACGTGCGCGCAGGTGAGCTGAGGGCGACGGTCGGGCGAGGGCGTCGTGTCGGCGTCGGCGCCGTCGTGGCCACCCGGCCGCGCCGCGCGGGACTGTGGAACTACGACAAGCTTCTGCCATGGAATAGCTAGGACTGTGGAACTACGCCAGGCTCTTGTCTATTTGAAACGAAATGACGGACAGCTAGCTAAATTGCTGTGTTTCGTAAACTCGGGAAAATGGTGCTGTAGCTTCGCTAAAGACAGCCTCGTGTACGTGGTATTTTGAAGCTTCGCCAAGGAGAGTTTTGCCTGGGTTATTAGGGAAGAATCGATTTTTACCGGACAGGGTGACTGAATTGTACATACAACTCGTAATGTTTACCCGCAATTGGTAATGTTTACGTGTCCGTTGGGCGAGCCATTAGTTTCGTAAGGCACGACCGCACGAGTGCACTTTAGAATTTTTTTTATTTTTCATTATTTTTCTAAAACTTGCTATTATTTATTAATTCATTTTATAAAGTTAACATTTCTAATTTTTAAATTTACATATGGACCCTCACCCTATTTTTTGTTGATTTTTTTAGTTTTTTGGAATTTTTTGAGTTTAAATAATTTTTTGGAATTTTATTTTAAATGTAGAAATAAAAAATTCCTATAAGTTAAAAAAATAAATTTCCTTAGTGCTGCAGCGCTGGAAACTGGAGTAGTGCCGATGCTGAAAAGTTGAAAATTGGTGGCGGTGCGAGGATTCAAACACAGCCACACAGGTCTCCAGGGTGAAATATAGCCTAGCCAACCCTCCAATATATCCACCCGCATTGTTCTGGAGCAAGCGGGAATTTTTTTTAGGTTAATATAGTATTGACGGCCAGATATCATTTGACAAGGTGACCAAACAGATAGTCTTTTTTCAGTGATGTGGCGCAATAGGGGGTAGTCGATAGCGTCTTTTAAGATAGTATTGATTCTAACTCATTGTCGGTGTCTGGGAATCGCGCTCCTGAAGAGCCGCGGGTCCACGGACGGGCAGACAAATTTGTAGTCGGAATGAGGCCCAACGACGACCCTTCTCAGCAGCCCGAGCGGCGGCCGAGCCTGCAGGGGCTCAGGCCGCGCAGTCTTCCCGGACTAAGCCTGGTGCGACTTGGCGATCCGGGTACAGGTCCGTCGTACGGTGAAGAAGGAGAGTAAAAGCAATACAAACCAGGAAGACGCAAGTGATTTACCCTGGTTCGAGCCCCCACTGCCAGGTAATAGCTCTAGTCCAGTCTTGTTGATTATATGGTGGAAAACAGTATAAGGGTGCCGAGACCGGGCTTGAAGGCACCGATCCCGAGCTTACAGAGGTATCTAAAGACTGTAACTACTGCTAGGAAGCTCCGAATACTCGGGTGATTGCGCGGTGGAATCTGGGTCAGTCTGCCTCCATCGCATGTCCAGGAATCCTCCTTTTATAGGCGCGGCAGGTCGCCCGAAGCTGATGCGATGGGTCCCGCACCGGTCTTTACTTTAGTGGCAATGTTCTTGTCTCGTTTTAGGGCTCTGTCTGGTCTCGAGCCTGCAGGGAGAAGCTGGTCGGGTTAGTACCGGACACGCGTTTGTCTTAACATGCCGATACAGGGGAGAAAACCTCTTTAGGGAGAAAGCACTTTCCCTTTATCCCAATATAACATCGACTGGACTGGGCCAGCCTCGCGTCGCCCGTTGTGGGCGTCGTGTAGCGTAACAAACCATTCGCTGCCTGCCGAGGAGGGCAAACAACAAACCGATCTACCCGCGTGCCCTTCCCCAGGCTGCAGGTTCCCAGGGATGCACAGTTCTTTCCGGTCAAGGCCGGAGAAAGTGTGGCGAGACGCGACGGTTGTCGCCACCAGCCCACGGACAGACGGACTATCCGCGGGACCATCCCCGGGTTAAGGCTAGCCCGGGAGGTGTGTGACGCCTGCTAAGGCGTGGTTTTGACCCGGTCAAGCCCGGGAAGGACGTAAACGAGTTTCCATTGATCTCGATTTCGATACTTGCAGTCAGTTTCCTACCTCGAGACTTTCAAACATTCATATAAACTTCGACCCATGAACTTAGGCTCCACGGGCCCTCTATGTCCAATTCTTTATTCCAAATGCTACTTTCGTATAAACTTTTCACCCCATCAATTGAGGCTTTCCTGGCCGCCATTGTTGCGAGTGGTATGTCAAGCCAAACAATCCGCTCATTCATAGTCCAGGACTAGTTGGTATCCACCCAACACAAGGGTGGATCCACCGTTTAGGCCTGGTGGGTCGTGATCCGAGTTAGATTTAAGTGGTTTTCTTATACCCTCGTCAAGTATAAAAAGAAAAAAGAAAGTTTATTTTGCCTTTTTAAGCTATCACCAAAGTTCGAGTTTGTCCCCTAAACTCCAAAATCAGATCAATATTGGACAAAATACCTCCCTCACCCAAAACTACAGCCGTTTTGAATGACATTGCGTCCTAGTCAGTATGGTTTGAACGAAAATAAATTCCAAAAAATTGTAGAAATCATGGAAAGCTTAGGAAAATAAAATTAAAAATCCTACAAAATAAAAAAACATGTAAAATACAAATATGCAATAGAAATAATATATTTATGTAGAAAATTATAGGATAAAATCACATTTGTTTTATTATATTTTTATTTGATTATATAAATAAACTATTTAGGAAAATTAATTTGTCTTGTGGGAAATCGAAGGAAACCAAGAAGAAGAGAAGGATGTTACTTTTACCTTTTAATTTCAATTTATAAATTCAAATTCAAAGTTAGTTTGACCTTTTAATCGCAATTTAAATATTTAAATTCAAGTTCATTTCACTATCGTTCCAGAAGCTAAAGTAATTTTTCTTATTTTTCTAAAAGCTAAACAAAATTTTTCTTATATACTCTAAGACGAATAAACTTATCATGTAAGTGTATACACAAACATTTGTTATTGCAAATTTGGACTCTACTCGTTTTTATGATTTTGTAGGTATTTTATTTTTTTTAAGTTCCCTATGTTTTTATATATTATTTAGAATTTACTTTCATGAAAACCATGCTGACTAGGACGCCACGTCATTCAAAACTAGGATAGATTCGGTGCAGATGGTATTTTGTTTGGTATGAATAGTTAAGGGAGGTTAATGCTGTTGTCATCCTCTTAGCAGAACACCGTACCGCTTAAGGAAAATTATTAAGCTTCACACATTGACGATTACATATGCTACCTCGTCGATGACTTCATGAATTACTCTGTCAACATTAACATGGATCGACCATCAAGTTTCTCCAGTGAGATGTCAACCCATTCCGACGAACCAAGTCCTAAAGACGAACCAAGCACAAAAGACTCACAATATCATGAAGATCCCAGTTCCACGATGGAGAACTTCAATATCAAATTCCGACGAACCAAGTTCCAAAGGCAAATGAAGCCCCGAAGACATGTGATGTTGTGGATATCGCAATTGCACGGTACCGACCAATTCTCCACACGACGAACAAGCCGTCAAGAAGAACCCCAACAACATCAACTCTGGTGATCAAGATTACTCAATGATAAGTCCAGAAGCCAACAAGCGGGAATATTCCTTGATGACGCTAACAAGGTCGTCAACTTCAACCTCAAACCGAGTGCTAGCCATGCATTCCCCCCAGTTTAATTTTTTAATGTGAAGCTTGACGAGAATAAGTTCAAGTGGCACGAGCAAGTACAACCAAATGTCAACGGTTGTGCTAGGCCCTTGTCCTGCCGTCGCCAGTCAATCCGTTATGCACCAACTGTAAGGTGAATCACGAAGCAAAGAGAAGAAGATAGCTTCAACAGCTTAATCGGAAGTGTTTTGCGAGTCGGCTCGCAAATGTAATTAATTAGGTGTCTTTCCGAGGTCCCATGATGCAGAACCCAACGATCACTTGAAGTACATTTATAGCCTACCAAGTTACACATGTCCAACCAACCTGGCTATGGAGCGCACTATTCTTACAAGAAGTTGTACTTCATATGACAGTGCAATATAAATATCCTTGTTTTTTCTGTTTCTTTCTTTTGTGTATTTTATATACACTGTCTCGCCTAAAAAACCATCCGACTATTTTAAATTTGTGTGCGTCATAATTATACAAATTTTTTCTAAAACTTTATTAAACCATCTGAATTTATATAAAAAAACACATGATATTACAGTACATGAAAACCACGAGAAACTAAGAGAATTTACTAATCATCGAAATTATTTTACCATCGGCTAACAGCTCCTTAAGCCCAGAAGGGCAAAACACTAAGAGCATTTCTAACAGGATCTCTATTTTCGTTCTCTATATCCCTTCTTTAAAATTTGTTTCCTATATTTCCATCATCTCCAGCAGAATCCCTATCGCCAAAAAGATATAGAGATTCTTTAGAGAGTCTCTAACATTCCGTCTCTACATTTTGATGCTAAGATAGAGATTCTGTTGGATGTTGGATGGGTATAGAGACTGAGACTATCCACAATAGTGTTTTAGTAAACGGTTTAGGGAACCTATCAGGGCTCTAATCGTACTTTCCCTTTATGAACCATCCACCTCAGCCCAGTCTCTATAAACGCTAATCGTTTTACAGGCTCACATGAGCACTTTCACCCTGACCCCGAGCCCGCGAGAAAGAATCTTCTTCCTCCCAAAGCCAAGCACGGCTCGCACCCAACTCGAAGCGTAGTCAAACTGCGAGAGGGTGGAAGAACCCCGGCACTTGTACCCATGCCGTGCTGATGCCTGCCGCCGGTAGTACGGCGCTGAAGCGTGTGCCGGCGTGCCGCCGACGACA
The DNA here is from genome assembly GCA_005191435.1 of Raddia distichophylla. Lineage (NCBI taxonomy): Eukaryota > Viridiplantae > Streptophyta > Magnoliopsida > Poales > Poaceae > Raddia > Raddia distichophylla. The sequence continues at coordinate 731,782 of SPJY01037201.1, read as the reverse complement.
CCCTGCGCTGGTCCGGTGATGGGAGCCCAGTGACGGCTGGACGGCGAGCAGGGTGGGGCGCTCTCCTCCATTGATGTGCTCGACCTTGTCCGAGCTCCCAGCTACATTCGGGAGAGGAAGTGACATTCTTCGCCTCCGGCATGGGCGACGCGGCGGAGGAGGCGGGCTCACCGCCGTCGCAGATGTCTGAGGGCTCCAGCTCCTCCTCCTCCGGCGCCGATGGCGGTGGCAAAAGGTGGATGCGGGATCCGCGGCGCGGGAACAGCGGCGGGGCGCGGTCGGCTCCACCGGACCAGGTGCTGGAGAACGTCCTCGAGAGCGTGCTCGAGTTCCTGACGGCGGCGCGGGACCGGAACGCTGCATCGCTGGTCTGCCGCTCGTGGTACCGCGCCGAGGCGCAGACGCGGCGCGAGCTGTTCATCGGCAACTGCTACGCCGTGTCGCCGTGCCGCGCCACGGAGCGCTTCGGCGGCGTGCGCGCCGTCGTGCTCAAGGGGAAGCCACGCTTCGCGGACTTCAACCTCGTCCCGTACGGCTGGGGCGCCTACGCGTCGCCGTGGGTGGCGGCGCTCGGCCCCGCCTACCCTCGCCTCGAGCGCATCTGCCTCAAGCGGATGACCATCACCGACGACGACCTCGATCTCATCGCACGCTCTTTCCCGCTGTTCAAGGAGTTGTCGCTGGCGTGCTGCGATGGCTTCAGCACCCTGGGGCTAGCCGTCATTGCTGAGCGGTGCAGGTACATTCCAAATTCTTCTGAGTTCTCCATGGACGCATTTGTGTATGTTTGGGTTAACAGTTTCGATTGGATCTTGGACAACTCGGAGGGCTGAATCTTGCAGTGATGGCAGTCAGCCAGTGATCCCTGACAAGGTTCGGGCTTTGCTGGTTCTCGGCAGCTTCTATTGATGCAATTGTTCCATTGTTTACCTTTGTTGCCCGATTTAGTCACATTCGATTCGAGCGTAGACACTATGAGTCATGAGAATCTCATCTTGGCGTGTGAATTTTAAATTTATTCGTGTTATATGATACTTCCATAAAAAAATATGTTATTTGTAGCGTCACAAAACTATGGACTTCAGTTCCCTCATCTAAGGGACAGGTCAAAATTATAGGGCCTCTTTAATTCAAATGAATTTCAAAGAAAAATTTTAGAGGAATTCAATCCAAAGGAAAGACCACATATAGTGGTGTTTGATATGTGGGATTGCTTCTAAGAAATTTCATAGGATAGAAAAAATTCCTTCAAGTTTTGTAGGAAATCTAACCTGAGCCTGATCTCTAACTTCATGTTTGGAATTGGAATACCTGTGCAATTTCTATTCCTCTCTCTGTTATCCATATAATCAATTAGCATTTGATCTTAAAATTTCTGTATTTTTCATGCGAGGCAATCAAATATACATCTTCATCCTGTGTTATTCATATTATTGTGTTTCTAGATTCCTTTGAATCAAATGGACCCTGGAATATCCAATTCGTATTGGCAGGATCTTAACGAATCCTGTCTCCTTATGTTTGTATTGGCGTGGTAGGCATTTTGATATCTGGCTTTCTTTACGTTGCTCCAGTAGCACGTCTACTTTGGTAAGCCCTGAATTAGGAAGTATCAAGATGTGTGTGCGCGCACGCGTGTGAGCGTAGACACGATGAGTCATGAGAATCTTGGTGTGCAGATTTTGAGTTTATTCGTGTTATGATGGTCACATAAAAGATTATGTTATTTATGGTGTCACACGTGTTTGTTATGCTTTTGTAGTTAACAATTGGTATCTCATGAATGTGTGTACTTGCTTTCTAGGCATCTGAGAGTTCTGGATTTGGTTGAGGACTATGTGGAGGATGAGGAGTACGCATTGGTGGATTGGATCTCCAAATTCCCGGAGTCAAATACATCGCTGGAATCCCTCATGTTCGACTGTGTTAGTGTCTCAGTCAACTTTGAGGCTCTGGAGGAGCTTGTGGCACGTTCACCCTCACTTCATAGACTGTGTGTGAATCACCATGTTTCGATTGAGCAGCTCTGCCGTCTCATGGCGCGGGCGCCCCAGCTTACACACTTAGGCACTGGGACCTTCTTTCCTGTGGCTGCACCAGGTGGGGGCATGTCCGAGTCTGCACTTGCAGCCTCTTTTATGGCCTCCAGGTCTCTTGTCTGCCTCTCTGGTTTCTGGGAGGTCAATCCAGAATACCTTCCGGTAATTTTCCCAGTCTGTGCTAATCTCACGGCCCTTAACTTTAGCTTTGCAAACATAACTGCTGAGGAACTCATGCCAGCCATTCGTGAATGCCACCAACTTCGAATATTCTGGGTAGGTTCATACTCTTTTTTGTGCTATGGCAATTTAGGTGTTGCATACTTTCATTTGAACGGAACTGTTGATATTTCTGTTTTAGGTTCTTGATACTCTTGGTGATGAAGGCCTTCGGGCTGTGGCCGAGACATGCTCAGATCTTCGTGAGCTGCGAGTATTTCCTCTGGATGCTACAGAGGACTCTAAGGGGTTAGTATCAGATGTTGGTCTCCAGACGATCTCAGAAGGTTGCCGGAAACTTGAATCCATACTTTACTTTTGCCAGCGAATGACAAATGATGCAGTCATAGCTATGTCTAAGAATTGCCCTGACCTTGTGGTTTTCCGCCTTTGCATTATGGGTCGCCACCGTCCTGATTGGATCACTGGGGAGCCCATGGACGATGGCTTTGGGGCGATTGTGATGAACTGCAAGAAACTCACTAGGCTTTCTGTCTCTGGCCTGCTCACTGATAAGGCATTTGAGTATATTGGGAAATATGGAAAAATGATAAAGACTTTGTCTCTTGCCTTCTCTGGGAACAGTGATAAGTCACTTCAGTATTTGTTTGAGGGATGCACTAGGTTGCAAAAGCTTGAGGTCAGAGATAGCCCTTTTAGTGACAGGGGGTTGCTTTCAGGCCTGGATTATTTCTACAACATGCGGTTTTTTTGGATGAACTCGTGCAGGCTAACCATTAGGGGCTGTAGAGAGGTAGCCCAGCAAATGCCTAATTTGGTTGTTGAAGTAATGGGAGATCAACATGATGAGGAGGAAACAGAAACTGTTGATAAGTTGTACCTCTATCGATCACTAGCTGGACCGAGGAATGATGCACCACCTTTTGCGAAAATATTGTAGTTATCAATCATTTTGTTGTAGTTGGATTGCCATCAGAAGCAGATCCATCCTGTCATATTGTTCTAGATCAAGCAAGTTGATTGTTGTATTCCTGTTCAATTTAACCAGAAGCTAGAAAGTAAAAGTTTCCTGCAGATGGTGTCACCCTCTAGGGGAGCGAAGGAACAGCAGATATTGTTTTATCTGAACAAAATTATCGAATTACTCTGTTGATGAGGTGGCATTTGTAGTTAAAACAGTTTAGTACAATGTTTATGTGTGTGTATCTGCAGTTGAAACAGTTTGGTGCCCTGTTCATGAGCTTGCATTTACACTTTTCCAGTCAAAACAGTTTAGCACCCTGTTTATGAGGTCATATTCCATGAGACACTTGAAGTCAACGAGGAAGCAGAATTCTCTTCTCACACTTAGACGGATCCCAAATATCATAGCAGGGTATAAGAGGAGTAGGTATTGATTGCACTCAGATTCCAGGTAGCAGGTTTTGGATGGTTTCTTTTCCTTCAAGCCCCCAACCATGGGTTTCTTCGCCAACTTTTATTTTATTCATCTGTTGAGAGTCTCAGATGGAGGAATGCCTATGCTTATGTCAATTGACAATTGTCACCATTAACCTCATTGTTCCACTATCTAGTGCCGTCGATGATGTCGATATCAACTATGGTAAGTTCCGCATTATCCCTTATATTCTTTGTACAACCATGTTTCTCTTATTAGTGAGAGCCACCGGAGAAATTGAAATTTAATCAGCAACTTATGTTTTACCCTATTAAATTTTCACGTCAATTGACCATTGTCACCATTAACCTTACTGGCTTACTGCCATGGACATGGTTCTGGACTACAGCAGCATTACTGCTCCATTGCTATAATAATTGACAAGGAAATGCATCTTTTCCTGAAAATTTGTTCAGGTCATTTGGAGCAACCTGCTGTTGCATTTTACATGTGGTCCTCTACCCAGATCGTTTTACTAAAAAGTAAACCTTCTTACTGGCCTCTTCATCCATCCCTGAGACCCTGAGTCCCACCCTCTTGCTCGAGGAAACCCTAGCCTAGATCACCAACTGCTACTGGTAAGCTTTATTGTAACGTCTTCATTCAACAATGCCATCTACATTGCCTTCCACAATGATGCACTTATCATTCATTTTTTTTGTGTTCATATTAAAATCATGTGATTGTAAAATAATCTAGTGTTTTTACTTGTTCAAGGATCATTAGTTGCCTCCGACCTCCGTGGAAAGAAAATGAGAGATCAGGATAAATAGGAACAGATGCTGATTTTTTTATTTAATGCTACAATTGGTGAGTTTTGTCACCACTATGGTATGGCATGATTCTTGTGCATGTGTGTGTAGGCATTTTGTGAGGTTTCCAAATAAGAATGCAAGTTAAGTTGTATTTTTCGTGGTGCACACATCTGTTCAATTGTGAGTACGGTTTCTGTAGCGGTCTTTATTTGCTGTATATTATTTTGATCAATATTTGCTGGATATTATTGTAGTTTACAAACGGCTTTCGATTTTGTATGAGTATCTCGGAATGAACAGTATCAGATTCCCGAGTCCGTATCTTGTGCACATGAGTAGCCTGTGCACATATGCACATTTAAAATCCCGACGGTCCAAAACACATCCATATTGTTCTAATACCACATATTCCTCTGCTTTTGTAATACATTGGAAGTGCTATCAGCTTGCCCTCATTCAGCCCTTGTGATCTGACTGATTCATTCGTAATCCAATATAACGGAACCTCAGCCAGCCTTTGTGGGCCACGAGTGCAAAACGACTTGGATCTGCAGTTTTATATAACTCTGCCATTTTTGTCTGCTTGGGGGTTGATCAAGGAGGGTAATAAGGTATCTGATTGATCGAATCGGGCGATTCAAAGCCAGCCACTTGTCAGTGAGCTGTTGAGAAACCCTACCGGGCAGTCGGCGTCTTTGACGGGCCGTGTGCCTGAGTAGGATTCAGGACCGGTCAAAACTCTATCTGACGAGAATAAATCGAACACATATATAGAATTTTTTTTACTGTTTGTCCATAAAAAATCGTGCAAATGAAAAAATGCCCAAGGTTCAAGCGCAATTGTAAAAATGCCCCTCGGCGCTCTAATCCAGAGCGGCATCAGCGAGCAAAGTGCTCGGGCGCAGAGCGCCAAGCCCTCGGCGCTCCCGGCCAGCGCGCCAAGGGCCCTCGGCGCCCTCGCCCAGCGCGCCAACCTCAAGGCGCCATCACCTAGGGTGCCTAGCGCCGGTGGGGCCCGGGTGGCAGGCGGGCTCGGCGCCCCCGGCCACAGCGCCAACGCAAGGCACCATCGCCTAGAGCGCCTAGCGCCGATGGGGCCCGTGTGGCAGGCGGTCTCGGCGCCCCCGGCCAGAGCGCCTAGAGGGGGGACCGCCGTATATAAACCCTCAGCATCAGCCCCGTCGCTCTCACCCAGCCTCATTTCTCACCGGAGCGATTTCTTTTCGATAAACAGAAAAGAGCTAGCCAAATAGAGGAGAGCTCTCACCCTTTCTGAGATTCCCACTAACAGTGGAGAGCTCACTCAGCAGTGCAGAGTTTTCTTCTTCTACGGGTAAGTGAGAAAATTAGTGTAATGATATTGTATAGTAATATTTATTGTTTTATGCTTAAAACCATGGTAGGATAGTCATTCTATTATTATATTACTAATAGTATAGTAGTTAATTTAGTACTATACGGCTATTAAACCTCTTAGATTTTAGGGTAATAAGTAGGTACTATAACGACTATTTAGTAGGATAATAAGTAGCAGTTTATTATTAATAATAGTTATTAAT
>SPJY01037201.1:639016-725767 GCA_005191435.1 Raddia distichophylla | reverse complement strand
CGCACCCCAGCTTTTCGCTCCGCGCCCTAGCTTTTCGTCCAAGCGACGTCCTTTGTTCTTATGTAAATCCATACCGGCAATTTTTAACTTGGTCGATCGATTTGAGAACAATGAGATAAATACCAACGCTAAACTCAACTGCCACTTCATGCAGCCGTGTCGACTAATGGCAACCAGTCTCGATCTTGCTACATTACAAGTCAGCCGCGAGTATCTTAGCGTATCATATGCATAGCTTCTTTTGTCCAGTCCAAGTGCCGACTCCCTCGAGATCAATCCAACCCTATCTATCTTATCTGCTCTTTAATCCCCATCAATCAATCAACCAGGCACAGTCAGTACAAAGAACAGTTGCCACGGCCGTTCCATCAACAAATCATAATGTTTGTTTCGTCGGCTTGCTGGGAAGAAGTTGATAACGTTGCCGGTGTTGGCGTTTACCGTGATTGTTGCCGCTCATCGTGGCTGTCGTGGTCAGAGAAGGAACAAAATCATGCCCCCGTGTATTAGAGCATTATTCAGAACAGCCGAGCGGAATAAATAAGTCATGTGATAGATTTTTGAATGAATCTGCTTTCTAAAGCTAGTAAACTTTGTTTGTGTTATCGGAAACGCTTGAGGCCGGAAGGCCGGCGTGTCCAGCCGCGCGCGCGGCGCGCGCGAAACGCGCAGGGAACACACTGTGCCGGCATGCAGGGTGGGTCTCATAGCATTTTTCTTTTGGTGACCATAAATTTTGACTGGGTGCTCTAATCCACAAACCGTTTGCACCAACGTGTTTTTTTGTATTTTTACAAACAAAACAAGATATATGTTAACATAAAACTCTTCAAACTTACCTGATGAAACTTAGGTTTCGTCTACTAAAACTTGGGTTTCGCCTACTGAAACTTAGATTTCATATTCGTTAAACTTGCCGAACTGTCAAGTTTTATCAGGTTTAATGCAAGTTTCATCAAGTTTCAACAGGTCTCATACAAGTTTCTTCAAGTTTCATCAGGTCAATTCAAGTTTCAACAGGTTTCATCCAAGTTTCATCAGGTTACATCGAAGTTTCATCCAAGTTTCATCAGATTTCATCCGCACAAGACTAAGTTTCATCAGCACACGGCCAAGTTTCGCGAGTATAGGTGTAAGTTTCATAAGTGCCTTCTCCTAGGTTCACATCAAAAAAAATAAAAAGTGAAAAAATCAAAAAATTTTAAAATTATTTAAAATGGGTTGCTCTTGATTTTAGAAGAATTATGAAATTTATTCCACACATTTTGAACACTGTTTGATACAAAAATTAGAAGTTTAATCGAAAAACGTCTGGCGCAGGGGCCCGTAGGATGGGCACGGTGCCGGTGATCGGACGGACGGTATTGGTCCGACGCGCGTGGGTCCGTCCGGACGTTTGACGCCTGGCGCTTCCCTTGTGTTATTTATAATAACCTTTTAGGTGGTTTTATGATAGAAAAAATAAAATAAAATATCAAATTAATTTTTTAGCCAAATAAACATGAGTCACTTTAAACATGATAAATAAGTCATGTGATAGATTTTTGAATGATTCTGCTTTCTAAAGCTAGTAAACTTTGTTTGTTTTATTTATAAGAACTTTTTAGGTGGTTTTATGATAGAAAAATAAACTAAAATATCAAATTAATTTTTTAGCCAAATAAATATGAGTCACTTTGAACATGATCTAATATTGTGGGTTTTTTTAGAAGGGAAGATCAGAGAAGAAATCCCCCTGCATGTGGGCGGGTCAGCCTTGAACCTGGGTTGGGGGCTATGCATCCCTCGCCCCCCATCAACGGAGCTACGCTCGGTTCCCACTAATATTGTGATTGAAACATAAACCCCTTGTTTTTCCTACCAAAAATGAAACAATTGTGCTCCCATCAAAGAGCAAGCTGAGTTGTATGGTTTAATGGCTGAATTAGCCGTAAAGTTAAACTTTAAGGGTTTTGAGAAACAGCTTCGAGAAAGCATAATGTTTGGTTCATTTATCTTTGGGAACTCTGAGAAGTGACTTAAAAAATTTCTAGAATTGTTTCAAGATGCCGAAGCGTTTTGCCTTGGGAAACGGCATATGCCATAAGAGCATAAGCCGTAAGCCAAACTAAACATATATATAATTGTTCGTGGGTTAGGAAGCCGTCATACACTCACAGTACATTTGGCAAGAAATTCTTCAGGCGAAAGTGCAAGGGAAAGCAAGCAGAGTTCCTCACGGCATGAACGCTCGAGCGAGCTGCTAGCTACAAGTATCCATCGCTGCATTGACGCACATTTCTCAGAACTTCTGCAAAATCTAAGACAGATCGTACTAGATTGTGGCACGACCAAGAAGAAAGATAAAAAAAAAGACAGTAAAGTTTTCAAAGAAAACTGCGTGTATCTGCATGCCAGTTGGACTGTTGGAGTATACACAAATCAGAAAGTGCAGTGAGATGCTTTCCAAACAGATTATTTTTTAGATAATGCATCAACCACACGTTGAATACAGTATGGCCATAAAGATACAGAAGTGCTCATGTGACTGCGGTTCTCTCTCCTGAATACACACTGCAGATAGTGGCAAATGCAAGTAGTGGCCTTCACAGTTTTTCTTTTTCTTTTTGAAAAAGAATAGGAGAACTGACAATGTATATTAAATAGAGGATAAAATTATTGGAGGTGAATTTAACGTCCTCCTCGGCAGCGGAACTACGTGGCCTTTGACAGTTTTTTTCTTAAACACAAACGTCGTACTTGTTCTCTCAAGAAATGATCGTACCTGTTCTCTCAAGAAATGAATGTCCCAAATCAATCACCATCATTCTTGTCCTCAGGGAAAATTCTTGGACACACATAAGATAGTCTCTTCTCCATGCAATCTTCTTTTTTGTCAAAAGGAAGAACTAGCATGAGAAATTGAGAGCGAATGTACCAGCTATCCAATACTTGCACGAGTAACTCGATGACGATAGATAGGCAGGCTATACGGTACGTAGTTCGCGTTGTCCAACTCCGATCGCACAAGATAAAGATATGTTTGTTAAAAAGCGAAAATCTAGCTCGTTCTATCACTGCCTTTGCACTGCCACTCAAGAGACCTGACGATCTATCATTGTTGATCCTTAGCTTGCTTCCTTGTTGCGTATAACCAATGTTATGAGGTGCTAGAATGTTAAATGGTAAATATCATATTTATATGCCATCTAGCAACCGCCTAGTAGTTATCTAATACCGTCTATACAAGCTAGCCCTCAAGGACTCAAGGTCATCGCTAGACTCTAGACGGGTTGGGAGGCCACCACCAGGCGGGTCTAGACGCCACCTAAAAAACCATGCATATGACTGAGTTTTGCATGCTATTTGGTGGTTTCTTTTATTGCTCGACTCTCTCGAGCGAGTGTGTTCGCGGCTTAATTTGACTTAAGCTTTTAGGTGATTGAATACATAGTCTGAGAGAAAATCGATCTTAAACAAGTCTAATCTAGACGAGGAAAATTATCTAGCTTAAACGCTTAGGTCACAAATTTTTAAGAATGGCCACGATTAAACAGCTACACTGGATTGGTTGAACAACTATGACCGAACAGCATGTTTGGATCAGTGCGGTTAAACAGCTCGTTTTTCCTTCGTCGGTTTGAGTTGCCTCTCACTGAGACCATGGTCGGAGTTTTGGACTAGATCCAGCTTCTCTAACAGTTTGGGTAGGAAAGAAAATTATGTTTGCACTTTGAGTAGTTGTAATATGAAGTATAAATTAGCGTTTGAGTCGGACTCTCCAATCCTCAGCTATATAAATGGGGCATTGGCATTGTAACCCACTATAACAATCCCATGGTTGTAGCACAAAGCACACAAGGGTCAATCATTAGCCTGTGGCCACAATCCAGTGGCTCGATGTGCTTGTGCTTTTAGGGAGGACCGCTAGTAATCGTGCCTAATAGACGTAGACAATCGTGTCAAACTGCGTTACTTAACATCATGACGTTAAATTCCTAATAAGTGGTATCAAAATTTCAGGTTTAAAACCCAAAAAATCTTCAGAGCCACATGGTGTTAGGTCGGGGTCACCTGATGTGTGATGGGAGAGATTATTGGATTTAGTCCCAATCAGGTATTGGTTGCGTAGGGTCACAACTTAAAAGGTTGGTCATCCATCACCTATTAGCTAGGCTAGCTTTTTGTGGTTAAATGGATCTAGGATCTTGGTTGTGCCTCTTCTTGGGCTTGCGGACATAATTGACTAATGAGATTTTGGCTCGAGACTATGTGTTGACATTGGCGGAGCTAGATGGTAGTGAGCCATGAGTTAGGATGCCTCATGGCAGACTTTAACAAGTGGTATCAATATCTAAAGTGACTCTGAAAGTGTCTGCGGTGAAGTTTTCTAAATATTAAGATGTGATTTTGCTCGGGACCTTACAAAAAAACTGAATGATTTTATTCATGATAACATGGACGGAAGGACCAACAAATCATGAAAGATGGTGAGACCATCATGAAAGGTGGGGCAGTGAGCTAGAACATGGGAGGTACATAGCGTAAGGTGGCGGAGAGGGAGGGAGGAACATGAGACGGCAATGGAACCATGGTTCAAACTAGAGCTACCGTTTGCATCCACCAAAGTTTTAAAGAAGGTGACAACAAGAGAGATAGAGACATGAAAGAAAGAGACCGCATCGGTGGTTGCTACGTCATTAAAACTAGCATATGTGTCGCCATGTAGCAAAAACCATTCTAAATTACTCCGTGACTAGTTAGGGGACCTTTTTTTTTCTGGTTTTCTAGTTGAGGGACCAGTCAAACCCAATATTTAAGTTTAGATACCAATTTGGTACGGTAGGTATATTTCGAGGCCAAACATATACTTTTTCCTTAAAAAAGGACTATGCCATGGCATTGATCTATTCCTAATATTCATGTATGTTAAAGAGCAAGAGGTGAGTGCACGATGAAATCCTCCATTTCACCCGAATTTTCTGCGTCGTCTAATCGCATGCCTGCTCAGATCCAACTGCGTAGACTCCATCATGGACGTTTTTATAAAAAGATCCTTATATTATGAGTTATTTGACGTGCAGTCCATGGCTGAAGGTTTTCCATTTACCCGCCTTGCCATATATTACGCGCTCATGCCATCCATACCACCGTGCCTACATGAACCCTCCCGCTGTGGTGCTCCTCCATCGTCGCTCATGCCATCTCCTCCTCCCGCCACCGTAGCTGTGCCATCCGTGCGTGCAGACTACGGACACTGACAAATCCGGGTTTGTCGAAATTGCATGCAATTCAAGGAGATCAAAAAAAATAAATATGATCGGGAAAACGACATACCAAATCGACAAACCCGAGAGCAGTCATGCTGATAACGTGTTGTAATTCACGGTACTTGCACGCAATCGCAATGATAAAGTACAATACTTCCTCGGCCGCTGATTTGGGTTGATTTACCTTGAAGATATGAAATATGAAAAATCCATAATTTATTTTTGGCGATGATAATGCCAAAAAATCACAGTTTGGCTCATCCACTTTTCTTTCGTTGTCTTGTGGTTGTGGTTAGAGGCTTCTTGACTTATTTCTTCACTATTTTGGATTTCTTTTTTTCTTGCATAATGCAGAATTACTCTTGTTTTACTAGTAAATAGATAAAGCAAGAACACGGATATTGAGAGAGTCAGTCACGGTATTCTTTATTTATCCGGTGTATTATTTACAATTGTCTCTTCTTTATATTGCCTAGCCTATAATTCATATTTCCCTATAATACCGATGGGTCTACTGGACCCTAATCTTGTAGGGTTACAACACAGACTAAAGAATGCGTAAGGGATCTGCATAAGGGGTCGTTTACGCGACCACCTAATTCTAGGATCTGCATAAAGGGATCCTTACGCGGCCACCTAATTCTATTAGCGTTGATTTGGAGCCATGAGCACAAATTGAGACCTTTACATAAATAAAATTTAATATTGCCTATAGATGACATGTCGCAAATAGCTGTCTATAGTCCATATCATTATGCATGCCTTAAAGGGTACCCTTAGCAGAGAGATGGACAATGCGTTAATGTTTGTTCTTTGTATTATGCATATACTAAGAGGAATACATGGTTTGTTTCGCATGGCAGGTCATAAAGCATTATCTTGATATTACATATCTGAAGGCCTTGCCAACAACGTATGTGCATCCTTTCAAACTCTCTACAGGCTAGCAGTGTCTGGCCACTGCAGTGTGACTGCAAAGTTTTCACTAACACTGGTAAGCCCAGTTTTCTTTTTCAGAGCCCGGAAAAAAGAGAACTGCAACTGACACAAGCAAGACAAAAGAATGATGAACAATTCGAAGTATAGAGGATTTATGTATTTCACCAGCTGTCACGTAAGAAGCTTGCTGGTACCATCCAGACATTAATTGACAGGCAAAAATGAGGTTAAGAGTTCCCTCGGAGGGGGGGAGAATGTGTTTGCAGAAGAACAAAACAAAGGAATTCTACACTTGGGAGACAAGCCCCAGTGGCAAAATGTACATCACAGACTCATTATTTCCAATGCTTACCCTCAAAGGCAGATTTTGTGATAAAAAAAAAAAAGAGTAGTTAGTCCTCAATTGACAACATCCAGGACCAGCTTGCGAGACTTCAGAACCGACCACTTCATGCGACGGTAGTATGCAGCTTGGAGAAGAGCAAGTGACAGTAGGAAGATCCATTTGACACCCATCTATAACAAATTTGAGCAAGTTTGTATTAGCCATATCAGATCAATGGCCAGCTAAATATTAGGAGCATAAAAAATATATATGGGAGGCAGTTACCAATTTTCTCTCTTCCATCTCAGGCTCAGCTGCCCATGACAAGAAAGACACCACATCCTTACCCATCTGTCATAGAAAAATGGAGAGAATCATGCTTTAGTAATAGCTCAAGAACTCAATCCTAAAGGGGCAAACAAAGGATAAATAAAATACCTGGGCTTCAGTTGCAGGAGTACCATCTTCATACTCAAGAGCTCCATCCATAAGCATCTTGGGCATGGCTATGGCACCACCAGGGAAGTAGGGATTGTAATGCAGCCCGTCACGAATCTAGATGATGTTAAATCACCAGAGAAGATATTAATACAGCTAAGACAGAAAGCAGATAACACAAGGAAAATAGTACTCCCTCTGTTCTAAAATGTAAGGCATGCATGTATTTTAAAAAGTCAATGTTTAGAACGTTTGACTAATAATTATGCTAGGAACATATATGTTCAATGTTATGCATGTCATATAGTTAGATTCATATTTGAAAGTACTTTGATATGATGTTAATTTTATAGTTATTGATGATATAATATGAAAGAAATTAATGGTCAAAGTTTACGCTTGTTGACTTCATCAAAAAATTATATGCCTTACATTTCAGAACGGAGGGAGTATAAAATTGCAACAATGCATAAAGTGAGCGGCAGGCTGGATGAATTAAGCTGGCTGAGCTACAGTGAGACGAATGATAAGCTGGACCAATAGAGGTTCTTGAAGCTAGTCTGCTTTGCTTATCTTATTTCTAAGAGATTTTAGAGGTGGCCTCATGACTAAAAAAAGACTAGACTAAAAAAGCCTAATTGGACAAATAAGCCTAAGCCACTCTGAGTTAGACCTGATCATTTGTCGAGTTCGGGCGAGTTCAAGTCGGGTTTTCCAAAACCCACCCAAAAATCGGCCGGCCCGAGCTCAACCCGACCCGGTGCACCGGGTCACAAATCCAGGCTTGAACCCAACCTGAAACCTGAAAACCCAAACCCACACGGCTGTTTCTGCAATTTTTTCGGGCCCGAACCCGACCCATCCCGATGTTCGGGCTTCAAATTGAGGCCCGACTCGACCCGGTGCACTGGTCGGGTCGGGTCAAATACGTCAGGCCGGGCCAGGATACCCATGAGCAGGTCTACTCCGAGCATGTTGTAAGCCGCCTCTTGCCAAATGATTCAGAAGAAAGACTGTTCTGAAACAGTATAAAGTACCGGACATTTGTAAATTCAGAAAATAGGATCAACATTTGCAAGGCAGATTAGCAAAGTCTTTCTTCTGAACCAAAGAATGATCCTATGTAGTAAGAATCAAATTGACCAAAAATGGAGTTGTTAAAATATTTTTATGTCACTGAGCATATGCACTGTGTCAGAGTGGCAGTAGATCATCATGATATTATTGTTCAATGGCTGGATTCCAGTTGATTATGCTGCAGGCTTACACCTTTTTTTTAGTGCCCAATATGTAAATATCTATAATATAGCGCAGAGGGAACATCTCTTACTTTCTCATCACACAAAAAAAATACTGCATTGACCAAAGACTAATGGAGAGAGATATTGCTTGGCCAACAGAGCATGTATAAACAGTTAATACATCACAACCAGGAGTTGTGCACTTTCAAGGTCCAGCAGGATTGCTCTTACATAGAACAGTGCAAAATTGGGTGTCAATGTTGTGTACTTGTGTGTTAAAATGTCAAATATATCCACGTGACCGAATTGATTGGAAAACAAGTGCAACAGGTTGTTCTTAACCATTTGTAAAAAGAAGATGCTGAGATAGGATATGCCAAGGTAGTAGCAACTACAAAAGCTAAGCTACATCGTACAAACAAAACATATAAAAGAGAGGGTTACCTGAACACCAGCAGGTGGATCATGATAACCAGTAAGAAGAGCAAAAACGTAGTTCTGGCCATTGTGCCTTGCCTGAATATACATTGAAAGTAGACAGTTACAAGCTGGAGATGAAAGGTTATACCAACGCAATTCAAAGACATGAGCTATAATTACCTTTGTGATAAGACTCAGGTCTGGTGGGTATGCCCCACCATTTGCAAATCGGGCAGCTTGCTCATTTGCATATGGCTGTGGGAAGCGGTCACTCAACTTGCCAGGACGAGTGAACATCTCACCCTCATCATTAGGACCATCAACCACCTCAATCTCAGCAGCCATTGCCTTTGTTTCCTCTTCAGTATAGGCAACTCCGACTAAATCACGGTATGAAATCAACGACATGGAGTGACAGGAGGCACACACTTGCTGGTAAACTTGATGTCCACGCCTAATCCTGTTCACAATTTTTTTTTTCAGACCAAGGGCATGGTGTTAGCAGTACACTAGAAAAAACATGGTGCGAGCGGGAAAGAATGCCTTAGAACAAAATAATTAACGGTCAGCGTTATTATGGTATCTTACAGGGTAGCTACATTACAACAATGAACCTATAGTAGATTTGTTAATTTCTGTAAAAATGTGCTAGATTGTAAAAAGGAAACATCAATGGAAAAAAAATCAACAGAACAAGTAACTAAGCTTGACTTACGATGCATGATCATAAGAGCTAAGAATGCCAGCATGTGGCCACGGATAGTCAGCAGCCGCCAAACCATGCTCGGCTTCATCTGCGGATGCTATCGTAGCGAAGCTGAAAAGACCAGAAGCACCAACTCCAAGAAGAGTTAATGCTCTCAATCCAGCAGAAGACTCTTCATGCTTTGCCCGAAATGAGGAAAGCAGAGATGAACCCTGGAAAAATGATCAACTATGTTACTCATGATCTTAAAAAACATACTTTACTGCAAAAATCTAAAACAAACTTGCTCTTCTAAACAGCTAGCTAACTTTCAGATATATTAATTTTGACAGGGTTAGGATAAATGAGTATCATACTGAGAACTATTTCATTCTACCTTATCCAATAGAAAAAGAAAAATCCTGCAAAACGTGAACATTCAAGAATATGCATGCAACAGTTTGTGCGAGAACTGATCTCTACCAGAAAAATCACAGCATGCAAATTATGATTTATTTCCAGTATATGAGTATCAAAACTCATTACGACAATAGAAGATGGTACCTTTTTAAGCTACAACTCAACCATCAAACCCTACTTGCATATCATAACTTTAGTAAAGCTGTGGAATCCAAACCAAATGGTATGCACTTGTTTTCTACAGACCGTATATGGAAGCAGCAGTTCTAAGAAATTCTTACGGTAGACTGGTTATGGAGAGTTCTCAGAAGCTGGTTAATGCTCCTACCAACAGCCATCATGAATCCTGCATTGTGTATTGAAAACTTTGTTATAAAATGTTAAGGGTTTCCGTATGACATTCACTAACAGCACCAAAAAACCAAAGATGCAAACTTGTCGCCAACAACAGCAACATATTGAAATGTTTTTATTGCATTTATAATGTCTAAGCAACCCTGTGGAGAAAAATCAGAATAACTGATTTATGGTATTTTCACGACATCAACCCCCAATCGCCAATAACACAACACATCAGATATTTGAGTATGAACCCCCTCAACGCATCAGATATTTGAATATGAAGGTGCCAGTACAACATTTCTGCCACTTAAAATCAGATATTTGAGTCTGAATTGGATGTCAGCACATCTCTGCCACTTTTTTTTTTTTTAAAAAAAAAGCCCTCGTGGTGGTGAGTGATGAATCGTTACACAATTTCCCCCTCCCCATTTCTGGATCGGACCCGTCCCCTCGTCGTGCAATCCCTCCCCTACCGCTGGCAGCTTCCCTGCCTCCGACACATGCGCCCTTCCGCCGCCGCAGAAACCCCCGTTAGTTGGATCTAGCCCCGCCATCACCGGCTCCACAGCACCTCCTCTGGCCACGTGTGCTTGGTCTTCTCGGATCGGCTCCCTTCGGTGTCGCCGCTGCCGGCCGGATCCGGTCAAGGTGAGGACAGAGGCCAGGCAATGCCGCCATCGGCTGGGGCGGGAACCAGTTCTAGGGAGGAGGAAGCCGGGCGGCGCCGCAGCGCATCGAGGAGGGGGCAACGCTCGGAGGAGGGAACCGGCGAGAGAGGGGGAGGAGAGGAGGAAATGTGAGGAAGAGTTTCCCACCCGATGTCACCGTCGCCGCCCCGCCCGAGCCTCGATGTCGCTCTCCCGAGCACGCAGCCGCGCCGCTGGTTGGAGGAGGAGGGAGGAGGAGGAGGACGAGCCGAGGACGCGCTGGCCTGGGATTGCCCTGGTGGCGGACTGGCGGCGACTCGGTGAGGGGGGAGGGGCTCGGGGCTCGCGAGTGGGCCGACGGATGGGCTCGGAACTAGGAATGATGACCATGGGCCAGACCGGCGCTGCCTTACTGATAAAAATGGATCCATATGCCGGTCTTAAACCATTTTCGATGGGTGAGGGCCGGAGCAATGGACTCAGTCCATGGACATTAATCGGACCGTCTTTCCTGGACTAACACAAAATACAAGTACTGCAGCAAATATATAACGATTTTCCAAAAAAAAATGGCTTGGCCCCTTTTTCATTACAAGAAAAGAAGTGTCATTAAATTGTACAAAACGGAGAACTCGCGTCGCACGCGCGCCACATGGCTGGCCTCCCCGCCCAGCCTCGCGACGGCCGTCCGATCACGCGAGCCTGACAGATCCGACCGTCCGTTTCTTTTTTACTTACAAAACGATTTTTATCGCCCAAATCGCAGGCACGCGGACGATTTGCTCACTTGGATAGCTGGGCGCGTTGCTACCTGGGAGCCCCGGGTTCGACTCCCGCGGGTTCCTTGACAGGATAGAAACTAGATTGGAAGATCCTCTTGTTCCGTTCCAATCAATTATATCATAATTTCATCATGATAATTCAGGTCCCGTCTAATGTGTGATTCTATGACCAACCATAAGAAAATAGGTTAATTATATATATGGCATAGCTTATTTTTGGAACTCAAGAAATACCATCGCTCAAAGTGAAATCATAAAATTGCCATTGTTCACATGTGAAAATTAGATTAACGCCATTATGCCAAGATGCCAACCTCCGTGTGTTGTGGCTTGGTGAATCTGCTTTTTGGAGAAGAGATGCCACAATTTCGTCGGCTTTGTTGTGTTTTTCGCTATCGCCATGGCCAACTTGCAGCCTTTGTAGAGGGAGAAATAGCGTCCGATATTAAAGAAGGCACGATGGCTTGTGCAGTGGCCAAGTCACGAGACCACCGCCACTCCCCTACGCAACTCCCCTGTGTCGTTTTGCCTTACAAAATAGTGGGTCCCTATGGAGCTGAAAAATTAGTATGGTGACATGAGGGTCATTTCATCCTTAGGGACAATGGTAGAGGTGGGTTGGGAGGGACGATGGCATGGATATGGTTGGAGAGTTGGCGGCAATGAGGGGTGATGGCAGTGACACGTAGACGACGATGAGAGAGATGGGCCCTAAAACTAAGACGGCATGCATGGGATCTTTATAGGGCCCTTGACTCTAGTAGCATTGATTGAGGCCCAATTTAATTTAACTTAAACTAGATTAAAATCTACATCTTAAAATTTTATTATTTTTGTACAAACCATATGTTGTGCCATTTTGTTGTTATTTTTGTAAGCCTTTAAGTAGTTTTTTTAAAATATCTCAAAACTATTTTTAATATGTTTATAGCCGTTTTTCGACCGTCCTCAACTTTTTCAGATTTTAGTCTTATCCAAACTATCAAACGAACCAAACATGGCCTCAAGCGCTTGAAGAAATATATTACAGTTCAAATAGCAATCGCAAGGAATAAACTGTTGATTTGGAACATTTAAATTTTCAAAAACAAAAAACATGGACCGTCCATTGAAACTTGACGAAGGCCATTATTATTATTTTTTTAAAAAAATGGACCGTCCATTGAAACTTGACGAAGAGAAAAGATCACTTGTATTAACCAAAACTAATACCTTCGGTTGCCGTCGCGCGCCGCCGCCAAAGCTCCGCCTCGCCGCCGTTGCTGAGCCGTCCTCACCGTCGGTTGCTCCCTCCCCTCTCATCATCGCTCTCTCTCTTCCCCCTCTCTCTCCGCCCTCGATTTTCCTCCATCGGCCGTAGCCGTTTCGCCGCTGCCGTTGCCGCCGCCGTCGCCGGGTCGCCCGAGCCGACTCTGCCGCTCCGTCGTCGCCGGCTGCTCCTCCACCGCCTCGCCGCCGCTCTCCGTCCCCTTATCTCTCCCTTCCTTTGTCTTCCCCTTCCCCTCTCGGTTCCGCCGTCGTGCCGCCGCTAGTTGCCGGAGTTGCTGCTCTGCCCCAGTGCTGCCGTAGCCTCGGCGCCGCCATCGTCGCCCTACCGCTGACGAGCCGTCGCCTGCCGCCGCGCCGCCTCCTTCCTCTCTCCCTCTCCTCCCCCTTTTTCTCTCTCCCATCCCGCTCTCCTCTCTCTCCTTCCTTTTTATCTCCTCCCTCCTCTCTCTCATTTCCCCCTCGGCCCAGGCCGGTTTGGCCAGCCCAACAACACCCCGCGCCGCCTTCCTACCCTGCCCGCTCATGCCCTTGCGATTCCACTGGCCACTATTGCCTCCAGACAATCTTCCCAGCCAGTGCTTCCAGAGAACTCTATTAGCCATCTCAACGCAGCGAACCACCCACCACACCCATGGTAAAAAAAATGTAGAACATGATTTATTTGCTTTAAATAATTACTTTCCTCTCTTAATTTATAGATCATTTGATCGATTTCCTTGATCGCTACATACAGGCGTACGCTCAAAGGACACAAACATGGATTCGCAAACAAAAAGGGGAATTCGTAGTCACTTTTTCCCGTCGCGTAAAAAAAGGATTTATGCGAGAGCAATAGAGATTGGGATACATCTATCTTTTCTGAGCAACCTCTTTTGGATTCTTAAGAACTTTTCCCCTCTTAATTTATATCTGAACACCTTTTTTTTTTCCCAATATTCCAATAATGGTTTACAAAATCATGGCCATGGGTGTTGTTATTAGTAGAACAGACTTCGATGATCTTTTTTTATCAATATGAGTGACCATGCCCAGGAATATCTAGGATTCAATGGAAAGCTATATAGTTGTTTGCTCCAACTGTTTATGTCCATATTAATGCAGACGTTCAAGTACCTTATTAAGCATGTTTACCTTTGTTTCAATGCTCCCCCCAGGACACCTCTATTCTAATACTTTATTGAAGGATGTTCGCTTCCTGCTGCGGATAGCTTGCTATTTCATTATTCGAAGATGTTACCTGTTGTATTTCATTACAATTTACTTTCCTCAAATGTGTCTACATGCATGCTGCTGTTACATAGCATAGTGATTTCTTCCATTACTGACTTACATAATATACGGTTGTTAACTGCTCCATACCTTTCTCAAAAAATAATTCCTGAACAATTTACATGTCATTTACTGTGTTACTGATTTGCAGTACATTTATTTGATTATGGCCCTGCAAAAATATCATTTCCCATTAGAAATGTCACTCTCAATTAGCAAAGAACATGAGTGCTTGGCGTTCGTCAGTCGAATATTTTCAATAAACATCATGCTTCACCGATAGCTGCCATATTATTTCAAACACAAAGTAGGTTATGGACGGCACAATGCTATTGTCGACGATTGGGATATTGACCCAAGTCAACCAAGGTTCTTTAGGAGTGAGATAGGAGACACGCCGAACAACAACGAATAGCAACGAACAGGAGACGGGGGTTTTATCCTGGTTCAGGCCTCTCGGAAGAGATAATAGCCCTACGTCCAGCCTTTCTTATATATCAGAGATGAATACAAGAGGTGGCTCGGCAAGACGGACAGGTCTCGACGAGATTATGGTGTACAGGAAGCAAAGCGCTATGATCAGATGTCTAACAGATGCTAAAAGCCAGATCAAGTGCCCCTTGACCCCTAAACACGCCGTAGGGGCCTTGTTTATATAGTGTGGAACAAACCGACCTACCGTGGAATATCGGGCCGGGCTAACCACGAGATCGTAACAAACTCATGCATGCCAAATACAACCTACGGTAGACAAGGTAATCTCCTAATCTTGGGGATCACGACTCCTAATCCAATCCGGGAAACCAACGTCCGGGTCTTCACGTAGCCGTGCAGAACTCCTATTCGAGATGGACTCAAACACGATTCCTTGGCCGATACGCACCATGCCAGCCAAGAGGCTGTTCGGCAAGTCGCATATGGGCCAGATAGAACCCTCCAGGGAGCTGGCCCCTGGTAGGCCGTACGATTGGGCCGTCAGGGAGTGGGCCATGGCAATGGGCCGTATTCTTATCCCCGACAGCTAGCCCCCGAGACTCAAGTGGAAGGACCCCCGCCTCTGCTCACCCCTGCCTCTGCTCTCCTCCCGTGCGCCGCCGCCGTCCCCTCCTCCCGCGGAGCGTCGCTGTCCCCTCCAACGCGCCGCCGCCGCCCCCTCCTCCAGCGCGCCGCTGCCGTCCCCTCCTCCCGCGCGTCATAAATCCTGTACCGCAGCTCACAATCGAAGAGATCTTGACCCGCCAGCCGCCGCCGAGCTGGTGTGTTCTTCAATCACGAGTCCCCCGCCACGGCGAGAACTTCGTCACCTGCAAGATCACCAGCGCTGTCGGCCGCATTAAGGTCGACGTCGGCCTCCAGACCAAGGTCTTCCTCAGCAACCTCTCCGACCTGTGATGTCCCAGATCAGAGTATTTGTTGCTGACACGCGTTCTCAGAGCTTGTATTGTCAGAGTTTGGAGTGTGAATCTAGAAATTTCAGAGCTTGTACTCCTCGGAATGTAATTTTATAAGCTTGTAGGTTCAAAGTTTGTGATTTCAGAGGCATTTGACTGAATGCTCAGAGCTATAGAATTTCAGAGCTTGTATGATCAGAATGTAATTTCAGATTGACCTACACATTGAAATATTTGAATATTTCAGTGTATCATATTGTAAGCTTGAAGGCATCTTGACCTACACACAATTGCAAATGATGATGTGTTAATATGCTAGTCTGGAGAATTTTTGAAACTGAAAATCTTGATGAAGAGCAAAACTGAACATACTTGATGAAGAGCACACGCACAATAGCTGCTTCAGAAAATTGAAAACAATAAAGTCTCAAAAACTTAACATGCCATTTAGCACACTCTTTGATCAAATGATCTGGACTGTTTTTTTTAAAATAGAAATGGTATGGACTGTTGGTTAACCTTGAAGATTGGTGGTACATCATGACATTAGTTCATCAAGGGCATCTCATGCTATGGATCTACAAGACCATATTGACTTTTTTATTCATGCTCCCCTTTGGTCCACGGAGCAACGGATGAATAAATTTGTTGTACTAGTCTGAATAAATCACCTAAAAGTTCATTTTTCTGAACTTGCGTGTGTGTGTTTGAGTGCTAATCAACTCTAATCAACATAGCAAGGCGCTAGGGTGGATATGAATCAAGATTTGTAATTAGACAAGAAAGGAATCAAACTTTGTAATTACACGGTATCAGCAAAATCAAGAAAGAAAAAGCAAGCCGATATGATCTCGTACCTTGGGATGGAGAAATCGTGTGCTGACGCCAAGGCTGCCGCGGAGAAAGCGGCGGCGGGGAAGGATGGTGGCGGAGGGAGCAGCGGAGGGAACGACACCTGGGAGGGGGCGCGACGGAGAGAGGAACGCCGGTGTTGGGGAGAAGAACAACGTCGGTGACGGAGGGAGAAATGCCGGCGGCGGGGAGGGCACAGCGACGGCGACAGAGGGAGCAACGCCGGCGGTGATGGAGGGAGTATGGAGGTGCTCGCGTCGGCGCCATTGCTTGGGACAAGCCAGGGACGAAGGCAGAGTTGTGGACAAATTAGTAATTTCACATTTTTCTTAATTTTTGCAAAGCTGTTGGAAATGACAAATAAAACGGGACAGAGGGAGTATAAAAAATTTTGGAACTCAAGAAATACCATCGCTCAAAGTGAAATCATAAAATTGCCATTGTTCACATGTGAAAATTAGATTAACGCCATTATGCCAAGATGCCAACCTCCGTGTGTTGTGGCTTGGTGAATCTGCTTTTTGGAGAAGAGATGCCACAATTTCGTCGGCATTGTTGTGTTTTTCTCTATCGCCATGGCCAACTTGCAGCCTTTGTAGAGAGGGAGAAATAGTGTTCGATATTAAAGAAGGCACGATGGCTTGTGCAGTGGTCAAGTCACGAGACCACCCCCACTCCCCTACGCCACTCCCCTGTATCGTTTTGCCTTACAAATAGTGGGTCCCTATGGAGCTGAAAAATTAGTGTGGTGACATGAGGCCATTTCATCCTTAGAGCAACTTCAGGAGCTCCTGGAAACTACTGTAGCATTTATAGAGGGGCTGCTGGAGGGAATGAATCTTTTAGAGGGTAGTGTAAGTTTTGAAGGAATTTTAGAGGGATGGATAGAGGGGACGCTAATAGTGTTTTAGAGGGGAAATATAGAGGAGCTATTGGAGTTGCTCTAGGGACAATGGTAGAGGTTGGTTGGGAGGGACGATGGCATGGATATGGTTGGAGAGTTGGCGGCAATGAGGGGTGATGGCAGTGACACGTAGACGACGATGAGAGAGATGGGCCCTAAAACTAAGACGGCATGCATGGGATCTTTATAGGGCCCTTGACTCTAGTAGCATTGATTGAGGCCCAATTTAATTTGGATTTTTTTCATACATGCCATTACGAAGTTCGCTTATATCGGATATGCTATCGCAAAGTCAATATTATTATAGATGCCACTAGTTTTGCAAAAAAACTATCACAGATGCCATTCTCGGAGATTTTTTTTAGCATTTACGATGTATACCAAATCAAAATAGGGAAAAATACATCCTGACATGTGGGACCCACCCGTCATACACTTGGCCCTTTATTCCTCCTTCCTCCTTCCTCTCCACTATCGTTGCCGTCGTCGCACCGCCGTCATGCCGCAGCCGCCGCCTTCGCTGTCGTCGCGCCGCGGCCTCCGCTGCCGTCGCGCCTCCGAGCTAGCTCACGGCCGCCGCCGCGCCTCGCACCACCGAGCTCAAATGGCCGCCGCGCCGCGCCGCCGAGGTCGCCGGGGAAGTTGGGAGGAAGGAGGAAGGAGGTGTGTGGAAGGAGGAGGGGAGAGGGTGACAAGTGGCCCCACATGTCAGAGGTTGTATTTCTTCCGTATTTGGCCCCGCGTAAAATACAAAAAACTCAAAAAAGCCAGAGAATGGCATCTGTAATAGATTTTTGCAAAACTAGTAGCATCTATAATAATATTGACTTTGCAATGACATATCCGACATAAACGAACTTCGTAATGGCATGTATGAAAAAAATCCATTTAATTTAGCTTAAACTAGATTAAAATCTACGTCTTAAAATTTTATTATTTTTGTACAAACCATATGTTGTGCCATTTTGTTGTTATTTTTGTAAGCCTTTAAGTAGTTTTTTTAAAATATCTCACAACTATTTTTAATATGTTTATAGCCACTTTTCAACCGTCCTCAACTTTTTCAGATTTTAGTCTTATCCAAATTATCAAACGAACCAAACATGGCCTCAAGCGCTCGAGGAGATATATTAGAGTTCAAATAGCAATCACAAGGAATAAACTGTTGATTTGGACCGTCCATTAAATTTTCAAAAACAAAAAAATGGACCGTCCATTGAAACTTGACGAAGAGAAAAGATCACTTGTATTAACCAAACTAATACCTTTTATATCAGTATATATATAGATGAATTAACTTTAATGTTGTCAATGGCATGGCACATCTATCCATCTATGTATGTAAACGTAGAGAGGTACGGCTCTTACTGCCTCAGCCTGACACGTCCACGGGTACTGTTCTTAGAATAGTAACACAATCCGGTCCGTCCACTTCCCAAACGTGCATGCGGTCTCCGATCCTTCCCGTTCACTTGGTCTCTTCTCCTTGCTCTCCCTTCTCCTCGGCTCTGCCATTCCTCCGCGCCGCCCCGACAGCGCCGTCGGATCTCATCGCCGTACCGCCTCTGCACCGCTCCGCCGCATCTCAGGTGCTGTCGCACGCCACCACCAAAGCTCCGCCTCGACGCCGTTACTGAGCCGTCCTCACCATTGGTTGCTCCTCCCCTCTCTTCTTCACTCTCTCTCTTCCCCCCTCTCTCTCCACCCTCAGTTTTCCTCCATCGACCGTATCCGTTTCGCCGCTACTGTCGCCGCCGTCGCCGGTTGCTCCTCCGCCGCTTTCCCCACCGGCCAATTGCCTCGCTGCCGCTCTCCCTCCCCTTCTCTCTCCCTTCCTTTCTCTTCCCCTTCCCCTCTCGGTTCCGCCGTCGTGCCGCCGCCAGTTGCCGGAGGTGCAATAGAGGTTGGGATACATCTATCTCTTCTGAGCAATCTCTTTTGGATTCTTAAGAACTTTTCCCCTCTTAGTTTATATTTGAACACCTATTTTTCTTCCAATATTCCGATAATGGTTTACAAAATCGTAGCCATGGGTGCTGTTATTAGTAGTACAATCTTCGATGATATTTTTTTTATCAATATGAGTGACCATGCCCAGGAATATCTAGAGTCCAATGGAAAGCTATATAGTTGTTTTCTCCAATTGTTTATGTCCATATTAATGCAGTCTTTCAAGTACCTTATTAAGCATGGTTACCTTTGTTTCAGTGCTCCGCCCAGGACACCTCTATTCTAATACTTCATCGAAGGATGATTTTCGCTTCCTGCTGCGGATAGCTTGCTATTTCATTATTCAAAGATGTTACATGCTGTATTTCATTACAATTTACTTTCCTCAAATGTGTCTACATGCATGCTGTTGTTACATAGAATAGTGATTTCTTCCATTATTGACTTACACAATTTACAGTTGTTAACTGCTCCATACATTTCTCAAAAAATAATTCCTGAACAATTTACATGTCATTTACAGTGTTACTGACTTGCAGTACATTTATTTGATTATGGTCCTGCAAAAATATCATTTCCTATTAGAAATGTCACTCTCAATTAGCAAAGAACATGAGTGCTTGGCGTTCGCCAGTCGAATATTTTCAATAAACACCATGCTTCACAGATAGCTGCCATATTATTTCGAACATAGAGTAGGTTATGGACGGCACAATGCTATAATAAACTTTTGTACATTTTTAACGGTACAATTCTCCTTGGTATAAGAAAGCCTCACACCAATTGTCTTTAATATACACTAAATAGTGTGTTCTAGGTCAAATGTGCCTTGCTTCCCAAATTCTTGGCTTTCATCACCTTTAGGTTGTGTATACTACACCTGATTATTCTCACTTGGTCTTAGTGTAATACCAGTGAACTGAAAATTATAGTTTTTTTTTTATCATGCTCTCCTTTTGGTAGAGGATTTCATTCACGTCAGTAACAATGAGTCATCTAAAGTTGTTGAGCTTCACTAAAAAAAGGTTATAAAAAAGGTACACATATTTTATAAAAAAAATCCACTACTATCTTCTTTTAATCCAGTGAGTATTACGTAGTGTTTTTGTTTCTGCTGCCACATTTAAAGTAACAATGTCTCTTATGTTGCATCAAAGAAGTCCTTAATTATATGCGTTGGTTTTTTATTGTTATACGTACAGGCTACTAATTGAAGCAAACTCTGCAGTTTGTTAGCAAAACTTGCATTTCGTGTCTCAATCTTCTTTGTTAGTTATTTTTTTTGAGTAAAATTCTTTGTTAGTTATTGATCCGATGAAGTATTGACCAGAACAGTTCTGTCAAAACCTTCCATCAAGTGCAGTTTCACATTTACTAATCCAACTAGAGGCTACAGATTGAAAAGGAACTGACATCATGGCATATATTTTCATGTTATGTTTGAGCATATACTTTTAATGTTATGTTCAAAACGATATGCATCATATAAAAGTCCAAACTGCTTTCCGTTGTTAATCTAAAGGGTTATTCTTTGCGTTCGATTTATGATTTCTTATTCGAAACCCAGACAATTGATTTCTCTTCATACACTGACCTGTTGCCCATAAAAAATTTAGTTAAACTGTCTGTCAACTAAACTATTGAATAGATTATTACACTACCTACAAAACCAGCCCGTGCGAACGCACGGAGTGCCCCCCCTAGTTTGACTAATATGTATCATTACTAGAGGTGAAAGCGCGCTTACGCGCGATAGGACTAATCTGGGCTATTTGAAGGCGAGTGATGAAAACGGGGAGGGGGTGGAGATGGAATCAGGGTATTTAGGTGCAATATTTAGGTGCAGTGCTTAAGTTGTTTTTTTTTTGTGATGGCCAATATGTTGTGCAAATGAGAGATCGAATTAAATAAAAGGATACGTTTATAGTTGGAAATTAAGCACATCACATCAACAGAGGAATATGTAGCTGAGCCACTAAGCAAGGAGAAGGTTACGTTCATATGTTACAGCAAAAGAGCATATGTTACAGCAAAAGAGGAACAAAGCCGTTGTTATGTGACATCAAAAGGGCGGCACATTTAGCCATTCTCTTGCCGGAGCAGAAGCGGTGGAAAGATGAGCATGTAAAGCAGCAATAGGTGGAAACACACTTGCCAAACCGGCATCAGGAAGAAGGGTGGTGTGCAAGGCAGCAATACCTGTGACAACCAAGTGTAAGAAGAGGAAAACGTGGGACGCAAAATCTGCAGGAGGAGGAGCAGGCGAAGAAAGGAAACGAACCACAGGCAAGGCAGGAGTATGCACCCACGGAGCATGCACCCACAACGAAAGAGGCAAAAGACAGTGGCAGAGCCTCTTTGCTGTAGCCTTTTGAAACAAAGCAAATCGGCTTCTCAAACGGTTTGCACAATACTACCCTGCCACAGGAGACGATGCAGAGGGCGGAGCAGGACCTGCAAAAAAGGAAAATAGAATACACGTATGCGGAAAGAAGCAATGAGAGAAAATACTCCTGTGTAGGAAAGTCTGGAATGTGATAACATCCTCGTGTTTGGTCCATGGTTCATGAATAGAAATGCACAATGACTGTACACAGTTAACGAAAGTAACAAAACAGAGTAGGTAAAAAAACAAATCTGTATAAGCATATCCACCATCAACCTATTTTTATGAAATTTTACTTTTGCGGGATCTGAACGACATCTCTTCAATTAAAAAAAAAAGTGCTATGAAAAGAGGTAGCTCACCTTTTTTTATGTCAGCTGAGAATGTCAAAATTTAATATCCTGCAAAGAGTGAAAGCGATGAGAAATGTCATTTGCCAAAAACTTGCCAAAAACAAATTGATACACAGCCAAACAGTAGCAGCAAGAGCAGTTAATGCAGTAAGAGGAATTAAAGCTTAGGACCTTGCAGAGGGAAGCAAAAATATGGAACCATCTTAGCAAATAATAATAGAACGCTTGGTAAGCTCAAGTGTAGACAGAAGGCACCATAATATGCACATGTAATGGAGTTACGAAGCTCCATTCTTACTGCATACACAATGTAGCCAACACTAATCGAGTGATCGTATAAAATTTCATGTTGAGTTTGTTAGTACTCAATACTTATTAGCTGAGGATGTTTGATCCATCCTGTTAAATCAAAATATAATGAAGTTTGATCCATCCTGACTAATAAATGAAAATACAATGAACTGAACACCAAAATCTAGGAGCACCACCTCCGAACAATATGTTACACTAATATATATAAATCAAATTTTGTAGGGGAAGAGAGGAAATTAATTAGCCTAGGGGATCATCAAAGAGAAATTTAAAGCAAGGGGAAATAATGATGCAGCCAATCTAGAGAAAAACGAAGACCACCTCAGAAATGGAGACAGTACTAATAAATTACAGCTACATATAACATACCAACATTTGTGAAAATATCTTCCATGTGTCCCAAAATATCTAAGAAATCTTCTCTGAGCTACCTGAACAAAAATTAAACAACCTAAGTCTACAATTGTACCAAAAAAGCAAGCATAGGACGGGCCCAAATGGATCACACAATTAGGGTTACCCAATAAAAACGAAGGAGAGCACACACCTCCTCTACCAGCCGATCCCACCATAGTAGGCCCCAACCATGGATCGGGACTACCAAAGCTTAGAGCAAGACCAGGAAAAAATTGTAGATGCTCAGATTGATCCACCGATTTAGCACTCTCTATTCGGGGGAGAAGTGTTTTAGCACAATTAGCTCTCCAATCATATCTCAGCTGGAACAAAGACAGAAGGAAGAGGGGAGGAGAAAGGCAGCGCCGGTTACAGGGGCAAGGCCAATGGGAAGATCTAGCTCCAGCCCACCCATATCTTACCTGAGGCAACACACCGAAGATACAAAAAGGGGAAGAGGAGAGACCCGTCGGTATGGAGTTCCAGCCGCTGCTGCCGAGCAACCCCACGCTGGAGTCGTACCGTCGATGCTGGAATCGAGTTTCCGCGGCCGGAGTCGACCAATCCCACGCCGGAGGCTAGCTCCAACCGCCGGAATCGAACACTCCCGCAGCTCGAGTAGAGCCCCGCGATGCCAGAAATGACTGTCCGCGCGCCGGATTCGAACTGGGCTGGCAAAGCCTTTCGCGGCGGGGAGGACCTCGGCGTCGTTGGCGTGGGGCTTTGCGGCGGGGAGGAGCTCGATGGCGGCGGCGTGAATCCTCACAGCAGGGAATAGGTCGGTTGGCGCCGGCGAGATGTTTGCGCAGACCGAATCCTGCCTCGGCGAAGGCCACCGTTGCCGGATCCGCCCTCTCCGACGGCCGCCGTGGCCACATTGTCCTCCCCGGTACACCTCCGTCGCGGCAAAGGCAAGGGGAGAGTAGGGGGCGACGGTGGGAACGGCGCTGTAGATGGCGGCGGGAGCGACGTTGGGAGCGCAGCCTGGGGGGAGAGCTGAGAGCGGGGAGAGCGAGGCGGAGAGAAAAGGGACGGGGAGAGGGAGGCGGCTGGTGAGGAGCGGCTGAGGAGATGGAATCCAAGGTAAGAAGCCCAAGGACGACGTGGGCAAACCTGGACCAAGCAAGCGACCGCTCAAGATTGGCCGCTGGATCTATAACGGGTGGCCCTGATTTTAGGCGACGTGGCCTTACCGCAGGCCAGCATCGACGTGGACATGCCCGGGATATAGAACTGACGAGCGGAGCTCACGTGCTTCGCGCGTGGGTAAAGCCCCGTGTGGTTTTGCAAGGGAGAGAACAGTAATGCAAAATTATTTACATATTCGAACAAAATAAATGTAAAATTACAACAGTTGAAAGAAATCTATTTCAACACTAGTGTTTCAGGATAGCTATCCAGATTTCGCTAGACGGATCGACGTACTGAAGAACAAAACGATTAGGATTAGCCTCCCTTCATCCATGTTTTCACTCGTAATTCCTATTAAATATACATGAAAGGAATAATTAAACATTGCAATCTATCCGGAGAACTGAGAATAATATGAGGAATATGAGGGTACCTAACTGGGGGTTCTTTAGTTAATTTTTATAATTTCATTCATCATGTTACATCACAATATCACAAGCTGAAAAAACAATTCTAACTAATCCAGCAACAGGTAGTAACAATCCTGACTGTACTAATGTAATAATGCAAGACATGCACAATGAATATCTGACCAATAAAGCAGAAATTTGAACATATCTTTATATTGTAGTTTTAACTATCAAGTTGGAACAGATACAAACTAATTGCATGTTTTTTTTTTTACAAAAAAGGCGATGTAAGGGCCTACAAAAGCTTTAAATGCAGGCCTGAGAGCAACCATTTCGTATATGCAACATCCTGAAACAAAGAAGTCTAGGTCTTGAATCCCAAGCCTGCTATCTTGGCCCAGGAAAGTTATTTTTAACACAGAAATGATACAAACCTAGAGACCAAATGGTAGATTTGGTGCCATATGGTATATCGGCAATACACTACCTAAGGACAACACCGATTATGTACAAAATAACTAAAAACAATTTAAATGCTTACCAATGATGCCAGATCATCTGAAGTCAAAATTTTGGCAAGCCCAAAGTCACCTGCAATTGTTTAGATTTGGAGTTACACCATTATCATGATTGCTAATCAGGCACATAAAGTATGGTGCTTTTCCTGGGACTACGCTACGTACCAAGTCTTATACTTCGGTCGCTGGCAATGAAAATATTGGAACACTGAAACAAATGCAGCAGCTTCAGTATATACTATCACCATGGCTTAGAAAGATAATCCAACATGTGCTCCAAATGAAGCACTGTTACTGACCTTCACATCACGGTGAAGAATGTGATTTGCATGCAAATAATCAAGAGCCATTAGAAGTTGCACAACCCACTTGCAAAGCCTCTCCCAGATGAAAATATAGTTCAGCCATCAGTCCATGGATGCAGCAGAACAACCTACCTATGTCAAAACGAAAGGTAGGTACAGACTGTACCTCCTCAGAGAAATAGGTACCATTAGCTCTTTTAATAGCTCCAGCCCTGGACCGATACATATTGTATTAGCAACCTTAAAAATTTAGTAATAAAAAATATGTAAATAAATACATAACAGGTAAAAATGAAACTATTTCACCCTACCTATAAGTAATTTCCTCTTTTTCTGTCCCTTTCCCTACAAGCAGTAGACATAATCAGATCTGACACACTAAAACAACAGCCAACGAATGATAGCAAAATGCAAGAAAAAGTTGCGATACATTGCAAGGATAAGAGAAAAAGAGTGGAGAAGAGAGAGGAAAGGGAACAGCGCTGCGGCGGCAGATTCCGGCAAGGCAGGCCCACGCTGGAACAGTGGAGGCAGCAGGCAGCGGTAAACCGCAAGGCGGCGGCGGCCTGGCTTCCAAGAGCCGCAGTGGCCGAACCCGCCCTCCGCGAGAGCGACGGCAGTGGAGGCTGCCTCCCCGGGGCCAATCGCCATCGCGGCGCCGCGAGCAGTTCGGAGGCGACGGCGATAGCACCTACGACGGCCACGGGAGAGGAGATGGTGGCGGCGAGGAGAAAAGGCGTATGGGTAATGGGAGGCAGCGGTGGATCCGGCGCCGATGGGAATGAGGCAGGGGGACGAGACGGCGCGGCGAACCCTAGTCCGATGGCAAAGCGGGTAATTTGTCCCCAACCCCGGGTGTACCTACGAAGGCCAAAAGGGCCGATCCGCGAGCGACGAAAAACCTCGAGGGGGTGGGAGGAAAAGTGCAGCGGGGAGAAAGAGCTGAGCAGGGGCCGTTCCGCGAAGAGAGGGGACTGAAACATAAATCGATGGAGTTCAGGGGGTTTTATGCAAAGCGGTCAGGCTGGAACGAACGGGCAGGACAGAGGACAGCGCGACGGAAATGGACGGCTGAGATTTTTCGGGCGACGTGGCTCAGCGAGGGTGAGCCTTAGGGAGGCACTATATAGCGCCGCAGGGAAATTACACCGTTGCATATTGGATTTTTTTTTCACAGATATGCAAACTTCTACAGTAGTATCTACCCAATCTAGCCGCAGGAAAAGCAATGAAAATAATACAATGCATCACATCCTAGCCAATAACGCACTGAATTCTTAACTTCAGGAGGAATGTATTTCTATGTTAGTGCCACGACGTGGTGTATTTAGTATAGATGATGTCTTGTGGCGCTCGGAGTTTAATATTCGTAATTTACACTGTTTCATATTGATATTTTTAGAGATACGTGAATGCGATGGTATTTCTCAAGTATCCAACTTTTGCGATAAAATCTAACCAATTAACCCAATCTAACTATGGGAAAAACAATGAAAATAATACACGACATCACTTCCTGGCCAAGCATTGTATTCTTAACTGCAGGAGGATAACTGTAATAATGTATTTCTATGCTAGTACCACGGCTTGGTGGATTTAGTATAGATGTATCATGTCAATACCACCTTAGTTTTCACTCGGCTAATTAGAGATATAACTTGATTGCGGCATGCGCTAATTGAATATTAACATACAGGCTAACCCGAGGTGAGCCGAGTACGTTATCACTCAATCCAACTGTACAACACAAGCAATCTCTACTAAAACGAGTGCGAACTCGGGTATCGGATATGTGCTCGACGATGACTCCCAATATCAGCTACTATCACACACACACACCCCCTTAACATGGATTGATAAAATAACACATACATAAAAGGGGCATATCTTTGTTTACAAAGGGTTTGGACTTTTGTCCATAAAATAAGTTTCAACATACATATCAGAGTGTACACAACGGAATAGATAATTAGGTTATCAAAACAGTGGAAGTAAACCAAAAGTCCAGTGTGGTATGCCTCCCAACCCAAGGGCAACCGACTGAAAATTAGAACTCGACACCGTGTCCACTAGTGTCGTCATCTCTGGTTTGAAAGTAGTACTCAAGTGGGAGATCACTATTACCTGAAACAATAGCACTTGATTGAGTACAGATGGTACTCATCACTAAGAGGTACTTGTAGCCTCGCCCATGCATAGTATATATCAGAGAATGGCTAGCAAGACAATTTTCAGCATAAAGAGCATTTACAAGACTTAACAAAAGTAAGTTATAAATGGCATTTGAACAAAACATGTTAAAAGTCTTTTTCCTCAAGTGCATCATCATCCATTTGCTCAAGATCAAACCACTCGGTAAAGTCACCACGAGCAACCCTGTGCTCAGAACACTAAACATTTAGTGTCACACCCATCCAATTCAACCCACACACACATGCTAAAAAAGGGCAGCTTAACCAACTCAAGATTCGTCCTTAACCCTGGACGCGGCTGTTCGAACAGTTCATAATTCTGTAGAGGTGTACGACTTTACCCACACGACACAGCAAGCCATGCCGACGCCTCAATATATACATGCTTGCTCATGGGATCACTCAAATTAACTGGCCAACTGCCCCGATCCACGATCGCCAGGAGTCCGGGTTAATCAGTTGCAGTGGATTTGTTCAAGGCCCGAACCTACAAAGCACAGGGACGCACCACGGATGGTCCACTTTGCACCCCACCCCAAGAAAATATTAACTTGCACCGTATGGTACCCCATGGTCATGCATGCATAGGAAGTTAGCCAAGTGGTCCCTGCCCAAACGGGGCTACATGCCTGGGAGCTCCTCCCGTCATATCCCTATCACCCGTTCAGGCCCAACATCAATCCTGTATACCAAATCACCACCATAAACCATGGATCAATCCATACTGAGCATTGAGATATCATATTCAACCAATCCAGTTAACCTCGTTGACTCTAAGTAAGGCTAAGCATTCATGACACAACATAGATAATAGTACCCACTCAGGCTATTAGGGAATGGATGTATCAATCTATTAATAAACTAACCACTAGTAGGACATAACTACTTCTACCCATCAAATATCATATAGAAACTAGCATGCAAACGTTGATAGAACATAATCAAAATAATGCAAGTAAATAGAGTTCAATATGATGGAGTCAAATGAGGGGAGTAATAAGTGCCTTGGTGCTGGTTGTCAAGAGGTAGAGCAGCTTGCTCAACTCCAGGCTCCTCCGGAGCATCGCTTTCTACCGTTTCGGTAACAAGCACATAAAATAAAATCCAAGCAAAATGCCAAACACAGAGAAATATGTAACAACATAATATTCAGAAAGATCATGAGCTAATGCAAGTTTTATAAAAAGAATCACCTAAATCCGAGTGCGGATGAGGGAGATATGGTCATGTGAATTTGGGGTGCTAAAGGTCACTTGGGATAAACCAGTCAGCTTGTCTGCTGATAGGTACGAGAGGCTTTTGGGGTCGAAGAACCACTCGGCTAAGTTTGGTGTCAACACGAAAGTTGTAGATAATCTCTTGGCGCATAATTTTCATGTAGGAAACTTATTCATTCGAGCTACAGTTGATTTTATACCATTTATTTAGTGAACTGTTGTTCAGAGAAGGACTGGACAGAGTTATTCCTGAATCTAGCGTTCTAGTATTTCGGTTTAACTTAAAAGGTAACCTATGCAATGGTTCTAGGTGATGTATTGGGGAAAGGTTATAAGTCCTAAGGTTCTTACCAAGCAAGGAATGTCTTGCTTATGGTTGGACGCTCCAAGAATGAGCATATCGGAGAGTTGGAAGCGGTCTGTCTCAAACTCGGTTCAGCAACTCTACAACTCGCCTCCTTGCTGCTCCTTGCGGTTCCTTCTCCTCCAAGGCTGTGAATCCGTGCCTAGGCCTTCCATAGCTCGTGGTTCCAGTCCTCATGGTCGTCCCTAAGATTGCATGTGGGTCAAAGTGACGTGGAAGGTGAGACCAAAAACAAAGAACCTCGCTGTTGCTTAGGGCAGCAAAGTTACTAGAGAAAAAGCATCAATAACTCACCCAAAACCTTGCGCATGCACAAATAGGTTGGATGTCCTTGAAGCCTAGGAAGAGTAGAATTTATTCCCTCTTATCCCATGCCCTGGATGTGGAGGAAAATGGTGGGGATGAGCAGAAAATGGAATCAGCCTCTTGCTGTCCCAAAACCGAATAGCAGAGAGAAAAGTGAGGGGAAACCATAGAAAACCTTTGTGCATGTGCTTACCATGGAGTGGAAAATATAGCTGACTTCCTCAGCTTTCCAACGATACGTAACACTTTAGGGGGAAAACGGGAATTTCGGGGGTGGATTTGACTTTGAAGTGGAAGCTGAACCCGAAGAACAGCCTTTGTTCTTGCTGCTCTCCTTCAACTGAACGCGAGAAGAAGTGAGGCAAATGGCTGAAGGAGAAAGGTGGAGAAGGGTTTAAATAGAGGTTCAATTACACATTGACAAGTGGGGTCAGGTCCCACCTGTAAGAGAGAGAAACTGGGTGGGAAAAAGGAGATACGCTGCTGATGTCCGAACGGGCTCGCCACCTAGCGTGGTTCCGTGGCTTCTCTGCGCCGTGTGGGGGAACTGTCTGATGCACCATCCATTTGGGCCAAAAAGAAAAGAGGAGCCGGGTGACTGTGTTCTACCTCCCATTTCATCCCATGGGAGGCGAGGCGCCCTATCTCAGGTCGGGGACAGAAGGAATAATAGGTAACCCGGGACCTAGCTCACTCGGGTAAAGCTGGAGAAATAGCTCGGGTATCATTCTACTTGAGTGATGTGTCTATCCGTTGTGTTACCAAGTGGTGGAGACTAGTCGGGAATAGTTGCCCCACTGCTTGCCAAGCGAACTCGAGCCCAGGTCGACCAGCAAACTCGACGAGTGCAAGAGAGCACTCGGCAGTGCTCGGCGAGGTGCCTACTTTCTCGACTAGCTAAGAAAGGTACTCGGCGAGCTATGCAACTGCTTGCCAAGGCTCGACCGATCTATATCTCACTTATTCTAGTGGCTTGGCTCATTAGTACATTAGTTGTTTAGGTTTAAAGTACTATATCCCCACCAGGTTACCTAGTGCCTATATGTAACTTCATGAAAAAGTTTCAAATAACCACAATAAAATCAAACGAACACAATTGTGATATGCATGCTTAACTGAAAATAACAATTGGGCTGTTACATATCACGTGGCGTTCAGAGTTTCATATCTGTAATTTACAATGATTTATATTGGCATTTTTACATACACGTGAATGCGGTGGCATTTCTCTAGTATCCAATTTTCGCAGTAATATCTATCCAATTAACCCATTCTAGCTACCGGAAAAGCAATGAAAATATTACACCGCATCACATCCTAGCCTATAAAAGTACTGTATTATCAACCGCAGGAGGATAACTTTACTATAATGTATTTCTATGCTAGTGACACGGCGTGGTGGATTTAGTATATATGTTGTATCACATGGAAGTAGGATGCAGAGGCCCTCCAATCGCCTGGGTAGAATTGCCTATATATACCCGGGCTAGGGCTGCACAGTGCACACCGTAAACAATAGGGATGTAAATGGGTTGCA
The DNA here is from genome assembly GCA_005191435.1 of Raddia distichophylla. Classification (NCBI taxonomy): domain Eukaryota; kingdom Viridiplantae; phylum Streptophyta; class Magnoliopsida; order Poales; family Poaceae; genus Raddia; species Raddia distichophylla. The sequence continues at coordinate 695,217 of SPJY01037201.1, read as the reverse complement.
AATAAATGAATCAGGGAGGGTCAAAGATGACCCTAGGGTCAGCCCATTTGCATCCCTAATAAACAATCATCAGATCAGCACATGCCATCTTATCTTACCAATCAACACACCCCTTCCTAGTATAACAGATCTTGGTCTTTTCTTTTCAAACTAAAAGCATCCCTAACAGCTACGCAATATTCCCCTCTCAACCATAGTGTTTTGAAAAATAATATAGATGGTCTATTGGTTGAGAATGCTCTAAGTGATACCCTTTTTTAAAAAAGCCGAAAGATAAGGATTTCTAAAAACTTTTTCGGAGGTCTATGCAGCATTGGCCGAGTCCACACCCGTGCTAGGCCTTGGCTGTTGCTGGCCTGACATGGTGGTGGCAGTGGGCTTAGGTCACTCCCACAGACCTGATCAAGGGCTATAGAGCATATTTATGGCTGCCAGATGATGAAAAAAATATTTTATTATATTTTTTAAAAATGCTTATATAAAAATAATCGACGGTTTAGAGATTAAGCAAAAATAGGCGCCTGTCGCTCTTTGGATGAACAATTGATAGAAAATCGTCCTCTGAATGAGCGACCGACCGGTGCTCCGGATAGGTTGCAGGGCAGTAGGAGCCGTCGCTCCTTCAACGCGCGACTAGCACCTACTTGCTACGTTGCAACCAACAGCAACAGACATCCTCTCGCGTGATCATTTTTTCGCTATATCTTTTGATTAGTACCTTCGATTACCGAACCGATTTCAAAAATGGGATCCTGGCATTTTTTCGAACAAAAATAGATTACACTTGCCGTATAAATTCAAAAGATTAAAATTTGAATTTTTTAAAAATAAAAATTCAAATTTTAATCTTTTAATATTTATATGGCAAGTGTGATCTAGTTTTATTCAAAAATTGCTAGGAACCCATTTTTGAAATCGGTTCAGTAATTGGAGGTACTAATCAAAAGATATAGCGAAAAAATGAATTGAAAATCGATTCGGTACTGTTGCCTGGAATGGATCGCTGACCGTGCTGCATGTTGCCTGGAATTTTTGATTTTTTTTAAAATTCAAATTTTAATCTTTTGAAATTTATATGGCAAGTGTGGTCTATTTTTGTTTGAAAAAATGCCAGGAACCCATTTTTGAAATCGGTTCGGTAATCGAAGGTACTAATCAAAAGATATAGCGAAAAAAATGATCACGCGAGAGGATGTCTGTTGCTGTTGGTTGTTGTGTATGCATGCAACGTAGTAGGTAGGTGCTGGTCGCATGTTGAAGGAGCGACGGCTCCCTGTCGCGCGTTGAAGGAGCGACGACTCCTGCTGCCCTGCAACCTATCCGGAGCACTGGTCTGTCGCCCGTTCAGAGGACGATTTTCTATCAATCGTTCATCCAAAGAGCGACAGGCGCCTATTTTTGCCTAATGTCTGAACCGTCGATTATTTTTGTATAAAGCATTTTTTAAAAATATAATAAAATATTTCTTTCGCCAGATGATTTGGTTCAGTTAGCTTCTTGTAATTTTTAAATAGCATAGCCTGTAAATAATAATAATTATGGTAGTAGTTAGCACAAATGGCTTCTTCATTAGCGTAGGTTTTTTCTATATTACAGTTTCATGAGTCGCATAGTGAACTTCCGTTAATCTCAGATTTCATAGTATATGTGTTGTATAGCACTGCGATTTAAATTATGAGGTGGGAATGCTTCTTTGGTCAATTGTTACATACAAAATTGTTTGACACTTGGCATGTTCTTAGTGGATTGATCCAAAAGAATAAGTTGGCTGAACTGAAATGAGTTGAATGTTAGGCTGAATGTCGAGAGGTTTTTAAATGACTTTTGAAGCTAGCTCACTTCATTGATGTTATTATCAAGAGCTTTTAGTGGTGGTTTTTATGATGAAAAAATTGAAGTAAAATAGTCAAATCATTATGTGTTTCCATAAATGTCATTAGTACACTTGGTGCTGGTCATTGGATTAATGATTTAATTTATGAAATATCGATGGCATGCTATGTGTTTCACTTTGATATGTTGTTAGTGATGTCCGACTTTTGAATTAGTTTCTGACAGAGTATAAGGAGTATTCATCATTTCTGAATTATGCTTTTAGATACTTCTGCACTAGTCTTATCCATGTCTGAATGATTTGCTACAAATGTTATTTATGACCATGTTGGTCTCATCTCCATCAGAAATAGCCTAATTAACTCGTACCTAATCAATCTTATCCATACTCTTCCGAACACATGTAGTGTTTGAGACAATGACTTGTAGAGCTTACAGTGCCTATTGAACTTGCATGTCTGAAAAGCAGCAACTCAACCATAGCAATTCGGAGTTAAGGACAGCTGAAAGAACTCCAATAATTTGTGCTTTGGAACAGTAAAGATGTTGATAGAGTAAGATTGGGAGAACATCTTTTGGACTCGTCCAAAGACATGGAAAGGTCATGCTTATCTCTGGGGAACTGATTAAAATCTACCATAAGTCACTTTCCATCTGATGGTTCATACTTCTATGCATCCTTGTGTGATTGTGTCCTCCTTTGCATATCATTTAACATGTGCACTCCCGACAATAACTCTTCATGATCGGTTTAATTGTTGATTACTGATTTATACATGAAGATGTGACAATTCCCAGTTATGCGCAACTTGGAAGTTTTAATTGTCCACACATAATTCTGGATAATTTTGCTGTGGAGTTTGACTATACCCCTTTTACCTGACTATGCTAGGAAGGTAGTAATAAAGAGCAACAAAAGAAGGCACTGCTTTCTTTTGGAGATGGAAAAAACGCCAGGCTTTTTTTCTTCCTTCAGAGATCTTTACGTAAACCCTAGCCATTTCAATCACCGAGACCTACATGTCATACATATGGGCAACCCATAAGAGTTATATGGGCATCTCCGTTTTCCATTTTACTCCAAAAACAGTTCATCAAAGAGTCGAGGTAGTATGATGCATGTGTAGGAGCACAAGAAGGCAAATAGGAGCAACGAAAGGCTCTTCAGTTCCTCTTTGCAACCTCCAAAGTCAGGAACTGTGGGCTCCTAAATCCAGGAATCACATGGATTCCTCTGCGCTAGCCTAGGATCTATCATACTAGTGCAACACCATTTACTACATAGCACTATAAGGTACTACATAATGACTCAATGTACATAATGACTCAGTATACATAAGCCGTTAAGCAAAATAATATAATAACAAAATGTATTTTTATTAAAGTTTGGTAAAAAGCGGAAACAAAAATGTCGGGTCTCAAGACTATGCCTAAATCCACAAGGCAAGCGACTGGAGTCCCGCCTAATACCCGTCCTACACGTCGGATCCTTACTATCCATAACTCCCATCCCTAAAAAGACTAATGTGGGTGAGGATGAACACAAAATTAACTGTGATTGCGGGCCAATTCCCCGCCTTATACAATTAATGATAATAGGCTTTTTGGTGGGTCCAGGTTGTTTTATTTGCAGAAATGTCAGTTTTATAATATCATATAATTAATTAAACATTCCTACAATTTAGGCATTTTAACAGAACAAAGGCGTGCTAGGCTAATTGTATGCTGGATTGTTCAGAAATCTATAAATTGCTTACATTCATGATATTGTAACCATTGGCATGGAATACTTGTCTAAGGTATTTTTATACGGGGCAACACCACATGCTCCCAAACACAATGGGTTCAAACCATCCCAGTGGTCATGATCCTCAAACAAACAGGCAGATCGATAACACGTACCATCTCCAACAACATACAAGACCATACCCTCGTAAGGCGCACATCTCGCTAAGTAGTGGAAGACTCACCTCTCCGGGAGGTGTGATCCCCTTGAGCTCTACTAAAGTTAAGATCCTCGGATCCTCAATATCATCTTCAAGAGTAATATTATGATTGTCAACTGACTCAACTTTCGCACTTAGACAGAAAATGGCACCCAAGTGCATGGATATAATCATGGGCCTATCTGTGTTGCATGGTAAGCTCGAGGCAGCGGCACACAGAGCATTACCATAGTTATACAATGATAGGACCGACCCATTTGAGGAACCAGCTCCATATACATTGATGGTCAGAATCAATCATTGCATAGCGTTGATAGCAAGCTATATTCGATGCAAGAAAACAGGTATGTCATCCTGTACCACATTGTTAACTCGCCTAGATCAAACCCATTGGACTCTAGACTTATCCAGTTCTAAGCATTTCCAAAGACTCACTAGTCAAAGACTTTATAATTTATTCCTAAGTTACTTATTGACATGGTAGGAAATGTATAAAGGGTGGGATTGTGTTTACCAACACTAGTAATTAATTAGGTGATATCTAAACCAGCACTAGCATTTTATTTGACATAATTTATACAATAAATACATAAGCATGCGAGTTCATAATTTAAAGCAATATAAATTTTAATAAAAACTAGGATAGAATAATGATCTAGAGAATTTGGCTTGCCTGCGTGAAAATTGAAACAATGTTTAGTGGTTACCGGACCTTGTCGGACGGACTCGTGTTAGGGCGGTTATTGTGACTAAATGTTTTTGATGATCTTAATGCACTTGATTCTTGAAGATGATGATGTTTTGTGAAGCTAAACTTGCAGAAGAAGGTATGTGTTTGGTTTGAACTCATCTCTATGATGCAAGTGCCAGTGGGTGCGTGGCTGACACTATTCTGCGGAGGCATACTAGAGGTTCGGGCGTCCGAGGGTATGCAGGCGACCAGATTTGGTACCTAGCGGTCACAAGAGATGGCGTGGACGAGAAGCTTCGCTGCGGCAAGGATCCAAGACAACTGGAGGCTGGGCGTCGGTCACTTGGTGGTGAAGCAGGACTGACTGGTGGGCCCAGACGTGGGTTGGCGACTAGGATACTACAAGTATGGTGTGAGGATGGTTCCGCAGGAATGTGGCACAAATATTCCTTGTCGGGAGTGAGTTATAAGGTGTGTGTTGTACGCCGTTGATCCTCATATCAAGGGTGGAGGCAACCCCTAGGGTTTAGGTTGCTCACCCCTGAGGCAATAAATAGAGGGGGAGGGGAGCACCTCCTCCTCACACTTAGAGTTAGAAATTTCGGATTTGTGAGGAGGGTGTGTGAGAGAGGGTGGCACCTGCGAGTGCTTGTGGTCATGAGATCAGCTTATAATCTTAAAACTATCTATGCAATGAAACCTCCGTTCATCAAGTTCATGGCTCGTTATTGCTAGTTCATATGTTTTGATCTTGTCGCTTTGGTGGTTTTTGTTGCAACTAGTTTATTTACCTCCTCTCCTTCTTTATATTTCTGATACATGATGTCTTGAGGGTGCTCATATGGTTTTACATCTCTTTTACACCCTAGGATTGACTAGAGATCAAGTTTTTCATCAAGTTGCAAATCTGTCATGTTCTTGCACCATCTGGGAATAATAGGTAAACACCGAGCTCCAAACTTTCTGCCCGATAATCATGACAGCTTGTGGTGTTTAATTTTTCCTGATTTTTCTGCACGGAGTTTTGAGGAGATTTTTGGTAGAGTGCTTCACGATGCATTTTTACCTATGGACAAAAATTCTCAAACATTTTGAAGCACCAGAAACCTACCATGTTACTGCTCCAAGTGAGAACAAATTATGGAGAATGTGCTTTTACTCTTCTGAAAGTGGCTTTAGTGATTTGGCTTGATGTGTGTTTTTAAATCAAGATTTGAATTGATTCTTTTCTTTTTGAACACTTGACAACCAGGATTGTGATTGAAAAAATCCCCACATATTCCATTACCCTCATGCTAGGGGTACACCTAATTGTCGAAGTTGTTCGTGTTTTGAAAGGATGGTGAGTTCGAGGAGCACCGGTCCGAAGGAAAATATTCAAGGCTCCCATTCACCCCATCTCATTGCCGTATCGGGTTTTCAAGATTAGTCAAGCATACAATATTCTAATTTTCATAAATTCTACAAGCTATCTAGTATTTAACATAATTTTCTCATGATTTAACAAAGCTACTAAGCTTTTTAGAAAATAAAAAAGAGCTATTGGGAATATTTAAAAACAAAAAGGGTTTGAGTAACTCGGTGAGCAATGATGGGCCAAATTCTACACTGTGTGGCCCACAAAGAGGCAAGCGCACAGCCAAATCGGCTCGAGCGGAAGCAAAACGTAGAAGGCGTAATTTTAGAAGTGTGCCTTCCCTTAACCTTGCATGTTGGACTACGGGCCCACATATAAGCCACTGAGATGGAATAAGTGGGAGATTTAAACCTTTTTTGCTATAATCATGCGGGGTCCGCTGTTCAGTTTCGGATCAGCACATTAATCCTGATGATGACGTCATGATGATGTCATCCTTTCTTCTTCGGCGAGGCGCTCGTCTATGAGAAAAGAAGTGGACGACGACAGCAGAATAGGGCACGGGGCAGGGTGTTCTCAGGCTCTACAATTTCGTTGAGATGATGCGCATATAGGGTACTGGTTTGGTGGCCAAAGATGGCTGAGGGTGGTGACGCCATGTGCGGTGGCGGCGGCAGGTTTGGGTGGACAGGGCTACGACGATTCGTGATGATTCAAGTACAAATAAGACACGGGCGAGCATTAGAGGGGCGTCGTGAAGCTCTGGATTGGTTTGGTGTCGTGGGCAACGATGATAGCTGGAACATGGGAGTCGTTGTCAGTGAGCTCCGACAAGTCTTGAGCTGATTGCTTCAGCGAGGAGGTGGAGGGAATCACTGAGATGTTGTGGACGGAAGCTGGATGACCTAGAGGTCATCGGTGACAAGCAATCTGAAAAGGAACAAATCTCCGAGGTGGTGGCGGCGAGGCGAGGTCTCCCTACAAGCCACAAGTGGTGAGAGGGAAATTGCTTGCAGGGTGAGAGAAAGGATGCTGGGAGACACCGATTGATGTGGGTGTTGGTGATCAGGCTCACAGTGGCGATACTCAACCAAAACAGAGAGGAGGGGGAAGAGGGGTGATGGTTGCAAAGGTGCTTGGCTTAGGTTATATAGCTTCAAGATGGTCCACGGGGTGTCCAGGGTTTACAGGGGTAGGGTTGGCCATAAAACAAGAGAAGAGAGGGGGGTGGCGCCCATGAATGAGGCGCAGATCAGCAAAGGTGGTGATTGTCTTGGTGGTCAAGGAGAGGGAGGTGGGCTCTGGGCGTGTGTCCCTGAGATATGACACAAGCTCATGTGTTTCCTTGCCGGGCAAGTTGCGCAAGTGGGGAAAAGATTGGCACGCACAACAAGTCTCCAGCTTGAGGTGTGAGTGGGGTGGGGAGAAGGCGGTGTGTGCGGGGAGCACCGGCGGAGCGCTAGGCACACACTAGCGTGATGGCGTGTGGCACGACATTGGCACGACCATAGCATGAACAGGCGTGGGCGCGGCGAGCTTGACGCACGTGGGGCGACAACGACGTGCTAGTCATGCTCTAGCTCAGTTAGGTTGTAAGGAGCAGGGTGCCAACATGGACACACGAAAGCGGTTGGATGTCCATCAGGTGATGCAGAGATAGCCACCGGAAGCTGCTGGAGCATAGCAGCAGAGAGAGAGGGAGGGAGGGAGAGAGAGAGAGAGAGAGAGAGAGAGAGAGAGAGCAGGGGAGCTCGGGTTGGGCCAAGGTGGGCTTTGCTAAGAAGAAGAAGAAGAGCACAAGGCCCAAGGGGCAATAGGGTCATTTCTCAAAAGAATTTGAGATACCAATTTTAGATATAATCCATTGCACAAGGTTTATGTTTTGAAAATCAAAATATTGTTTTAGGAATACATTAGCAAACACACATTGGATGGCCAAAGTATTTCCATGATCAAAAATAGTAACTACAAGAAAATATGCAAATACTCAATCCAATTTTTTTTAAAAATAAATTACACCTATGTAGGCATACATATCTTGTAAAAAGATTTCAAAATAAATGAATTCCTTTTTTAAAGAGGCTAGATAGACAATCCTTTTTTTTAGAATTTTAAAAGGTGATAAATCATGTTTTTTATTTTATAACATGAAATCATTATAGGAAACGATCACAGAGTCGTTGGCCAAATATTAATGTCAGCGGTCAAACAACCAATGACAACTTTTGTCGACGATACAAACAAAAACCGCCGAACAACATATTACCATGCAACTTTTTGTAACCTAATATAGTCTACTTCGGTAGCCAAACAGAAACCGCCAACACATACATGGTTGGCTTTTTGGCGCGGTTGAAAGTTTAAATTTCGTAGGCCGCCACTTATCTATATCGTCGGCTATCTCCTAGCCGACGACAAAAATTGTCCCCATGACGGCGCCTTGACAGAAGCAGACCAATTCGGCCCTACATGATAGACGCTGTTACTCTCTGACATGTGGAAGTAACCATCTATGCTCTAGCAGTTGGTCCTAGTACACTGTGTCCGCGGCCAAGCTGTCACCGCCGACACAGGTTGAACTGTGTCCGCTGTTCTTCTTATACTGTCGACACAGGTTCAAAAAAATAAAAAAGTAGGGGGTGCGCGTAGGGCTCGAACCCGCGACCAGGCGGGTGAGCCCGCGCTGCGCCGCACGCTGTTAGCCAAGTGGAAGGAATAGTTTTTTAGTCAAACTATCCTCCCTTGAAACTCTTTTATATACTGGCCTCAACCGTTATTGTCGGCACCTCTACTACCGCCGTTGGTGCGTAATCTGTGTCGGCGTCCTTGGTCCGCACAGCCGACACAAAGTAACTTTTGTCGGCCGTTAGCGCAAAGCCGCCGACACAACCGCATCCCCCTCCGGTGGCGACCCTTTCTGAGGCTGCGCCGCTTCCCTCCCGTTGTTTTGTACGGTGACTACAACCGTTAACAGCATGCAGAACATATTATAGGTCATTCATCGCTCTTCGATTGCGAGGAGTTGCCTCGACGACACAAGTTGCATGGAAACGTGACGTGTATCAACGATTTGCAGAGGAACTTCTAAGCTATCACAACATATTCATACAAGTATAGAAATGCATAGGCATGTTAAAAAATGTGTCTACCTCTATAATCTTTCAGGTTTTCGGCTCAGCTGCGCATGCGAATGCGACGAATGCTCCCCAGGAGGTGACTCTAGTGGCACAAGACCAGCCGCGGAGGAATTCGTCGACAATATCTTTGCCGATCCTGCCTTAGATAGGTCGCAAAACAATTAGCTAGCTAGTTTATATTCAGTTCACTCTTCTAGTTTCCATCGGACCTTAATGGAATGTTCTACGCTTTATGTCCGTGTTATAAATTTTTGGACTTTTATTTACCATTGTGGCAATGTTTGATGGTTCTAGTCATTTCGGTCGTTTTTATCGATTATTTTGGATTTTTGACATATTTGGATGTATATGTGCTTGAAAATGTGGTGGCGAGCACCTGTGAATGTGGAATTATGTGTTGATATGGTAGGGAAGATTGGGGATCTATATTTGCAGGTATAAATTGGTTTTTAAAAAAGATTCTTGGATTTTTTTTTGCTGGTACAATATCTATGTCGGCGGCCAACAACAAGGCCGACAACAAATATTAAACCACGCTGCGGGCAAAAGACGACATAAAAGGATCTGTGTTGGCGGCTTATGAACAAGCCGCCGACGCCCATCACTATTGTCTCGGCGGCCTCGACTAGGCCACAGACATAATGTTGCCCGAACGGCCACCTGATAGGGTCTGTGTCGGCGGCTCTCCTAAGGCCGCCGACATAAAGTTTCCATGTGGCACCTAACGGTCTACCTGCGGGACCCACAAGGAAGAGCGTCGTCCACGGAAACATGCCATCAGGTTGTCTTACTATCGGTGGCTAGTATTGACCGCCGACACTGTTGGCCTGCAAGTGGCCTCCCTGAACTGCTCAAATGTCGCCGGGCTTGTGTATAGCCGACGACAGAGAACGTTTGTGTCGTCGACATTATGTCGACGGACTTGTGTCGACGGCGGGCTAACGACATGACGTAGTGATGATGGTTTTAGTGGCTGTGTCCACGGCTTTCGCCGTTGACACATAGTGCGATTGCTGTAGTGAATGACATGTAGCAAAACCTACTGTAGTTTTCAATCCATAAAGGGTATTTTTCAAATACATTTTTTAGTTTTCAAATACATTTTTTAATAAAAAATGATGTGGTAGCATTGGGTTTTGAATTTAGTTGCAAAGTATTTATTCATAAACAATGTTTTAATAATTTTCAAGATTTTAAATCTTTACTACAAGTTCCAAAATTGGGTTGTTACATGAACGATTATTTGGCACGGAGAACTCCTGGTGGACTACAAATCCAAAGGCACCACAAGGGACCATAATAATTGGTTGGATAGTGCAAAACAGATCCAAGGTGACAATACCCTGTCCTTCGAGGGAGAAAGAACGTTCTTGCCAAAATTCACCGAAGGACAACACAAGCGAAATTGGGTTGTCATATTTCAAATTTGGTCAATTGTGTTCTTGGCATGATTCATAACGAGTAGATCTGATGGTTTAGCAATAGTCGAACACTTATCATTGTGATGCTCGTAGTAGGATCATCAAAATCGTCTCTCCATGTAGACCAAAATTATCTCCTTAAGTCCCACAAAAGATGAAGCGCCCGTTTCCCATCGCTATTGGCGAGCAACAAAAGTCTGTTGAGCATAAGACCATCTCCAAGGGAGTCCCTAAAAGGGCCAAATTCCCTTCGCGAAGAAATTCTGATGCTCCAACAGAATCTCGTCATGATTCTCGACAGAAGAAATTCCTTCCTGCTCAGTTTTCTTCGTTTTCTTCGTAAATTTCTTCGAAGGGATGCTGTTGGAGATGCTAGGAAATGAAGGGAATGAATGTGGGGAGATGAACGGGGAATGGAAGGAAATGAATGGAATATGGTTGAATATGGTCGACCATCTCCAAGGGAGTCCCTTCAGGGGCCAAATTCACTTCGCGAAGAAATTCTGATGCTCCAACAGAATCTCGTCGTGGTTCTCTTCAGAAGAAATTTCTTCCTACATTCCCTTTAGAATGAGATTCTCTCCGCGTTTTCTTTGTAAATTTCTTCGAAGGGATGCTGTTGGAGATGGTAGGGAATGAAGGGAATGAATGTGGGAAAAAGAACGGGGAAGAGAATAAATGAAGGGAATATGGTCGGAGATGGTCTTAGAAGTTTGGTGGGGAGAGAGAGGAACCGCGTGACTGGTTAGAGAGAGAGAGGAGTGATTAATTGAGTGGCTCGATGCAGGAGCAGAAGGGCCCACGTTCGTATGAGCGTGAACGTACAATTCGTCTATATGTCCTATCGCTAGCATTTGTTATATAATGTTTTTTAGAAATATCTAGTTTTTACATAAAAGCAAAGAAAAAGTGTTGATTTGGTATCTCAACTATGCCCGCTGTACCACTTTGGTCACTAAAACTCAATAACAGACTTGTGAAATCATTCATGTAGCAAAACCGGGCTTAACCGATCATTTGACCGATTAAAACAACGGTATTAGGGTTTTCTCACCAACATGTCGCCCACACGCGCAATTTTAACACACATGGTGAACACATGGACTGTCACGTCATTGCCTCATTATTAATCCCTTCAACTCTCTACTTTTCTAAAAAAAGCTATCGGCCTCTCTCCAAAAAAAGAGATTTGAGAGAAAAAGTGAGAGATAAGGTAATTAGATGGATGTCAAGTGACCATTAAGTCAGCAAAAATCCTATGTGGATGCCATAGAAGCAAACAAAATCCTAAAACCACCCACTGACCTGGTCAAAGGACTAATTTGATCCGGTTTTGCTACACAAGTCCGGTATTTAGGTTTAAAGACCAACGTGATCCAGCGGACATAGTTGGAGGACCAAATTGGCACTTTTCCTAAAAGCAATGCATGTTGATTTTTCTTTGAAAAAGGATATTTTCATAATATTATAATTTATTAGATTTTATAATGGAAAAGTGACTATTTTGTCCATGAACTTTTGCTCCAGCCCCGAATTGGTCCCTAAAATCAGATGCACAGTAACGGACTAGTCCAGCAAATCTGTAGGCCCAAACACACAAGCAGAAGACTTATTCCTATGGACGAGCTGCTGGGAAACGGGTAGGCTACGCGAGCGCAAAATCAAAATTTTCTACCACGAATCACCCAAGAGCACATGCAAGTAGAGGATCACAAATCGTTACCCTTCACGCGCAGATGCAGCGGAAGCAGTTTCTCACGCTAGAGGAAGTAGACGTACATGTCCCGATCACCACCGAGTGCTCGCCTATGCTCGCCGGTGTTCGCCGAGTTCTCGCCGGTGCTCACCGAGTTAGCGCATCCGTGAATGGCCGCGCCTCTAGCTGTATCCACACGTACCGAGCAGGAACGCCATACGGGGTGTGCTAGCACCTCGCCGTGCGGCTAGGGTTTCTGGAGAGCAGGAGGGGCACGCGACGGCTAGGCGTGATGAAGACTTAACTCATCTTCTAATGCCGCCCCTATGCCTCTTCTCATATAGTCACGCTAGTGGGCTTCGGCCTGCTAGGGTTCCATCTCCTACGCAAATCATATCCAGCACAAACCCGTTAAACAATTTCAACCCATTAAGTGTGTGACCCGTTAGGTTCAGTGCAAGTCGGCCGTGGATTTGGAAAACCGTTTTCCAATCCACCGATCAACAGCGGCACCTAGCAGTACGTATTGACCCTCGATCCCTTTGCCACACGATACCAGTCAACCTCAAGGCGAGATGCGCGCCACCCTTGTTGATAGCTCGACCACTTCACTCGGCAGTGTAATGGATACATATCATGACTAACTCCTTAGTCATAGTAGCATGGCTGTGCGCTTTCCCTATCTATCCACATGAGGGGCCTAGATGTATCTCTCCTGTTATCGAGGAGGGGTAAATCCCATCTTGATCATCACACCCCTGGCTATGTATCGTGGTATACTCAGTAGTCATCTTTACAACTACCCTGTTACGCTGTAGCATTTGATGATACCAAAGCATACGACTATACGCTGATGGCGCTATAAGAGATAACAATTCACAGTGTCTCAAAGTAGTTCTGTCCGACTGCCCATGTTCTCTAACATGCGTCCATACTATTGCTTTGATATCTTTATATCTATGGTATGTAAAACATTACCATCAACCAACACGTATGATGATCAAATCATAACCGCTCCTCGTAATGATATGGATCAGGGACTCGTTTAGAATAATGTCATTTAACAATGTGTTTCACAATCAAGTCATACTCAATGGACAAAGTCATGATATTTATTCAGGAAACCGATAAACAATGTTATCATATTTACATGAACAAATACGCGGTACACATTATGATTGATCTAGGGCATATCCCTTTCACGAGAGGCACAAACTACGCCTCCACTTAAGCTGTCAAGTGAGCCATGGGCCCACTGCTCAGTTACTCATCATCGTTTGCAGTGACTCCCTATGTGGTTGGCCACCTTATAGGTGAGGTTCACTTGCCAGTAAATACTAGGCTACAAGCCTGAAGCCAGCATAGAACTTGTTGCAGATTCGACGCCTCTGGCTCGTTCTCAACCTCCAGTTGGCAACGCAGCTAGCTGCAACGGGCCTCGGCACGGTGGCATGTCAGGGTGACTCCATCCGTGTACTTGGACGTGATAGGTTCTGTGCATCACCGCACAGTTACAGGTGCTCGAGTCGAGGCTAGGAGTGACCAGACGCTGCGATGTGGCGCTATGCAGCGGAGCAGAGCTACAACGTCCGAGCAACAACTCACTCATGGGGAACTAGCGCTCATGGGAGTCTCTGGTGTAGTGGCTAATTACTGGGTGCTTGAGGTGGCATAGGACAAAGCGGGTTGGCTTGGCCATGATAAGGGACAACGGCGGCTGAAACAGGGGACCTGATGCCCGGAGGCTACGTTGACGACCATGTAAAATTGAAGGAGTGGTTGGTTAGAGAGGCCACGATGCATATACCATCCAAGGGAATTAGAGGGGACTCACCGATTCTGGGTGGCTCACTGGTAGCGGTGGAATAGGGGAAAAGAAGGATAGGGAGAATGATGGAAAGGGGGGCTCAGTCTGGTTTAGTAGGTCACGGGGAGTGCATGAGGGCACAAGGACGTGTGGGATGGTCTCGCTGGTGATAGAATAGGGCGTGCACGCCAGCCACAGGATGAGCAGGTCCGGGCGGTGGCTAGAGCTTGGGTGACAAACGGGGCACGTCGACCATCGAGCGGTCGACAACGCGACGGCAATGACACCTTGGTGGCAGGGCATGCTACGTGGGGTGGCAGCGATGATTGGGTGGATGAACATCAGCGAACCAATGGGTAGCGTTGGTGGACCGATCCGGCGTAAGGCGCGGGGGACACGCGTGTGTGGGATGATGCTTTACAAGTTATCAGGATTTAAGATTTGATTGATAGCCACAGGTGGTAGCTAGATGATAAGTATGGAATCAGGTTTATTTAGTTATGGATGTCTTAATCCATGATGGGATGTTTAGGACCATGCATAAAGCAATGTTTCTCATTAGGACACCCATGCACACAAATATGTATCGCTTGGAAAATAATCAATCATAGTGGTATTGAGAATTTCTGAAAATGATTTTGGTTGACTTTTGGATTGGAATCTATACTTGATTGTAGAGTTGGTTATGGCCTTTATGTTGGTCATATCCATGTTTGGTAAGACAGTTGGTTACAAATAGTATGCGGGTTTTAAGCTACGCTTTCTTAAATCTATAGTTTGGTTTGTGCATGAATTAAATAACATACATGGTTATGAATAATGATGCTTTTGCCATTGATTTGGAACATTTGGACATCAAGCCTCGAGGTTGTTTTGTAGATAATTTTTATTATATAGTGTGATTGGTTTATAGAGTACAATTTATTTATACTCATAATGGCAATGTTGAACATATTCGAAGGACACAAACGAAGATAAAATACTTGGGAAAATGTACATTCGGGTTTTGGTAAGGTTGTCAAATCATAGGGTGTCCTTTCATAGTTAGCCACTCATTGTTGCATTACATTGCTCACTTAGTTGGCTTTTGGATCTCATTATGCTTTCCACTATTTACTTCTTGTTAAGGGGACAATTTGGTTGATCTATAGTTTTAGATTAAATCGGTTACTTCAAATTTAAATTGGATATATACATGAGATCTTCATGTTAGGGGTAGGGTGCTTGTTATTCATTTGTAGACTCAACATATAACTAGAGGTCTGAATCATGTAACTGATCACTTCCTACTGGCCTCGACATCACCATTTCTTATAGTAGGTTTTAAGAATGTTATTGTTAGTTGTGTGATTGTTGTTGGATAGTAAATGTTGTATATGCTAATCAATAATGTGCTTGTGATCATTTGTGTTTGGTTTTTGAGCAAAACCTATTAACGATCATCTGAACTCATGCATTGTGGTAGGCTGTCAATGTCTTGTTAGGGTGAGTTCAACCAATGGTTAGGGTGGAGGTGGATAGTAGTGGGTAGTAAGATCGTTGGTAATGAGGATTACAAAAGGTAGAGGTAGAGAAAAAGAAATTCCCACTTATAATATATAGATTTCATTTACTACTTCTAAACATATCAATGGAAATCAATGATGTTGATTTTTTAGCATCTTCTAACATTTATGAGTAAAGATATGTTTCTAATAATGCCATTACCAAAAGATGACACCTCATATAATTAAGATTTTTTAAAAATAGAAATGCACTAACTTTTGAATCCTTCAACTTCTCTAACGACATATTCTCTAACCATACATATAGAAATAGAATACATTAAAAAGTATACACAGTTTATGTAGTGTTTCTATATAATGCATGCTAAATTGAACAAAACAGTTGTACCAAACATCATAATTTGCTAACAATTTAATATGGCACGTTTATAAGTTTGCTTATCTTAAATTAAAAACGTAGTACAAGTGGTATGTTCCATATTTATGATATATTGTAGAAATGAACAACATTTTGTTAATTTTTAATTACATCGCACACTCTGCTATATTATTCCACAGTCCAAAAATTATAAAGATACGAAATGCAAAAAATATATAAAGCATAATAAATATTTTTCAAACAACTAATGTCTATACATAAAAATAAAATTATTTATCTATCACACATTTTAGGAAAATAACAATGTTCCTAAACTAGCAACACTATCTATTTTCAGAACTACAATAAATTAACAAAAATGCAACACAAAATCCTCGAAATGGTGTAAATGTGAAACCTACTTTATTTAGTATTAAATGATATATGAAACTAATAGTGTTCAATGTTTTTGGAGGAAGGTGACATTTTTCTTTTTAAATCTATAATAATATTGATTCATAATTACGTACTCTTGATTTTGTTCTTATATGCAAAAAAATTGTGCGTTGACAAAAAATAGAGAAATTTCATGCATGATCAACCTCCACTAATATTGCAATAAACAATTCATTTGCAAGTATTTATGTATTATACTATGGGATTGGATTAGATATATGTCACCGCTAAGTTAAAAATTATAAAATATGCCATTTTAAAAATATAAAATCATCCACATGCCATTGCAAAGTTGTGAGACACATATATTTGGACTAAATTGTCCTCAACCCATTCTTCGTTGGCTGACCCTTTTGTCTTTCCATCTTGATGAGGACATCACTGACGAGCTCGCTGTTAGTGACGAGCTTGCTGATGGAGTAGAAAAGCGACAAGACGGCATGAATCCTCATGCCATACCATTCAAGCCTTCATCAACGAAAGTTCAGCAAGTTAGTCACAAGGTTTAAGACGTCCCCGACCACCGGGCCCAAATCGAGAGGACGTCGAAGTCGCTGCCGAGTCCGGTTCGGCCATCCAGGATCAGTACACCTTCAAACGAACGCCCAGATCACATACGACGTCCAAATGAGGCAAATAAGGACTATACGGAAAGCTTAGGAGATAATCTTTCCAACGGATCTGGCCACGCCTCAAAATTCTATCCGAGTCAACGGTAATAGCGAAAACAATTTGACAGACAGAAACTTTCCGGCGCTGCGTTGCTGTATTTTCGGGCCCAAAGCCCGTGTACCCCTAGGGTTAGGATTGTGGATACGTGGGCACCTGTTTGGGTGCCGCCCCTCACCTGGTTGCCGCCGTATATAAGTCCCCCGTCGTGCTTCGTTTTAATTGGGTTTTGTTTAGTTGATTTCGTCACGGTTGTGTGAGATATCGCTTTGTTCTTCTTGTGTCGGTCAGACCAACAAGACCAATTTTCCTAACCCCAATTGATCTTAATCTATATTCGCAATTGTGATTGCTTACCTTGTGTTCTTGGTCGTTCTTCAGTTGCTTGCAGGAACCGTTCTTCGTGGACAGGTCGATCGTGCCTCTGGTTCGGTCGATAACACTCGTCGTGGTAGTTTAGTGATTGCCAGGATTTCCAGTTCCTTGCGGGGTTGGAAGCCGGATCGTTTAGGTCTCCATGACACCTACTGAATTATCCTTTTTGTCTCTCACTAGATGATCGATACCATGCGTCCGCGCCCGTCACATCTCCTCTTTATGTGTGTGTGTTGTGGAAAGCTCGGTGGTAGGCAAGAGGAACTTGTGGGTTGTATGTCGTTGTTATGGTGATCTCTCTACTTGGACCAAGACCTCTCTATGGCTGATGCTCGTAGTTTCCATGAAGGACGGGAGTTCCAGTGGCAGCCAATGTTTTGGCCCAAGGAGCAATGACAACTGGATGTTTTGGCAAACGGAGCTTATAATCAGCCAGAGCATGGGAATATTGATGCTTGGAAAAACCATGGTAGATAGGGGGGTGATGGTGAGCAGAGAATGGTTGTAGCAATAGTTGACAAATTTTTTTGGGCGAACAAAGGGGCCAGCTACAGTTTGAAGCATCCAAAGCTCAAGGGTGGCTTGAGCTTAAGAGCTATAGTGGATGCAGTGATGGTCACAACATGCTGTTGGCTGAAGATCAGATACAAATGTATCTTGACGCATATTTGCGAAAGAGGGAAGAGGGATCAATACCTTTTTAGTCTAGTGAACTCGTGCATGCAATTTTTGTTAGAATTGTTGGGCCTGGCCCATTTAATATCTAAATAATTCTTGAAAAATCTCAAAGTCCCATGTATGCATGAGGCATGTGAAATTTCTTTAGTACCATATTGCTAGTGGGAGGAGTGGAGGACATGCTTAAATAGTGGAGCTTGCTCCCTCCCACTAGAGAATGTGATGGGAGAGAGAAAAAGAGAATCACACGCACGCGCTCGCTCGCCTCGCCTGGCCTGGCTCGGGGCGGGGCGTGCGCACGGCACCTGCGTGAATGGTCCACCGAAACCAGACCCTTGCGCAGGCGCAGCCTTCTTTTGCAGTTTTATTTCTTTTACTCTCCGGATTTTGCGGGTCAGATATGGAATATGCAAATCGTGTTGGACTCGGTCGCGGCCCGTTTCGCGATCCGTTTGCCTCTCGTGTTTTGTTATATAAATCTGCCGCCGCGCTGTCCAGAATAAGAGAGATCAGATCGACCTAGGGTTTTGCCACCTCCCTCTGCTGCGCCGCCGCTTCGGTTCTTCCCCATCCCGTGCGCCGACGTGCACCGTCGTTCGGGAGAGCAGGTCTCCGGAACCGATCGCCCTCGAGCTCCTGCACCGGGTAGGGCGAATCAGGTTTTTGGGAAGCGCTCGGCGCGACTGCTCGCTGCTTCCTTCTTCCGCTTCGCGAGGACTTCTTCCACTACGCCGTCGCGATCTGCGTCGGCAACACCTTCTCCAAGACGGCGTCTGATTCGGAGAACCAGACCTCGCCGCAACTCGTACCGTACGGCGACGACGACCAAGTCCAGTAAGTCATCTCCTTCGCGAGTTCACCAGAGAGATATACGTGTATTTCTTCTACACGTGTATCTAGGTTGTGCTTCTGTGGTTTTAACCTGTTTTATCTATCTCTCAGAAGTTGTGCATGTTATATCTTGATTAAAATAAACCTGAAAGTGCTAATTATTCCAACAATCCAAAAACCTGATTATTAGGCACTTTGGTTTATCGATGGCTCGTTTTGCTGATGCTCTGAAACCGGAGAAATTCGGTGGAGTAAATTTCAAGAGATGGCAAGTAAAGGTGCAGCTGTGGCTGACAGCTATGAACGTGTACTGGGTAAAGGATGGCAAACCAGAGGGAACCCTAACTCCTGAAAAGGAGAAAGAGTTCCAGGAGGCCACCACACTTTTCTGGGGTGCAGTTCTTAGTGTGCTTTCTGACCGTCTCTGTGATGTGTATATGACCATCAAAGATGCGAAGGAGATCTGGGATGCGCTGAATAATAAATTCGATGCATCTGACGCTGGCAGTGAACTGTATGTCATGGAGCAGTACCACGACTTCAAGATGGTTGATAACCGTTCTGTTGTTGAACAGGCTTATGAGATATTGGTCATTGTGAGGGAACTCGAACTCCGTAAGTACAAATTACCAGATAAGTTTGTGGCTTGGGGCATTATTGCCAAGTTACCTCCTTCGTGGAGAAACTTTGCCACGTCTCTAAAACATAAGAGAAGAGATCTCCGTTGAGGGGTTGATCGCGTCTCTAGATGTTGAAGAGAAAGCTCGGGCTAAAGATGCACCTGGGAAAGGAGTCGAGGGGCAGTCCAGCGCCAATGTTGTCCAGCAGAATGACAGTCCAGCAGCATGGTAGTAGGGGTACTTTGGCTGATATTTGTTTTTTCTGTAGAAATGGTATGTGGCCCAAAATATTTATATAGGTAATGGTAAAGATTGTATTTATTTCTATGCCTGATCTGAAGCCATGCCTCTTAATTATTTTAATCGATTAAACCATAATATGTTCATTGTACATGATTTATTTGTTGGAGTTGCAGCATTCTAAATGTTGAAAATGCAATTATAGCACATTGCATTATAAATATTGTCTTCATGTCTTAAAAAATATCCAAGTAGCCTAATAAAAGAAAATAGAGTTTTATATGAAACGATAATAAATGTAACAAATTAATGATAAGTTATGCGTGGTGAAACATATCCACAACCCTAAATCTTATGTAAAGTGTCAGATCAAATTAGATTGAAGAAGCACAAATACTTGCACAAGAAGCTTCATGAACTTGGTGAAACAACCTAATAATGTAGAATATGTATGTTACCAATTGTATGACTTAATTTATGTTATCTAATCTTTAGTTTAACCAACACGCGTACTCAATAAGTTTAGTACCAAGACATTATTCTGAAAGAAAATAAATATCAAACACGTGTTGGCGCATGCACAAGGAGATCTAAGCACTCCGTGTGAAAATACTAATTACTCTCATGTAAAAGAAGATAATTAGAGGAACTATTTCATTCAGCTTGATCCCATATTTAGTTTACATAATACAAGCATGTTATTTATTATGTTCAAAGTAAATGTACAACAATCACTAGACACATTTTATGTACCCTAGCGGTAAGATTTAGGCTACATGTTTCGCAACACAACAACTTTTAGGCTAGTTGTAAGAGTTTGGCTACATGATCCACGTTAGGGAACTATAGTGCAATAACATAGATAAGCTTGTCAGTCACTCAGTCTATTAATCCAAAGTAGTACTACAAGGTCCTCAGCTAACGAGCACAACAACCTAC
Source organism: Raddia distichophylla (assembly GCA_005191435.1). Classification (NCBI taxonomy): domain Eukaryota; kingdom Viridiplantae; phylum Streptophyta; class Magnoliopsida; order Poales; family Poaceae; genus Raddia; species Raddia distichophylla. The sequence goes on along the minus strand of SPJY01037201.1, from coordinate 674,658 downwards.
TGACCAATAATTTTATTTGGTGACTTAGCTATTTAATTTAATTTCTCATTTAAGTTTTAATTCGGATAACTATAAGAACATTGATTGTCAAATTAATGGGATCATTACTATTGTTTGACAATCACGAAAACAGTATAGAGCAGGGATTTTTACATCGGACCTAAACAAATTTTGGTCCTCACGATATGAACTAAATTCATGAAATTGCCCAAAAAAATTTGAATTCCATTAAAAAAATTCAAATCACAAAACGGAAAAAATGGAAAAAAAAAGTGCTCCACATAGGATCAAACTTGCGGCCTCTTCCTCTAGAAGAGATACACATACCACTATGTTGTGCTTGGTGGTGTGCTCAATACAGCTACACACTTTCTTTTATACATTTTCTTCAAATTTTATAAAATTTTGTCCGGTAATTTTGTTTAGCACTGTGGGGCAAAAAAAACGAATTTCAGGAATTTTGGGCGAAATTTTGCTGAAATAAAAATCTCTGGTCTAGAGCTTCAATCCTTGCTAAAAAACTTGTATCAAACATGAAAAGTTATATTCTTTTCATATATGTTGTGCAACAATTATTTCTCATTACATGTATAAATAAGTTTGAAAACAATGGTATACTTGATAGCGCATATGAAATTAATTCACATGACATGCTAATACTATACTATAGACCTAGACTAGTGACTTCCAATCTTTTTGTCCAAATGCTAACTAAGTTCCAGGATGAACATTTATTTTCTAATGAGATATCAAGAAACTTATGCTCCATAAAACAAGCTAGCGAGACTGAATCAAATTTTATAAGTTAAAAAAATTAATGTCATGAAATAGAATGTTCAAAAGACATAAATATAGGTCCACTACAAGCACGTTAGTTGTCACAATAGAAAATTATGGACAACACATGTTAACACATCCACGACAAATCTCAAGCACAACATGCAGGTGGAAATGAATGAAATACAAATAAATATTGACATCACCAAATCATAAGCTATATCAATCCCTCCCAATAACATAGGGATACGGAGTCATACTAAAAGACCACATAATACGAATATTATTTAAGAAAAAAACAAATGATGTAGGTAGTAAACTTTGTGCTAACACAATTACGAATATAAAATTGGATATCACATTTGTTACAAAAATGAAAAAATTCAATTAGATACAATCCAATCATTGAATTAAGCATGGAAAAGGAGACTCGTACCATCATAGTTCACAACAACAATAACTAGGAATGCATTATTTCTTCCAACTCACCATTTTTTTAAACAATTACCTGCATATGAAAAAATAATTTAGTTCAGCTCTCAAAACTTTAATGAATGGCTTTGAGTAGTAGGTGTAAATTGGCCTTTAAAAATCAATTTTTAAAACACGCCGGTAATAAAATAAACTTTTGTAACCCAAAAGATAAAATTAGACGATAATTAATGTTGTAAGTTGTGGTGATCTGCACATGCTAGTTTCTAAAATTAATTGTGCCAACATTCATATGTGTATATATTATATATAACATGTTGAATATATATTCCAATATTAATAAGATAATTCGAGCCAAAATATTTATTGGAACTAAATCACCGGGCCATAACGTCCAGCTATATAAAGCATCACCGAATCTCTGTATACTTCCACGACATTAACCGTCAAGATAATTTCCACCCTGCCAAAGGGCGGGCCAAGCGTAGACTGCGTGCGCAGTATCCACCCTGAACCTGAACCTGAACCTGAACCTGAACCTTAATTATTAGTCAAAAGTTACAAATATTGATTTTTGAATACATACACGTCTTATATTTTGAAACATAGGGAGTATGTTTCATTGGGTGTGTACAGACCCATAATTGGCTTTACATGTTGAAATTTGACTAAGATATGGTCGCTTGCAAGTCCGTCTTAGCTAGGCCCGTCCCATGCAACTCTTATGTGCAAAGAAAAATTCTGGTCGTTTTCGATAGGCCTGGCTTCCTCCATGCACACGAGCCTCGCTCATTATTAGTAAAACCGCACACACACACAAGGTTACCACCCCTTCTATTCCACTCCACCCCAGTGTGTAGGGTTACCCATCTCCCTTTTCATGACCTCACGTCCTTATCCTAAATTCCCAATTTGACCATCTGTATATGATTATGTGGTTAGATTTAACATCAAGCAGGGTGGTTGGATGATGGTCGGAACTCCAATTAGGGTGTGGTTGATGCTCCAACCAACACTTGAGAATGGTTGCACCTACATATTTTGTAGCAACAATTGCCTTCATTTATTGAGGGTAACTTCATCAATCCATGCCAGAGGTGGTTAGACTTACCCTTCATGCACACAATCAAACACCACCCCTTTGAATCAAGCCACCCCCATTCACTTCCTAATGCAACTAGCAAAATATCTTCTCTTTAAAGCCTGCCTCAGCTTAAACAGATAATGAAACATCATCTGTTACATCAACTCAACAAGTCTCACACTAGCTTTGGTGACCTCTTACAAAACAGATTCAAATTAGAAGGTAACCAAATATGTTAGTCCATTAGCCTCTTATACTTGCCGAATCTAAATCCAATGAATAGGAATCAAGCACACCCATTTGTAAAAAGAAATATATTTGTCAATTTGTCGGGGATAAAATCACGGCCCATTGCCATGGTCCACTCCCTGACGGCCCAATCAAACAGCCTACCAGGGCCCAGCTCCCTCGAAGGTTCTATCTGGCCCATGTGCATCCTGCCGAACAGCTTCCAGGCTGGCACGGTGTGTAATGGCCAAGGCATCGTGTTTGAGTCCGTCTCGAACAGGAGTTCTGCACGGCTACGTGAAGACCCGGACGTTGGTTTCCCGGATTGGAATAGGAGTCGTGATCCCCAAGAATTGGAGTATACCTTATGTACTGTAGGTTGCATTTGGCATGTATGAGTTCGTTACGATCTCGTAGTTAGCCTGGCCCGATATTTCTCGGTAGGTCGGTTATTCACCACTATATAAGTCGAGCCCCTACGGCGTGTAGAAGGGACGAGATCTTTGCATACTACTTCCTGTACGCACGTATTCTCGCCGAGACTTGTTCATCTCGTCGAGTTTCATCTTGTAATTCTCTTTGATATAAAGAAAGGCTGGACGTAGGGCTATTATCTCTCCCGAGAGGCCTGAACCAGGATTAAAACCCTTGTCTCCCTGTCGCTCGTTGATTGCTGTTCGTGCTGTTCGGCGTGTCTCCTATCTCCCCTTTTTCAAGAACCTTAATCGACTTGAGATCGATATCTCAACCGTCGACAGTTGGCGCCGTCCGTGGGGAAATCAACACTTCCTCCGGGCAGCGCAACCAGCCTGTCCGGGTGGATTCGGGCAGCAAGCGTTCCGATCGATCGCGTGACCCCCGTCACCGTCGAAGGACTACTGTCCACGAGCAAACTACCCGCGGTCGCCGTCGCTCGCCGAGTTCCCATGGTCACCGAGATCATAGGGGCAAGCATGCGCGCGACGATCGCGGACGATCCCCTCGTGAAGAGCGCATCATAGCGACCACGAGGAAGGAGCGTGGTGGATTGTCCCGGAGAGAGTTTCTCCAGGCCGAATCTTCCCGTTCAGCGAGAGTTTCTTCGCGCAACAGGGCCAACGTCTTCTCAAGGCTAGGTTCTGCAGGAGAAGGTGGCCGATCTTATGCTTTGGGCTGTAAGGCTTTTTCTGATGAGCTTCGCGCTGTTAGGTGGCCTTCCAAGTTCAAGCCCGGTCACGTGGAGAGGTACAATGGGACCCAAAACCCAGAGGAATTCCTTTCCATCTACGCTACTGCCATCATGGCGGCCGGGGGTGACGAGCTATTCATGGCGAATTACCTTCCGACTGTCCTTGAGGGCGCTGCTCGGACGTGGCTGTTCAATCAGCAAGAGGGTTCCATCTGCTCGTGGGACCAGCTTTGCGATGCTCTGATTGCCAATTTTCAGAGCTGTTACGTACGTCTGGGCAAGGAGGATGATCTGCACCAGATGATCCAGATGAACGGGGAGACCCTCCACAATTTGGTGAAACGGTTCATCAAGATCCGCAACACGATCCTGAACATCTCGGACGAATCTGTTGACCGCGCCTTAAAAAACGAAGTCCGCGATGAGCGGCTCACCCAGGATCTCGAGATCAATGAGACCTGGACCGCCAACGACCTGTTCAAGGCGGCTGACCGCTATGCCAACGCGGCAGAGCGCGTTGGTATAAGAAGGCGTTCGACAAGGGCGAGCTGCCCGCCCAGCCTGGTGTGGATGAGAAGAAGAAGTGGAGCAATGTTCCTGGTGACAAGAAGTCCCAGAATAAGAAAAACAAGGGTGATGCGAACAACACCGTCACAGGTATAGATCGCGCACCTCCTCCCAAGGATGGGCAGAAAAAGCCCAACAATAATTATAAGGGCAAGAAGCCCGCCCAGGGAGGTAATCAAGGCAAGAAAGGTCCAAGTGACCGATTTTGCAAGTTCCACCAACACTACGGGCACGATATACGCCACTACAGGACCTGGGCTGCAAAGCTCGAGGATTTCTACAACGGCAAGGGCCCAATGCCCACCCTGCCCGAACAAGGTGATGCGGGCAAGGACAAGCGCCAAGCCGATGGTGGTGATCGGGACAATGATGATGAATATCAGGAGCCCGTGAACCGCATTGTCGTCATCTTCGGCGGCTCCTCGGCCTATCCCTCTCGGCGCAGCCTCAAGGAAGCTGCTCGGGAGGTCCACAACGTTGAGAAAGGCAAACCACAGCCCGAACCGATGAAGTGGACTGAGGTCCCTATCTCCTTCTCTAACGAGCACAACAAAGCTTGGGTCAACGAAGTTCCTTCCGTCCTCTGGGCAGTTCGCACTACGGCCAGTTGGGCAACCGGGGAAACTCCTTTCCAATTGGTCTATGGTGCAGAAGCCATCCTGCCCGCCGAAGTAGCACTCAGCTCGCCTCGCACGAGCTCGGTCAACTTAGTTGACGCAGAGCAAGAGCGCCTGCCCAAACTCGATCTCCTCGAAGGCACACGCGACCGGGCACAAGTCAGAAATGGCGCGCTACCAGCAAGCTCTTCGCCGGCATGCTGCCAAATCAGTTCGACCAAGGGTCTTGAAGGCGGGCGACCTCGTTCTGCGCCGTGTCCAGAACTTGTCCAATGCCAACAAGCTAACCCCTCGTTGGGAGGGCCCGTTCACGGTCGTTTCTACTGCTCGCCCGGGGGCTGTTCGCGTGGCTATGGAGGACGGGAGAGAGCTGACCAGCACTTGGAACATCGACCAGCTTCGTAAGTTCTTTGTGTAGGTCTTTCTTTGTTTTCTTAGCTTTGCGCTTTTGTAAAACTTCGCGCCTTAGTTCGTCCAAGTCTCTCGGGCTGCCATGTAAAGTTTAATCCATTTAATAGTGAATTTTCGTGGCCCCTGCGCTCTTTTCACTTCTTGTCTTCTCAGACTATCTTTCTCTCTGGTAACACTTGATGGCTGCCCGGTCTTGCGAACTCTTGGCTCCACAATCTTCAGGGTTTCCCTGCCCGTATCCGATTTCTGCAAATTCTCAGACTCAGGGTTGCGTAAACAGCCTTTTCACCTAGCAGCTAAGCCTATTCTCGTAAGCCCTCCGCAGCAGAGGCAGTTGCTGTTAGGCACAATCACTTGGCAAAGTCTGTTCTCGTAAGCCCTCCGCGGCAGAGGCACTTTCCTTGTTCGATTCTCTTTGAAATTGCCTAACTTACGTCGACGAGCAGTCAGTAGAATGAGTCGATCAAGATGCGGGTGTCGCTCTATCTCTCTACGCACGTACTCGAATTCGCAAACTTAGGTTTTAGAGCATCGTCCGTACCGGGGGCTAGGGTGTCGCTCTTTCTCTTGTGCACCTGTTCGGGTTCACAAACTCAGGTTTTCGAGCAGCTGCACAACGGGGGCTAGGAGTTAGGCTAAGCGTTCTACCGGTTTTCTAAAACTTCCTAGCGCTGTTCGCCTTTCTTCTGTTCGTTCTTGTCTTTTTGCTGCTCTTTTTTGCAGGGAAAAGGTAAGTTCGCATTAACAAAAGTTTCAGGTACAAGGCCCTTTCGGGTTACAGCCGCGGTGCTACTTAGGAGTAAGCTGCTCCTTTAGCTCCTCAATTTCCAACTTGAGGCGCACCGTGCCCATCGAGTCGAGCAGGGGTGGGCGAGGGTACGGCGCGTCGTCGGCGGTGGTCCGGAGCTTGAGGTAGTAGCACCCGAGCGCCGAAGCGGCGGAGCTGCTCCTCGTCACTGTATAATAGTGGAGGAACAGCCCCACCGGTGGATCAACTCCCAGGTAGCCCTCGCACAGGTGTGCGAAGACAGCCATCTGGAGGATCGAGTTGGGGTTCAGATTTGCGACCTCCAACCCGCTGATGTTCAAGAAAGCTTCTACAAAGTCGCTCTCAGGGGACCTCAACCCGAACAGTGCAAACTGTTCGAAGCTGACAAACTCCCCCTCGAGCGGCTCTGGAGTTTCCTCTCCCCCGGGCAGCCTCCAGCTACCGGCGTCGATGTGTCCCTCCTCCTCCCAAGTCTTCAAGTCTTCCTCGGTCAAGCTAGTGGCGATGAATTTGGCCATAGCGGTTCCCAGGTTTGGACGAGTGGCTTGGGAGCGAGTGTTGGCTGTTGATGCTGAGCGCGATTGAAATTAGGGCCTGGGAGAGAGAAGATGTGCAAGAGCAGAAGTGGCGAGCCGCGGGCGGCTTGGGTGCTTTTATAGACCCAAACGAGCAGCTCTGCAACGGATCTTTGCCACGGAACGGCTAGTTTTTTACCACAACGGCTAGGTAAAAACGGTCGCCTGTTTTCACTGCGCAGCGATAGTTACCGTTGAGTTCTGCCAACGGCTATTTTTCCCAGTGTCTGCGCTGAAGGCTGAGTGCTCTACTCGGGCAGATGTGATTCCCTGTTCAATGCAACCGAGTTGCTCGGTACTGATCGGGTTTGTTCGGTCCCGAACAAGTTCTGTTCGGTTGAACCATAACCTGTTCGGTCGATTGTTGTTTGTCTTTGTAGCAGCAAAATTTTCCTCTTCGTGACTTAGAGTCTCAAGAGGAAGACCCCACTCTGGTGAGATATTCCACTTGAGTCTCGAGGGCTAGCTGTCGGGGATAAAATCACGGCTCATTGCCATGGTCCACTCCCTGACGGCCTAATCAAACAGCCTACCAGGACCCAGCTCCCTGGAAGGTTCTATCTGGCCTATGTGCATCCTGCCAAACAGCTTCCAGGCTGGCACGGTGTGTAATGGCCAAGGCATCGTGTTTGAGTCCGTCTCGAACAGGAGTTCTGCACGGCTACGTGAAGACCCGGACGTTGGTTTCCCGGATTGGAATAGGAGTCGTGATCCCCAAGAATTGGAGTATACCATATCTACCGTAGGTTGCATTTGGCATGTATGAGTTCGTTACGATCTCGTAGTTAGCCCGGCCCGATATTCCTCGGTAGGTCGATTATTCACCACTATATAAGCCGAGCCCCTACGGCGTGTAGAAGGGACGAGATCTTTGCATACTACTTCCTGTACGCACGTATTCTCGCCGAGACTTGTTCATCTCGTCGAGTTTCATCTTGTAATTCTCTTTGATATAAAGAAAGGCTGGACGTAGGGCTATTATCTCTCCCGAGAGGCCTGAACCAGGATAAAAACCCTTGTCTCCCTGTCGCTCGTTGATTGCTGTTCGTGCTGTTCGGCGTGTCTCCTATCTCCCCTTTTTCAAGAACCTTAATCGACTTGAGATCGATATCTCAACCGTCGACACAATTCATGTGTTTTATCAAAAAGACAAAAACCCTAACTCATTTCCTTCACCTTCTACACCTGGTGTTGCTCCCTCCATTCATTATCCCACTGATTCATCACCCATGCCATCCCAACTACACTGCCACCAAAGCAATGCCGACCGTTCCCTAAGAACGCATCCAAAAACTTAGACCTTTTATAACATTATAGATGCTTTGTGAAAGTTTTAGGGCCAACAATCTAACGACTTTTAAAATATATCACATGCGAACTTGGTTTTTAGATTTAAGAATAGATTGTCTTTCAAGTAGCTAAACAATTTTTTGGAATTGTTTGGCCTCTTAGGTTGTTCGACATAATTGGACGTTCCTAGCCTACAACCTTTGTTGCACGACCACCTCCGTATCGCTTTGATACGCTACCTTGTTTCTTCCATACCTACTCCCCTCACTCACTCTCTCCCCCCCTTTCTCTGTCTCTGGTGGTAGCAGGGTCTCATTATATTCAGAGAAGGAGATGACTAGATTTTAAGAACATATTGTTTCCTAGATTTGTAGAAGAGGTTCAAGGTAGCTACATGGGGAAGATGTAATACACTTGGATTAAAACATTGCCCTAGTACATATGAAACATAGTTTTTTGATACGGTGAAACATGGGTTTACTTTGGTGAAGCACTTGCAAATAATATATTATCTGCTCTTGTGAAACATTAATTTTTCCCCGCCAAAAAAAATTTTTTTGCTCTAGTGAAATATGGTTTGTTATTGTGAAACATTTGATTGTATAAGGTGAAACATCATTCAATAAAATGCAGAAACATTGCTTCGATGATGTTTCATTAGTACTTTAATGATATTTCATCACTATTCCTACTATACTCCCATGATGTTCCACCAGTACTCTGCCCATGTTTCATCGATTGCTTCACGTGTTTAATCAGGACATTAATTGCTTCGACAATGTCTTACATTCGTACGTGCATTGTGTTTCCTTAAGTTACTTCCAGCATGCTTCCACATTTCACTACTTATTCTCCTAGTTAAGCTTCCAAAAGTATCCTATTTTTGCTATGCATCCAAAGTCCAATCCCTGGTCAAATCTAAACTTGTAAAGGATTTCTTAATAGAAACCTTTCAAAGTAGCTTCTCTTAAGAAATGAGAACCTTATTTATCACTCGCAGTTAGCCTTTACCTTATCTGCCACCACAAATTTTGGCTTTCCTTATTTGCCATCATCTCAAAAACTTCTCCTTAATAAGTAGGAGTAACAACATTATTGATCGGTCAACATGTGAAAGAGCTATATAAAAAAAAAGAAGAAAAATTGATTTTATACCACAAAAATAATCTGATACACCTAAACACCACCGAAAAATCTCATATTACATCTTTCTATCGTTCTGTCCATAAATTCATTAACTTTCTCGGTCGACGTTGTCGCCAGCGATGCAATATATATCCACGCAGTGGTACCAGGTTCCAGTGTCGGAGGTAGCTAATGATCTCCACGTCATTGGTGAATGCCTCATCCCTGTCCTGCATGTGCAGATCGAGGATTTTCTTAACAGTGAGCACTGACTCGTCACAGCCGATGGTGTTTTTGCTCGACAACACGGCAACACGCCGGTCGTCAACGCCAGCTGCCAACGTCGAACAACATTGAGCATTTGAGCACGTGTTCGGCATAGGGCACGATGCCTGACGTGGGTGTTCATGTTCAAACGCCCGAGTGCCTGGCTTAATACCAGACCGAGAGGTGAGAGCGTCACCGGGAATCCCTAGCGCCCTATTTTGGTATTGGCTATACGGAGCAACCGACCGAATTTCGACGGTGCGTCTAGGACTAGATTTGTGCTAACAAAACGTGTCATTTTCTTTCCTGTTCATCTTTATTTATACTAGTTCCTAAATCCTAAACATAGAAGCTTACAAATAAGAAATAATAAGGATAAGAAACCAACTCTAATTCCTACTCCAAGTCAATCTACTCAAAGCTGATCTCTACTGGAGGCTGCCGCTTGCTTCTTGGGTTCGGCCCTAGTCGTCGTCGCCCCCTTTCTGGGTCCCTCGTCGCCGACAACCCCCTCCTGAGCTTGGGCCTGGCTGAGCCTTTTCTTGCAATAAACCCGATGGGGCCAAACCATATCAATGCCCGACGCTGTACAGCGATGTCGTATGTAGGGACCAAAAAATCAAGTTGAATCCTCTGTGTTTTATTTGTTCTAGTCCCTAGATCAATTAGCTAGAACACAAAGATTTACAGTACTTGGGTCATAACCATAGCGATTAAAACAGTATTATAGAAATGTATCAGCCACCATGTCATTTATTACAAAGTTTTGGCACGCGGGCCATCAACATCGAAAACATTATTCATGAAAAACCAAATAAAAATTCAAGTCCCACAAACATGTTGTAGGTACGCGGTGCTAGACGTTCTCAAGATTCTCATCCTGCACTCCTTCGGTGAAGACCTCATCATCATACAATTCTCCATAGGCGCGGGCGTTCATCTGTCGATGTCCTGCTCGTTGGAATGAGAAACCCGCATGAAAGACGGGGTGAGTAGACGAATACTCAACAAACAAGGCTTACTGTTTGCAACTAAGTTTTGCAAAGGAAGGGTAGGGTTCTCTTGCATAAAGCTAGCTTTATAAGGTTCCCTATGTTTTCAAAACATGGAAAACGTTGAAAACAAACCTTGGAATCATTTCATCTTCAAAATTTTGGCAACTGCCGGTTTTGCCCTAGTGGCTAGTCACGGCTCCCCACCGTGCACCTATAGTCCCTACTCACAGTCTCCTTGTGAGGAGAAAACAAAACACACACTCTATAAATATTTGGAAAACAAAATGTTAAAACTATCAGAGAGGCAGCTCTCTGTCGTTTGCCCTTTACCTCGAGTAAGGCTATCATGATAATTGTACCCATGTGATATAATGCACTCCCATCAGACAGCTTCGTAACGAGACCGATGCACTAGACCGAGCTGGGTTCCGCCTCCCGCGGCTGAGTCGTGCCGGCCTAGGCCAAGCGTCGTGCCTCGCGCGCCTCGCACGCTGGCCTAGGCCACACACGCTGGCTGGGTCGCCTCCCCTCCATGGGACATCCCCTCTCCTAGGCTATGCATCGCGCCATAACCGCGGCTGGCCTGCCGCCTCGACCTCGCGGTGGCTTGCCCCGATCTGCCGCCTGGCCTGCTCCCTTCCCCCGCTTCTAGGCCGCACACGTGCCGAAATGGCCGCCTCACCCAGTGCCTCCCCTACTAGACTGCCACCACGCCTGACCGAACTGGGCTGCACGTGCACACAGCCTTCTCCCCTACGCTCCATGGGCCGCCACCACGCCTCAACACCTCCCTCTCTCTCCCTCTTTGCTTCTTCTCCCACACTGGTAACAGCTCGGCTCGCCGGTGGCCCGAAAACCCAAAAAGTGAATTCACGCTAAAGCCTAGATAAATTAGGAGGAAAGAAGAGGGAAGTTTATACTAAGAAGGCCAGTGGATTCGAAGGGAACAGCCAAACTTGACGAGCTTTCTCCTGTGACGAATCCACGGGCCTTCGGTCAACGTCATCTGCAGGTCAAGACAAAAATGGGTTGCTTAGGATATTCCGTCTTGAACGATGAGGATCGCAGTCTTACAGAGAGAGAATTTGAGGATCAACCAAAAGAGTAGGGGAGGGATGTATGTCGTCTTTTAAAAGAACCGAGGGAAGGTGGGAGAGGAAAAGGATCGGGACATAGAAAATTGAGCAAGTCGTGCTATCATGGCTATTGTGGTGACTGGGCCTCAAATTTGCTTACCTTTGAAACCCATCCTATGAAACTGCGCTACTCCCTGGATCAGTACACTAGTGCCTCACATTACATAGCTGGATCATCACATACAATACCAAATGAAATTTATTACAAACAGAACATAATTACCATGTTCTAGTACTTACAACCATCAGTCTTGGGGACTATTTTATTACAACAAAAGTGATGTTTTCTAGCTGAAGCTATGCCATGATTACAACTGAGGATCCTAGACTATGAATGTGACCTCCGGACTGCAGGAGAGCCCAAGTCTGGCCGGGATCGTCGAACGCTAGATCACCTTCCTGGTGACACGCGTAGTCTCCATCTTCCGGGTCTCCATAATCTAAAAGAGTGAGTTGGTGCTAGGGTAAGTGCGCAAACAAACCGCACTTGCAAGATAACACCATCCTTAATGCATAATAGTGATAAAGGCTATATAGTGGAGTCATGGTTATTTTCTTTGTGGAAAATTAAGTTTTAGAATTAATAAATATGTATAAAAACCTAACCTAGCCATTTTCAAAAAGATACCTCCAAAAGGATGTCGAGGAGAGATTATATCAAAAGTTCGTATTCTCATTATTTAAGCCACACAGGCACCCTCTACATATAATTCTCGTATCCCATCTTCTTTCACCACACCATCATTCCGGGTCGGCAATCCCCGTTGTGAACCACTATCTTTCCCGAGCTCCCGCGAACTGGTGACCCAACCCACCTCGCTGATTGCCGTTCAACGGGCATTGGTCCCTATAATCCACCTCGGTAGATAGGGTCAGATCACTACACAAGAGACGGCATGATTCACCTTCCCCTCAGGATTGGTAAAAAGGCTACACAAGATTGTTAGGTTACACAAACCTGTATATGGTTACACAAACCACCAATCATGTGCTTCCGTGCGATGGCCACGCATTGTGGTGTTAGGGGCCATATATTACACAACGAAAATGGTCGGCAGTTTTCCGCTGTGCTCAACACATGAGCACCCTTCCAGATGAGCCCAAACTCCATCTGGTTATTCCACATTCTCATATTTACCTCTTACATAGGTAATTGTTTTATAGATGATACTTCTGGGTCCACCCTGCCCATCACCCTTCTCTTCCATCAATCCAATTCCCGTTTCCCGTTACCCATATATCCACATACCATAGCTCAAACCATTAACACTCTAACACATGCACAGAGCAAAATTCATCAGGATCAAGGTGTGTATTGTCATCATGTCCACCGGTGAGTTTTGGCTCACCAGTGCGGAATTGGATACCCGATTAAATCATTAAGACCTAAGCAAGTCTAAGCAGATTTTACCCAAGACTAGAAAGTCTAAAAAAATATATAATATGTGGGCAATTAATCAACCATGATATCAAGGAATCATGTATGTCAAACAAATAGAACAAGGACAGGGCATGATATCATCATGATTAACAAGACGGACAATTTCCAAAACATAGCGAGCATGCAATTTTATATTTAAAACAAGATAATTTAGTAAAACATGGGTAGAAGAATGAGCTAGAGTGTTAACTCGCCTTGGTAATCAGTGGAATGTACTTGGCTTGCTTCCGGATATTCTTCTTCCGAAACCGGGTCGTCTAACAGAGTAGAGATTCCCAAATTCATAGACACTCTAAATAATGTACAAGTGAAAATGCAGGGCTGAGTATCGATCTTAGGTAAAAGTGCTAAGTTTGGTGTCTGGGATGGTTAAGGGTGAAGTTACCCAAAATATACCTAGGAAATTCCCCTAAAAAAATGTGAATAAGCTTATACCCATATCTTTAATATATTCAGAGACTCTTCTATAATCCAATACCTAATTTCATAATTTTTCCAGGGTGTGGAGTGTTCCCAGTATATGAATTTTTCTAGGAATTTTTGGAGCTATTCTACTATTTTTAATAAATAGATATCTTTTTTTGGGATTTCCTAAATCAATTAATCTCTGGAAAAACAACTGGAACAGTAATGGGCTAAGTCCACCACTGTGTGTGGAGCGACGGCGTGGCGAGGCCCAGCTGAAGGAGCAGCGCTCCCGGCCGACATGACCCATCTGGCCAGCCCGGCCCATCCGCGGCGACGTTGAAGGCGCCTTGACGAAAGGCGCTTCCACATGATCCAACACGTAGGGCCACGGGCCCATTGGACCGGGACTCAGAACCGAGCGGAGAGAAATAGAGCAGAGAGGGAGAGAAACTAGCAAGTGGGTCCCAGCGACTAGTAAACTCTCGGCGCTGTGGGATGATGATGTCATCGTCTTCAACCTCTCGCCGGCGGCGCAACCGAAAGGAAAATCCACGGCTTGCCGGCGCTAGGGACTTTGCCATTGGTTGTAGGTGATACCTACGGGTTCAGTGAGCCTATGCGCATCTAACGGTGCTCATGGCACAGCCTGAGGTGACCGGACGCGGCGGCGCCATTGACGGCGGGGGCAGAGCGGCATGGCATCAAACGGCGGTGACGCAACCATTCGGTTCCGACCAAATGGAAAGGCGAATTGGACACAGGAAGACATGGGCATGATTACCGTGGCTCTGACGAGGACGGAATAGGCTTGGTTTGACACGGCGGCGAATGACCTCGAAACGACTCCAAGTAGAGCAAAGACGGCGAGGCAGCTCCGGCAACGCTCTAGTGAAATTGATCGAGGGGAAACGATCGTGAGATGGCGAGGAACCTTTGGGCGGAAGGAATTGGAATAAGCCATACCGTAGAGGAAGATATCGACGGCGACCGATTCGGCTTGCTCCGGCTCCGGCGAGCAATTCTGGGCAATATGCTTGCTCCGGCGACGTGAGCGTTGGGCAGCGAGCACAGTGGGTCACCAAGGATGAAGGAGAGGAGGCAGAGGCGCTCGGGAACGAAGCAAACATGAGAAAGAGGAAAAATGAGGCAACGGTATGGTTTTTATACCGGCGGCGACTATGCCGGCTTGCCGATGACAGTAAACCAGGGTTTAAGCGGCAGGTGCTAGGTGGCAACGTGTGCTTGCGCCACAGCTTTGCATGGCCACGAGCTGTTGACACCGAAGCAGAGGGAGAGGGGGATGAGCGTCGCCGATGAGAAAGAGAGTGAGCAGTGGTAGGGAGAAACAGAGAGAGAGAGAACGGGCTGGGCCATGATTTGGCCCAAGATCAGCCCAACCGAGGCCCAATACGTGAATAGCTTTAGAATTTGAATTTTGCACCAAAATTTTATTAGGGATTGTTTTTTAGTTCTACCAATTTCGATTCAAATTCTCTAATCGGCTCAATTTGGGATGTTACATGTGGTGTGCGTGAGATCGTGTATATAAACCATGTATTAGCTGATGATTAAGTTAAGAGAGAAAAGGCAATAAGTGAGTTGTGGCTGTTGTGCCACAAAGACTGTGCTCTTCCACGTGATCGAAAGTGCTACTTGTGTCTGCTGAGATCGCGTGTGTGCGCGCCCACCGAGGTAAGGGTGGAGATATGTCAACCCTCAAATTTAAGTTACCTTGAGAGTCAGAATCACATGCACTAGTCCCTGGATCGGTACACTAGTGTGGAAGATCACATAGCCGATACAAGCACACATCGTTAATTATAATCCCTGAATATTGCTGGGAAACGGGTACGCTGCGTGAGCGCAAAATCAAAATTTTATACCACGAATCACCCAAGAGCACATGCAAGTAGAGGATCACAGATCGTTACCCTTGATGCGTAGATGCAGTGGAAGCAGTTTCTCGCGCGTAGAGGAAATAGACGTACTCGTCCAGATCACCACCGAGTGCTCGCCTGTGCTCGCCGAGTGCTCGCCGGTGTTCACCAAGTGCTCACCGATGTCTCACCTGTGCTCGCCGACGATCCAACCGAATAGCGCGTCCGCGCACGGCAGCGCCTCTAGCGGTATCCACACGTACCGAGCAGGAACGCCTCACGGGGTGTGCTAACACCTCGTCGTGAGGCTAGGGTTTCTGGAGAGCAGGAGGGGCGCGCGACGGCTGGGCGTTGTGAAGGCTCAACTATTCTTATATAGTCACGCTAGTGAGCTTCGGCCCGCTAGGGTTCTATCTCCTACACAGATCATATCCACGTACAAACCCGTTAAACAGTTTCAACCCATTAAGTGTGTGACCCGTTAGGTTCAGTACAAGTCGGCCGTGGATTCGGAAACCGTTTTCAATCCACAGATCAACAGCGGCAGCTAGCAGTACGTATTGACCCCCAAATGCACAGAATCAATATTCGGCTAAACCTTGATACACTCATATACCGATCCCTTTGCCACCCGATACCAGTCTTGCTCAAGACGAGATGCGCGCCACCCTTGTTGATAGCTCGACCAATTCACTCGGCAATGGAATGAATACATACCATGACTAACTCCTTAGTCATATTAGCACGGCCGTGCGCTTTTCCTATCTTGTTATCACACCATGACTAACTCCTGTTATCGAGTAGGGGCAAATTCCATCTTGATTATCATACCCCTGGCTATGTATCGTGGCATACCCAGTAGTCACCTTTATAACTACCCTGTTACGGTGTAGTGTTTGATGATATCAAAGTATACGAGTCAACATGCTGGGCATCCATGACAATCTCAGGTCTAAGGACCATATAGGCGTACCACTCAAGACTATACGCTGATGGCGCTACAAGAGATAACAACTCACAGCGTCTCGGAGTAGGTCTATCTTACTGCCCATGTTCTCCAACATGCATCCATACTATTGGTTTGATATCTCTATATCTATGGTATGTGAATTATTACCATCAACCAATACGTATGCTGTTCAATTCATAACCGCTCCTCGTAATGATATGGATCAGGGACCCGTTTAGAATAATCACTTAACAATGCGTTTCACAATCAAGGCGTACCCAATGGACAAAGTCATGACATTTATTCAGGGAACCGATAAACAACGTTATGATATGTACATGAACAAAGACGTGGTACAATCATCACTATGATTAATCTAGGTCATATCCCTTTCAAATATTGCATACCAAGTTACGCCCTTGGGCGAATTTAGTAAGGCGATCAACAATAGCCTTTTAATACAAAACAAAGTTTAGAGTAGTGCAGCTATCCAAACTATCTACGCAAAAGAATATCTCCATGGCAATGTGACTTGCAAGCGTCCG
This sequence comes from Raddia distichophylla, assembly GCA_005191435.1. Taxonomy (NCBI): domain Eukaryota; kingdom Viridiplantae; phylum Streptophyta; class Magnoliopsida; order Poales; family Poaceae; genus Raddia; species Raddia distichophylla. The sequence continues at coordinate 657,997 of SPJY01037201.1, read as the reverse complement.
GAGCAACCCTAAGACTCATCAGGCCCACCGAAGTCCTGTCCATCGTCTTCATGACACTCGTAAGGATCCACCTCGATCCCATCGTCTAAAGGAATGTAAATAGGCGAGGTCAGCGTCATCCAAACGTTGGCTAGTTAACACTTCCCTTAATGGTTTAAATTGTTTAAAATTACCCTATCTTGCATCAGGTATTTAGTAGACTTTATATCTCAAGGGTTTAACATCATAACAATGCATCCCAAGCCCCCAACTAAACAACCGATCTTTTCGACCAACCCTAATTAGACCAACCCTCCACCAACATACACCTGACTTTATACTTCACCACACCAAACTCCTCGTTGCCCCCAACATTACCTAAGTACACCATCCTTTTAGGATTTGGCAATCCTATTGTGGACCACACTTGCCATAGACTGCCCGCCTCGGCCTATGGGGTTGCCAGCCCGCACTAGCCTAGCGTCATCATGGGAAAGTGTGGCCTCCATCACAGCCAGTGACGACCAATGCCGGTCCCTATCGAGAATGGTCCCAGAGGGCCTGCGCAGAGCGCTCAAAACCTGTACTCTGAGCGATGGCCACGTGTTATGTTGGAACCATCCTCCAGATGGCAGCGATCACCCCGCCACGCGTGTTCTTCTGCGCTCCTCCTGGGTAAGCCCTGGTTAAGCCCAGCACAAGGCACCTCGTGCCTTAATCATCCTTTAGGATGTCATCTAGGGGCAACCTTCCAACCATCTAGTCTCCACTTCTTTAAACCCAGACATTACCACATCAGGTCTATCCCGACCAATCGACCAAACCGGATCGACACCCATAGCCATGCCCACAACCACATCCAGCCCATCATGCATCTACTAGCCCTAACTATCACATGTCATAGCAATTTTAATGAAAGAATGAATAACCGGTGAATATCGGTTCACCATTTTGTTGCTATTTTCCAGAAGATTTGTTTAATCCTAAGAAAGTCTAAGCAGGTTCTACCCAAAAGGTAGGGTTAAAGTTGTTACCAAACTACTCTTAGGCTAACAAGGATTATGACAATCAAGGCAGTCATAAAGGCCAAATAATTCAAGGGCAGGCATGTATAAGTACTACATGATTAACAATTAGGCAGGTAAATAAGCATGCTTTTTAAATATTAAACAATTTAGTTTCAGAAAACTAGGTAATAGACAATGAATAAGTCAATGTTAATCCCCACTAGGAAAGTCACAATCCTTCCCTAATACGGGTAAACATCTATAAGAGTAAGTGTTAACTCGCCTTGCTCAGGTGGAAGGTCTTCCTCAGTGTCTCTGAACATTCCCTCGGGATTGCCTACGTCTAAGCAAGCACACAATCCAATAATTACTCACTGGTGCAAAACGGAAGAACATGATGCATGCACGTGACCTAGGTTCTATCCTCGATACTAATGTATATGGTCATATAATGATGCTAACTTCCGTATGATATGCAATGCATGTCCGAATGTATTAATAAATAATATTACCATTATATAATAGTCTAACTATACCCCAAAATACAATTTCATACGATATAGTAGTAACTGAGTGATTAGGGTTTTATGGTGACATACGATGTGTCGACGGTTGAGATATCGATCTCAAGTCGCTAAGGTTCTTGAAGATTGAGATAGGAGACACGCCAAACAATGCGAACAGCAACGAACAGGAGACGGGGGGTTTTTATCCTGGTTCAGGCCTCTCGGGAGAGATAATAGCCCTACGTCCAGCCTTTCTTATATATCAAAGGTGAATACAAGAGGTGGCTCGACGAGACGAACAAGTCTCGGCGAGATTGTGTGTGTACAAGTAATCTTATATGCCAGATGCGTCTAAGTCGTGCGACTCGTGCCCTCTACACACCGTAGGGGCTCGTTTATATAGTGCGATACAAACCGACCTACCGAGGAATATCGGGCCGGGCTAACTAGGAGATCATAACGAACTCATACATGCCAAATATAACCTACGGTAGATAAGGTAATCTCCTAATCTTGGGGATCACGACCTCCAATCCAATCCGGGAAACCACGTCCGGGTCTTCACGTAGCCGTGCAGAAGTCCTGTTCGAGACGGACTCAAACACAATTCCTTGGCCGTTACGCATCATGCCAGCCAGGAGGCTGTTCGGCAGGATGCATATGGGCCAGATAGAACCTTCCAGGGAACTGGGCCCTGGTAGGCTGTTCGACTGGGCCGTCAGGGAGTGGGCCATGGCAATGGGCCGTATTTTTATCCCCGACAGCTAGCCCCCGAGACTCAAGTGGAATATCTCACCAGAGTGGGGTCTTCCTCTTGAGACTCCAAGTCACGAAGAGGGTATTTCTCGTGCTACAAGCGACCGAATAGGTTAAGGTTCAACCGAACAGGACGTGTCCGAGACCGAACAAAACCTGCCCAGTACCGAGCAACTCTGTTGCATCGAACAGGGAACTGCATCTGTCCGAGCAGAACACTCAGTCTTCAGCGCGGACACTGGAGAAAATAGCCGTTGGCAGACTCCAACGGTAACTTCCTATCGCTGCGCAGTGAAAACAGGCGACCGTTTTACCTAGCCGTTGCGGTAAAAACTAGCCTTTTTGTGACAAAAACCGTTGCAGAGCCGCTCATACGGGACTATATAAAAGCACCCAAGCTGCCCGCGGATAGCCACTTCCGCTTTCGCGCCTTTCCTCTCTAAGCCCTAGTCCCAACCGCGCTCAGCATCAAGCACCCAAACTCCACCACCAACCCTGCTCGTCCAGCCCTAGGAACCGCTATGGCCAAATTCACCGGCACTAGCCTGACCGAGGAGGACTTGAAGGTCTGGGAGGAAGAGGGCCATATAGACGCTGGTAGCGGGAGGCTGGCCGGAGAGGAGGATACTCCGGAGCCGCTCGAGGGAGAGTTTGTCAGCTTTGAACAGTTCGCACTGTTCGGGTTGAGGTCTCCTGAGAGCGACTTCGTCGAGGCCTTCTTGAACATCAGCGGATTGGAGGTGGCGAACCTCAATCCGAACTCCATCCTCCAGATGGCCGTCTTCGCACACCTATGCGAAGGCTATCTGGGCATCGATCCACCGGTGGGGCTGTTCCTCCACTATTATACAGTGATGAGGAGCAGCTCCGCCGCTTCGGGGCTGGGATGTTACTACCTCAAGCTCCGGGCCACCATCGACGACGCGCCGTACCCCCGTCCGCCGCTGCTCGATTCAATGGGCGTGTGGTGGACGAGGTGGTTCTACAGCCGGCGAAGCGACGACAGCAAGCTTGTCTTCACCGGGCAAGCGCCGGCAAAGGGAACGCCAATGCCTCGGCCGGAGATGACCGACGAGGACTGGTATCTGACACGGAAGATAGCTTCCCTCGTGAGCCTCGGGCTCACGGGCAGGGAGATTATCCGTGACTTCACAGCGAACAGGATCTGTCCGCTGCGGAGGCGATCCTATCCCTTCTACAAGATAGAGGGATGGGAAGACATTACGAGGGAGAGCACGGGTAAGTACCTTTAAGACTCGACCTCTTTTTGACAATTTCATCCGAACAGGAACTAAAATACTTTTCTTCCGTTCGGGCAGAGCAACCAACAGAGGCATGGGTCGCAGAGCGGGTTGATTCCATGCTCAAGGCTGCGAAGAAGGACGGCGAGGTCACCGGCGAGGTGGTTTTCACCTGTCCACGCAACGTACTCGTCCGCACAGACGAGGTAAGTCACATAACTCAACATGTGTTGCTGGACTGGTACCGTTGAACAAGCTAACATCCGTCTCCCAAATGATCAGGAGAACCAGCTGATCCTTGGAGGGATCGTGGAGGAGCTCTCCGGTTCCGAGAAGGAGAAGACGAAGAAGGGCCGGACCAAGGCGGCCGCAAAGCCCAAGGTGACGGTCGAGCCGACGCGGAGCTCGCCACGCCATGGCCATCTGCCCTCGAAGAAGCCCCCTGCCGCAACGAAGCGCGCCGAACAGGTCAAGCAAGTGCGCGGCCAGCCAAGCGGAAAGCGGCCAAGCCCCTCCCTCCTTAGCGAACAAAGCGACGAGGAGGTAAGGACCATGACGCTCTGGCTTAAGCGTTATGCACAGGCTCACCCGGGCCATATGGCACGGTTGCAACAGGCCGCCGAGCAAAGGAGGCTTGAAGAAGAAGTTGCGCGCAAGGAAAGGCTTCTTGCGTTGCGCGAAAAGAGCGCCCAGCTCACCAGGGAGCTGAGTTCATCGCCGCGAACATCCAGGGGCCAAGGCGATCAAGCCGCTATGGAGCCCCCGAGGAAGAGGCGGAAGGTTCCGGCGAAGAAGATCAAGATCAAGCCTTCCACGGCAGGTATGCAGCGCTAAACCTTTCGGTTCCACGCTCAACCTGGCAGCGTAGGATTAATCCTGTTCCTCGTCCATCAGCTGTCCAAGAGGAGGTTGCCACGGACGACGTGGAAACAGCGATCGAGCGGTCCTTGCTACCCGAGCATCTGCACGGTGCGTCGCGAGCAGTTCGGATGGCCAACCTCAAAGACAAGCTGGCAGCGTGGAGCTTGCTCCCGCCAGGCTCCAGCGACCAGCTCGACGCGCTGAAGGGCGCGGTGGAGCGGCTGGAGGCAGAAGAGGCGGCGGCGCAAGGCGCCACGGGCAGCAGAGCCAAGGAATTGGCTCCGCCAGTTGCCCAAGGTGGGGCCGAACAGGCGGAAGAAGAGGAGGAGAGGCAGGAACGCACGGGCGATAGCTCGCCCGCCGTGACTGCCCCAAAATGAGCACGGGCCCGTGCGGGGAGAACAAGGCGGACAAGTCGCCGCGTAGGCCCTATCCGCCACGAGCGAGGCTTTTTGACCCATGGTCTCGAGGATCGCCTGCGCCGAAGTCTGAAACGGCGACTTGGACAGGTAACCCTCAAACCAAGATATTTTCTGATCGGGCTAAGGTTGCCCAAGGTCTTAATTTAGTCTTCTCTCTTTCAGTTCATGGGAGGCACCCCGTGTCTTAATCATCTTTCAGGATGTCATCTAGGGGCAACCTTCCAACCATCTAGCCTCCACTTCTTTAAACCCAGACATTACCACATCAGGTTTATCCTGACCAATCGACCAAACCGGATCAACACACCCCATAGCCATGCCCACAACCACATCCAGTCCATCATGCATCTACTAGCTCCAACTGTCACATGTCATAGCAATTTTAATGAAAGAATGAATAACCAATGAATACCAGTTCACCGTTTCGTGGCTATTTGCCAAAAGATTTGTTTAATCCTAAGCAAGTCTAAGCAGGTTCTACCCAATAGGTAGGGTTAAAGTTGCTACCAAACTACTCTTAGGCTAACAAGGATTATGATAATCAAGGCAGTCATAAAGGCCAAATAATTCAAGGGCTCGCATGTATAAGTACTACATGAATAACAATTAGGCAGGTAAATATGCATGCTTTTTAAATATTAAAAAATTTAGTTTGGGAAAACTAGGTAATAGACAATGAATGTCAATGTTAATCCCCACTAGGGAAAGTCGCAATCCTTCCCTAATACGGGTAAACATCTATAAGAGTAAGTGTTAACTCGCCTTGCTCAGGTGGAAGGTCTTCCACAGAGTCTTCGAACCTTCCCTCAGGATTGCCTATGTCTAAGCACACATACAATCCAATAATTACTCACTGGTGCAAAACGGAAGAACATGATGCATGCACGTGACCTAGGTTCTATCCTCGATACTAATGTATACGGTCGGATAATGATGCTAACTTTCGTATGATATGCAATGCATGTCCGAATGTATTAATAAATAATATTACCATTATATAATAGTCTAACTATACCCCAAAATACGATTTCATATGATATAGTAGCAACTGAGTGCTTAGGGTTTTACGACGACATACGATGACGGCACGTCATAATATGGCCTATATACGAAGTTAAGTTTATCGGAGTTGGCAATTTCTAAGTGCTCCTAAGTATATGGTGTAACTCTAAGTTATAAATAATTTAATGCTTTTTTCTATGGTTAGCACCAAATTTAATTAATAAGGAATTTATTTTATTATTTGATGGTGTTTGGCCAATTAACTCTCTATTATATTTGGGCAAAAAATGTATCCTTATAATGTTCTATATCTATTAGAGCATCTATCTTCCTTACTTTATTTCCTTGTGATTTTCTAGGGCCAGGCTCTATTTTTATATTCATAGAAATTATCCTAAATCTATTTAAGCAACTTCTACTTAGGAAATCTAACCATTCTTAAATAACAGTGCATAAAAGTAATTCAAGCGGTTGGTTTCATAATTTTGTAAAATCCAAAACGGCCTAATCTATTTATCCAAATTTTTCTAGAATTTTTGGGAGTCTTTAGCTATTTGAAATAAATCTATAACCATTTCTGTAATTAAATATCTGGTTAAATCAGTGGAAAAAGATTAATCCGCATCGAGCCAAGCCAGCCAACAAACCAGCCCAGTGACGGTTTCGGCCCACAGCCTGGTCATGCGCTACGCACGCCTGAGCTGCGCGGCATACGCCAAAGGCATATTCTGCGGGCGCACAACCGCTACGGTGCTGACGTCGCACCTAGTGCTTGTCCACTTAACCTGACCGGTGGGCCAAGGGCCCATTGTCAGTGACTCAAGGCCTACGGATCTCAGTGTGCGCGCGAACTAGTAGGTGGGGCCCGCATGACAGCGATTCAGCACATTTGTTTCCGCACGAATCTTGGTGCACATCGAACGATCCTCCGTCATTGTCTTCCTCAGGCCCATCGACGTGGCCGATGGCGGCGGGATTCAACGCGGCGGCGCTACAGCCCTATTCCGGCCGTGTGCATGCACACTCTCACATCTACTGCTTCCTACGGTCCTAACGACGCCCTCGCCGAGGCCGGAGATGGCCGAACGCAGTTGTGCGATGAGCGGCGGCGGAGCTGAAGGCTCGCCGGAGTTGCCACACCTATCCACTAATCTACAGGCTATGGAGATAGATGGGGAGCAAGAAGAGGGGTAGGCGATGCTCACCGTGCTCAAGGACGAGCTCATGGCGTAGTGTAGGCGGCTGGCAATGAGGATCCCGGCGGCGACCAAAACAGGGGCATCCTCACCACGGCCCCACCGAGCGGCTCCACTGAAATCAAGCAAGCCGATGGGTTAGGGGAGAGATGAGAATGCTCGGGATGAGAGGAATTGATCTGTGGCTCACGGAATCGATGAGACTTCCTCGGCGCTGGCGCGGGGGAAATTTTGGGGGAAACAGGGAAACGGTGCCGGTAGAGGAGGCTTTTGGCTTAATAGGCTCGAGGCGAAGGGGCTGGCCCGATGGCTCACTCAGCGGCATGGGGGAGCGAGCGGTGCAGCGATGGGACATTAGGGTGGCGCGGCAGTGAGTGGCTCGGCGCGGCGTGAGCACGACGGGCGCGGTTCGCGCGATGATGGCGCAAGCGGCACGGCAAAGGCAGACGTGGCGCACAGCGCGTCAGATCATGGTAGAATAGAGCAGAGCCGGGCCTGGGCCACATGGCAGTGAGAGAGGGAGAGAGAAAGAAAGAGCAAGAGGGCCTACATGGCAGCACAAATTCAAACAAAATTTGAATTTCACTCGAATTTTGAAATAGCCCCCAAATTGGGATGTTACAAATCCCTCCCCCCTAAAAGAAAATCTCGACCTCGAGATTGCGTACCTAGTTGGTGAACAAGTCGGGATAATTTTGTCAAAGCAGCTCTTCGGGTTCCCAGGTATACTGATTGCCGGTTTGATTGCTCCACTGAACCTTGCACATTTTTATGACTTTATTTCTCATTTGCTTCTCCATGGTGTCTATGATTCGAACTGGTCGTACTTCATAGGCGAGGTTGTTGTCAATGACTCCATCGGGAATATCAACCAACTCATTTTCCAGAACGCGTAGGCATTTCTTAAGCTGAGAAACATGGAAGACATTGTGGACGTCTCCCAATTATGCCAGCAGATCTAACTGGTAAGCTACTAGCCCCCTTCGTGATGGGATATGGCCCCACATAACGTGGTGCCAGTTTCCCTTTCTAATGGAACCTCTGATTACCTTTCCATGGCGCTACCTTGAGGTAAATTGAGTCTCCCACATGGAAAGTAAGGTCCCTCCGACAATTATCCGCATATCTCGTCTGCCTTGACTGAGCGGCCAGTAGCCTTTCCCTTATGATTCTAACCTTATCTTCAGCGTCCTTAAGTGTGTTTGTGCCAAAAACTTGGTTTTCACCCGCCTCCGACCAATGAAGAGGAGTTCTACACTTGCGACCATATAAGGCTTCGAACGGTGACGTCTTTAAGCTAGATTGGAAGATGTTATTATAAGCAAATTCCGCATAAGGCAGCCATTTTTCCCAATCTACGGAGAATTCCAGGGCACAAGCTCTTAACATGTCCTCCAATATCTGGTTAGCTCGTTCAGTTTGTCCATCCGTTTGGGGGTGGAGAGCGGTACTGAACGATAGGTTGGTCCCTAAGGAGCAATGCAGATTTTCCCAGAACTGAGATGTGAACCGTGTCCCTCGGACCGACACAATTCGTTTAGGAACCCCATGAAGGCTCACGATTCTAGCCATGTACAACTCAGCCAATTTCTCCCCCTTGTAGGTAGTCTTCACCAGTATGAATTGTGCGACCTTGGTTAAACGATCTACCACAACCTAGATGGTATCATATCCCACCCTGGTCTTGGGGAGACTGAGAATGAAATCCATGGCGATTTCTTCCCACTTCCATTCTGGGATCTTGAGAGGTTGGAGTAATCCAGCCGGTCGCTGGTGTTCGGCCTTGACTTGTTGGCATACGTGGCATTGCGCCACATATTCCGCTATTTCTCTTTTCATCCTCGGCCACCAAAATTGTAATTTCATGTCTTGATACATCTTCGTGCTTCCCGAATGTAGAGTGTAAGGGGAATTATGTCTCTGATAGGATAAGCTCTTGCAAGGCCGGATCCTGTGGAACGAAGATCCGCTTCCCTAACCACAACACCCCTAGTTCATCCTTGGAAACCTTGTAACCCTTGTCCTTGGCAATGAGCCTTTCGATCCTCTGGGTGCTTGGGTGCTCCTTTTGCTTCTCCTTGATTCGATCCAGAAGATCTGGCTTGACTTCCAAGGTGGCCAGGAATCCTTGGTTGACCATTTCAATTCTAAGGAGACTCAAATCCACAACTATCCTTGGTTGGCCATTTTGATTCTAAGGCGACTCAAATCCACAACTATTTGTTCCGGAATCTGATCGACCTCCATGTGATTGCATTGGGACTTTCTGCTAAGAGCATCGGCTACGACGTTGGCCTTTCCAGGGTGGTACTGAATGTTCATATCGTAGTCGTTGATCAACTCTAGCCATCGTCTTTGTCTCATGTTAAGGGTGCTCTGGGTGAACAGATACTTAAGGCTCTTATGATCGGTGTATATGTCGCAAGGTTGTCCCACCAAATAGTGCCTCCAGATCTTAAGGGCATGCACTACGGCAGCCATCTCCAGATCATGGGTGGGGTAGTTGATCTCATGCTTTCGCAGTTGACGTGTGATGCATAAGCAACCACTCTTCCTTCTTGCATCAGGACACATCCCAGGCCATACTTGGAGGCGTCGCAGTATACCTCAAATTTCTTACTAGTGTCCGGTGTCACTAGTACTGAAGCGGATGTAAGCCGCTGCTTGAGCTCCTGAAAGCTTTTCTCACAAGCATCCGTCCATTCAAACTTCTTATCATTTTTCAGTAGCTGGGTCATTGGTCGAGCTGTATTTAAGAAATTTTCGATGGAACACCGATGATATCCAGCCATCCCAAGGAAGCTCCTTACTTCGGTCACGGATGTAGGTGCCACCCACTCCATCATTGTAGCAACCTTTGTCGGGTCCACCTTGATTCCATCAGCGGATACGATGTGTCCTAGGAAACTGACGTCATCTATCCAAAACTCACATTTGCTAAACTTTGCGTAGAGCTGATATTCCGTAAGCTTGTCCAGGACTAGGCGTAGATGCTTCCGATGTTCCCCATCATCCTTGGAATATATTAGGATTAGGATGTCATCAATGAAAACCACTACGACGTGGTCTAGAAACTCCATCAGAATCTTGTTCATCATATTCATAAAATGGGATGGGGCGTTGGTTAGACCAAATGACATCACTAAATAGTCATACAGTCCGTATCTGGTGGTGAAAGCAGTCTTGGGTATATTCGCCTCCCTAACTCGGACTTGATGGTATCCTGACCTAAGGTCAATATTTGAGAAATGTTTGGCACCTCTTAGTTGGTCAAACAGGTCATCTATTCGAGGAAGAGGGTACTTATTCTTGATGGTGACGGCATTCAGGGCTTGATAATCCACCACCATCCGTCGGGTCTTGTCATTTTTATCCACGAACATGGCCGGGGAACCCCATGGTGAGGAACTGGGGCGAATTAACCCTTGGCCTTGCATCTCATCCAATTGTTTCTTCAATTCTGCTAGCTCCACCGAGTTCATCTTGTAGTATGGCTTATATATTGGGGCGGTTTCACGGATTAGGTCAATGGGAAACTCCATGCCTTGATCCGGTGGCAGTCCTGGTAGTTCTTTGGGAAAGATGTCAAGATACTCCTTTACCACGGTCACCATAGCGGGATCATCCTTCTTAAGATACCATATGGCTCTGCCCCATCTAAAGGGGGTGTCTACCTTCCAAATGCTCTCGTAACATCCACCCCTATACAGCTTGATTTCTCTTCGGGCACAGTCTATAACTCCTTGGTAGTGCTGAAGCCAATCCATACCGATGATCACATCGATTCCTCGGTAGGGTATGACCACAAGATCAACGCAAAATCCAATGTTTTCCTACCTAATTTCTACATAAAAGCATGCTCTGGTGGCGGTCAGCATACCCCCCGAGGACTTTATTACCAAAGTCTTATTTTGCGGGAAGGTCTGTAACCCATATTTATCCACATAATGTTGTGCAATGAATGAATGCGATCCTCCTGAATCGAAAAGTACTAGCACAAGGTTGTCGAACAATGCAAACGTACCGATCAGAACACCCGGTGCTTTCTTGGCTTCCTCGACGGTGACATGGTTGAGCCTTTGTTGACGGTATTTGTAATATTTTGTATACTTTTGACCGTCAACATATCTACAAAATAAAGGATTTCAAACTACATTGAGGCTAACATTAATGAGTTTCACAAGTTTTGGTGTAGTCTCATGTTTTGCAGGCATGCACAAGAAAAGACTATTTATCGACCGTATGCAAATCGGACGAAAGATGGAGTTTAAAATAAACATATTTTGAAAAGTCATCAAATGCCAAAATGGACTTCACCATGATGAAGAGCTCGTCGAGACGATCGAAATGCATATATTATTTGCTTTATTTGGAGCTCGGATGAGGAAGAAAGGAGTTCCGGAAGACGACGAGCCAGACCAGACCAGACCAGACCTGGGTCGGCCGACCCAAGCTAGGTCGGTCGGTCCCTTCTTTTGGCCAATTTGCGTCGGTTTCTTTCCCATACGCCAAGAAACACACCTAGAGGCCATTCCAACCATCCATGCAAGTCAATTTGATCTAGAAATAGGGATTGCTTCACAAGTCATGCATATGATTCTAAAGGAACCCAATGCTACCGGTCTCCAACTGCCAAACCGACTTGGAGAGATGATCTACACCATTGATGAAGCATCCCAAGCAAAATTGGCGGCCAGATGATGAAAAGGGTGGGCCGGCCGACCCACCCTAGGCCAGCCGACCCACCCCCGGGCTCGCCTTAGATTCTCCTTTGGAGGGGGGTTGTGTGACACTTGTCCCATGCCATGGTACCCTCCCATTGGCTCGGGAACACTATAAAAGGACCCCCTCACCTCACTTACACCACCATACTTCACTTCATCCACTTCACTTAGAGTTGCTCTTTAGTTAGAGTAGATTAGTTTAGAGTTAGAGTCGAGTCGAGCTGAAGCCTTGGAGTTCCGGAAGTGTCTTCGGGAATTTGGGTAACGCTCTTGTATCCTTTCCTGTTTACCAAAAGTATTCAGTAAGACTACTTCATTCATTTTATAAAGTGTTGAGCTTTATTTGAGATTGAGCATATCTACTTATATGAGTTGTGTGGATTAGCCTTACCGGTAGCTTGTATTCGTCTGGAATCAGTTTAGGTTCTCACTCGTATACTTAGAGAGCTAAGTATTGAACCTAGATCATCTTCCTAGGATCCGAGGAAGGTTGATTAGAAATAGTAGCAGACGTGGTGTCTAAGACTAGGACTAACTCGATTTACACCCGGACCCATGTATATGTGGTAGGTGGTGACAGCCCTATCCATCCGTAGATATTAATTATCTCATGCGTAACCCACAGCGTCCGGCTTTGGATCAGTAGAGCCAAATCGGAACGATCATAAGTTCATAACCGTTCGGGATTCCAATTCAGGATAGCGGGTGGTAGTGAGTGTCCGAGCTCCGACGACGAATATCAAGTGAACCACTGATCGTTATTGCCCAAGCTCTCTCAATAAACTGAATCACACAACATTTGCGAACTTATTAAACTCGTCTCGTTGTCCTCCCAACTGCCTGTCTAATTATTGTAGCACTCTACTTAGTGTGTGTGTGTGTGTGTCACCGGTCTATTTATCATGTCATATTTACCCCTTAGCTAGCTGGTTGGTATATTAATAATATAGATATTAGAATTATCTTTCTCCCTCGTTCCCTGTGGATTCGATACCTTGGAATACTCCTAGGTGAAAACTACGAGCGATATCCGTCCGCTTGCGGATTAATTTCTAAGAGCGTAAGAATCACCAACAGCCTTCCACGCCCAATAGTGGTGGCTGATCTAGCCATAGAACCTTGCCCCATTGCTCTTCTCGGCGGTGCTTGTCCTCTAACCGGTGTATTCACGGTATTGAATGATGCCGGAGCCCTCCTCTTCTCGGGGCACGTTGCAGCAAAGTGCCTAGGCTTGTGGCAAAGAAAGCAAGCTCCAGCAACCCTATCTACGATTGAGGCTTGGCCATAGGACTGGGGAGGAGCAGCTGGCCTTCCCGTGGTCTAGTAACCTCGGTTTCCGGGACCTTGGTAGGTTGATCCCGAACAGTAAGGGGGTTGCAGCCTTTGATACTGGGTCACCAGGCGAGGGAAGTTGGTTGCATTCGCCTTGCCTTGGCTTGAACTCGCTCTAGCTCGAACTGCCAGCTTCCTCTTTCAGGTGACTTCCATGCCCTTCATCTCATTCTCTAGAATCAGCGCCTTGTTGACCTTATGTTGGCAGTCATGGTAATCCAGAAGTATTAGGTGAGACCATAAGCTGGGAAGCATACCCTCCAAGAACTTGTCAATCTTCTCGCCCTCGTATTCGACATCTCCCGGGGCGTACCATGCTAGTTGATTGAACCGGGTCAGGTAGTCATTGACTGAGGAATTCCCTTGCTTCAACTTGCGGAATGCCTGCTTCTTCATCCGGATGACCCCTCGGGGTATGTAGAACGATTGGAAGGCAATTTCGAACTCCTCCCATGGGATATCCTTTCCATGGGTCGCCATGGGCTGCAGCTCTTCTCCCGGACCATCCTCATCCACTTCTTCTTCATCGTTCCCACCTTGCACTTCTTGTTCTTCTTGCTCGGCCGGTTCCTCATCGACTCCTTCATCACCTTCGACGTCCCCATGACGAGCGGTGACATAGTTCTCCCACCAATCGGCAGCTGCTCCGTCCAGCTGGTGGGTGGCGAGAAGCACTTTGCCTTGATCAGGGCATCATATCAGAGCTAGCTTCCGCTTGATGGTTCGGAGCCAGTCCTCCACCTCCATGGGTTCATTGGCGTGGGTGAACATAGGGGGCTTAGCTAGCAAGAAATCCGCAAGCTTCATCCCACGACGATTCGGTCATGTCCTCGGCCTCGACCTCGGCCTCTACCAGCATCAGCACCAGCACCACGAGCCCGACCAACTCTTCTACCTCTTGCCATGTATTGATAAATGGTACCCATATATATGAATATGCATGAATTTTTCCAAAATAAATCTAATGCAACACAGAAATAGAATTAAACAAATCATCAAAGGCAAGGTAGAATAGAAATCACAGAGGAATAAAGCATGTCTCGATATCCCTTGCCACATAAAGGCAAGCAAAATAAAGTACAAACCAAATGTTTTTCCCATCCTATACTAGGGCCCCTCAATCACCATACATCATGATGTGTCCATCATCTACTAGGACACCAGCCATCCATCACACAACATAAGCAAAAGCTCATCATCTACTAGGGCGGACAACTCTAGGCTTAGTGAAATAGCTAGACACTCTAACCATGACGACGGCGGGAGTAGCGAAACGCGGGGGCGCATGCCTCATGCCTCAGGACGAAGTCAAAGCCGGTGCCGGTGTGGGGCCTTGGAAGGGAGCCGACGGTGCAAGGACGGCGTCACCTCTAGTGTCAGTGTCGGAGTCGGAGTTGGTGTCCATCAGCAACTGCTCCCGTGGAGCCTCTGGGGAAGACGATCCATGGTGCGGAATTCCCACCAAGGCTCGAGGCGGCAGAGTCCTCTTCCGCGTCGTAGTGAGTTCTCATACTCCGGCGGCGGCTAGTCCGGCCCCGAAGGTGAGAGTGAAGGGTCACGCTGATCACGCTGTGCCAGCACCTGTCGTGTCTCCTCCTGCTGACGCCTAAGAAGCGCCTACCTCGCCTCGTCACGCTGGCGTCTCTCATAGTGAGGCTCATATCATAGTGGTGGAGGCATCTCCCCACCACCCTCAGCTCATTGTCCGCCACACGGAGTGACGAACGTAGGAGACTGATCTCCTCCAGGGCGTCATTTATGACCTGAGTAGTACCATCATGAAGACACGCCAGGCGGATCAACTGATGCTGAATCAACACAGAAGCACTTCTGAAGCCAGGGAGTGCCCTCATGTGCATCGTCGTGGGGCAGGCATAGACCCCCCCTGAGACAGTCACTGTACTCCCTCTGGAATCTGGTAGTGCCCTCCATGGCACGGGCGTAGGCGTGTGGCCGAGCCGTAGACATGGACGCTCATGGCACGGGCGTAGGCATGTGGCCGAGCCGTAGACTTGGACGCTCGTGGCACGGGCATAGGCGTGTGGCCGAGCCGTAGACTTGGATGCTCGTAGCGCAGGAGTAGACGTGTAGCCAAGCCGTAGATTTGGGCGCTCAGGGCACAGGTGCCGTAGATTCAGGCGCTCGTGGTGCAGGCGTAGGCATGTGTTCGAGCCATAAACTTGGTCTCTCGAGGCATAGGCGTAGGCATGTGGCCGAGCCGTAGACTTGGGCTCTCAGGGTGCAGGCGTAGGCGCGTGACCGAGCAGTAGACTTGGGTGCTCGGGGCGCAGGCATGTGTGTCGCCGAGCCTTAGACTTGGGCTCTCGGGGTGCAGGCGTATGCTCATGGCCGAGCCATAGAGTTGGGCACTCGTCGCGTTGGCGTAGGCGTGTTTCTGAGCCGTAGAGTTGGGCGCTCGTAGAGCGGGTGTAGGGGTGTAGTCAAGTCTTACATTTGTCCGCTCGTGGCGCGAGCGTAGGCACGTAGCCGAGCCGTACACTCGGACGCTCGGGGGCGCCAGTGTAGGCGTGTAGCCAAGCCATAGAAATGGGCGATCGTGGTGCGAGCGTAGGCGTGTTGCCAAGCCGTAGACTTGGGCGCTTGCGGCGCCAACGTAGGCATGTTGCCGAGCCATAAACTTTGACACTTGGGGCGCAGGTGTAGCCTTGTTGCCGAGACGTAGACTTGGGCACTCGGGGCGCCGCGGTAGGCATGTAGCCGAGCCATAGACTGGGATGCTTGTGGCACGGGTGTAGGCGTGTAGCTGAGCCGTTAACTTGGGCGCTCGGGGCACAGGGGTAGTCATGTTGCCGACCCATAGACTAGGACGCTCGTGGCGCGGGCTCAGGCGTGTAGCCGAGCCGTAGACTTGGGAGCTCGTGACGCAGTCGTAGTAAACGAATTAAAATTCTGCAGTGGAAACTCAGGGCATCCGATCTGCACGTAGTTGTACGAAACTAGTCGTTCACGTCCCTATCAACACCGAGCAGCATGCGCCGTGGTCGGAGTCGAACATCGCGTGTTCGACGAAGGCGACGACTCCGACAATTGTTACCATCGAACTTGATGAGATTGATCTTGACGCTACCCCTACCTGGCGCGCCAACTATCGACATATGTTTAACTAGGGGTGTTGTCGGAAATAATATATATGGGCCATGCGCTGGATCCAAACTCGATGGTAACACAAGACAAGTGATTATACAAGTTCAGGCCCTCGCGGTGGAGGTAATAACCTTCTCCTGTGCTCTGGGATTATGATGGTGATCTGATGATCTGATATTCTCTCTAGATATATCTCTCGAACCAGGGTCCCCTGCCTGCCTTACATAGTGGGGGACAGGGTTACAAGATAGAGTCCTAGTCAGTTACGAGGTAGGATTTCTATTTCTATCCTTTCTTCCTCAACACGTAGTTATCTAGGATTACAATCATATCTTCCCTATTTGGGATAGACTTCTATCTTTATCCTTTTCCTTGTCGTACAAAGTAGATAACAGTCTGGGTGGCACCCATGCGTATGTAGCCGACTCATCCCATCCCCTGTTAGGTGGTCTTCGCAGCCCGCCATGTAGATACCCAGGGTCCATGTATTCCATAGTAAGATATCCAAGGTACATGTATTCCACAGTAAGTCAGTTTTATCATAATCAGCCTAAGCTTTCAAAACATGAAAAAAAATTAGGAAAACAAAAATTAGAATCTTTTTTAAGTGTTTCGATGAACGTCGGTTTTACCCCCAAAGTGGCTAATGACGATTACCCCACCGTGTACTTAACACCCTTGCAATTATAGTGGTCCTGTGAGGAATAAACCTAGACTCACGACTATTGTCATGGTTTTCCTTAAAAACATTTTGCAAACAAATAGTTAAAAGTACCAGAGAGGTCGCTCCCCATTGTTCGCTCTTGACTTCGGACAAGGCTATCATGATAGTTGTTCACTCTTCAAAGATTGCACCCTTTACCCATGTGATACAATGCACTCCTGAAGGGCACCATAATGATATTTTAACCATCTAGCTCTTGGCTGGCATCCTAATGTGAACATCACAAGTTTCAACGACCAAGATCGATCTAACGAAGGAGAAGATTGCCCTAATGATCAAGATGGCCACATCCAAGGGGATCACTCAAGCTCGTGCCAAACTAATACATAATCATCTGAACGATAACCTGTCTCATTCGAGATACTAATAACTTGAAGGTGCTCCCAACTTCTACTTCTTTGATTGGACTTACGTACAATGGAACGGTGTCGCTCGATGGGGAAACATATATAGCTCGGCAAGGCCGCACAACCCACATTGATCGTGAATTTGTGAGCAATACTGGAGATAATCTGTACGTGCAACATGCTTATGGGCCACATTGTTGGAAAGATATTGAAGTCTATTTTCCAGCATTGCAAACCATTCGTTGTTTCAACTTCTAAGCCAAAAGTTGTCATCATTTTAGTGGAAGCTATACAGTCTGTCCAAATCTGCGTGCGAGACTGTCGGGGATAGAATTACGGCCCATTGCCATGGCCCACTCCCTGACGGCCCAATCGAACAGCCTGCCGGGGGCCTAGCTCCCTGGAAAGTTCTATCTGGCCCATATGCATCTTACCGAACAGTCTCTTGGCCGGTGTGGTGCGTAGTGGCCAAGGAATTATGTTTGAATCCGTTTTGAACAGGAGTTCTGCACGGCTACGTGAAGACCCGGACGTGGTTTTCCGGATTGGAATAGGAGTCGTGATCCCCAAGAATTGGAGTTTACCTTATCTACCGTGATGTGTATTTGGCATGGTACGAGTTCGTTACGTACTCGTAGTCAGCCCGGCCCGATATTCCCTCGGTAGGTCGGTTTGCTCAGCACTATATAAACAGAGCCCCTATGGCGTGTAGGAGGGACGAGTTTTACACATCTGGCATCTCATAGACACCTGACCTTCGCTTGTACACCCATAATCTCGCCGAGACTTTTTTGTCTCGTTGAGCCACCTCTTGTAATCATCTGTGAAATATAAGAAAGGCTGGACGTAAGGCTATTATCTCTTCTGAGAGGCCTGAACCAGGATAAAAACCCCTGTCTCCTGTTCGTTGTTGTTCGTGGTTGTTCGGCGTGTCTCCTATCTCACTTATAAAGAACCTTAGCGACTTGAGATCGATATCTCAACCGTCGACAGCTGGCGCCGTCCGTGGGGATACGCAGATCGAGCATGTCGAACTTCATCAGCGATAAGGAGATTCTTCCTGAGAACTGACTCAGAAGGGCAGGATGTCACGTCCCCTGTCAGATCGGATCGATCCATTCGATCTCGATCGCCTTCCAGATCTGGTTCCCAGCTGCGCGCTCGGGGACTGGATCTCCTCGCGCCGGGCAGCTCTTCGCCCGGAGCGCGCGTTTGGTCCCCGCGACGAGCTCCGTGCTCGGGGACTGGATCTCTTCGCGCCGGGCGGCTCTCCGCCCGGAGCGCGCGTCTGGTCCCCGCGATGAGCTCTGCGCTCGGGGACTGGATAAACTTCGCGCCGGGCAGCTCTTCGCCTGGGCGCGCGATTGGTCCCCGCGACGAGCTCCGTGCTCGGGGACTGGATCTCTTCGCGCCGGGCAGCTCTTCGCCCGGAGCGCGCGTCTGGTCTCCGCGACGAGCTCCGTGCTCGGGGATTGGATCTCTTCGCGCCGGGCAGCTCTCCGCCTGGAGCGCGCGTCTGGTCCCCGCGACGAGCTCCGTGCTCGGGGATTGGATCTCTTCGCGCCGGGCAGCTCTCCGCCTGGAGCGCGCGTCTGGTCCCCGCGACGAGCTCCGTGCTCGGGGATTGGATCTCTTCGCGCCGGGCAGCTCTCCGCCTGGAGCGCGCGTCTGGTCCCCGCGACGAGCTCCGTGCTCGGGGATTGGATCTCTTCGCGCCGGGCAGCTCTCCGCCTGGAGCGCGCGTCTGGTCCCCGCGACGAGCTCCGTGCTCGGGGACTG